>OY743172.1:41333388-41933388 GCA_963555705.1 Ligustrum vulgare | reverse complement strand
ATTGGATAGTTGTATGAACAGGATTTGTGAATTTGGTTAGATATTGTTAATTTAGAATCAATTAACTTGAATTCAGGGGAGTTGAAGAAGATGTTAACCGGGCCAACGGGATTGCACCACCAGGATCAGAAGTTATTTTACAAGAATAAAGAGAGGGATTCAAATGCATATCTTGATACTACAGGAGTTAAGGACAAATCGAAACTTGTTCTAATGGAGGATCCAATTAGCCAAGAAAAACGGTATATTGAGACGAGGAAGAACGCTAGAATGGAAAAGGCTGCAAAATCTATATCAGAAATCAGCTTGGAGGTGGATAGATTTGGTGGACAGGTAGCCATGCTTAATACTTGAGAAAAATAAAAGTTTAGCATATTTTTCTTCATTAATACAAGACTTAATGCAGTAATTTTAGAAGTAGTAAACTTATTATCTTGATTGCAACTTGTAGGTTTCAGCATTTGAATCTGTAATTTCTAAAGGTGGAAAAGTGGCTGAAAAGGATTTAGTAAATCTGATTGAGTTGTTGATGAATCAACTGCTTAAATTGGATGGAATTAATGTTGATGGGGATGTCAAATTACAAAGGAAAATGCAGGTACATTTAAAACAGAATTCTCCAGTTTGGAACTGTATAGTGTAAGAAAGAACTCGTTTAGAAGTTTCTGATTTGCTGGTTATTTCGTAGGTGAAACGAGTACAGAAGTACATCGAGACTCTCGATATGTTGAAGATAAAAAACTCGATGCCAAATCGTAGTGGAAGCTTGTCTCAACAGAGTCAGCAACCGAAGTACTCAAATGGGCATGTTTCAATACCAGTTCAAGAGCCCCGGTACTCAAATGGGAGAATTTCGTCTCCCATTCAACATCAAAAACCCCAGAATTCATTCGGGACGTCATTAATCGATTCACCACCAAAACAGCCGCAGCAGCCGTCAAGAAACTCAACCTCCGGGTCTTTTGTAATAACAACGCAGTGGGAAACGTTCGATTCTGCACCAGCACCATCAATGCCGGGCGTCAGCGCAGGCGCCCCTTCAACGTCCAAGGTGGCTTCAAGGACAATCAATCCAGCACAACCTAGTTTTAATTGGGATTTGCTTTGAGTAGGTAGTAGGATAAAGTATATGTGCTTAGTGTGGATGTGCATTTTGGACTTGTTTTCAAGTTGGTTTGGTATCTATTCTCCATTCTTTTCTGTATTTATTTAAAAGTCTTGTTAGCATCCCATTCATATGTGTCATTCACCTGAGAAATAAATGGTGCTACTATGTAAAAGTGTTATGCATTACCTTAATTATTCTGTTCACTTGTTCTCGAGAATCAGTATCAATGCAATGCATTTAGGGTTAACTATAGAAATCCTTTTCTCGTCACACTTACCATTTTAGTTCTATCCACTTGTATAAATGAAAACATGCCTCAGGAATCTACAAAGCTGTAATATTTTTTTTTTTAATCGATGCTACTTGAGTAGTGATGACAACGGGGTGGATTCAGAGCAAATCGGGATGATTTGTATCCACTTCGCGAGAATTCAATTCGATCCATATTTGTTTCGTGATCCGTAAATTTCCGGTGCAGATCTGTCAACCAATCCATTTGCCACCCTGAAACATTTTGACATTTAGCATCTACCACTAGGTACCACAACAAGTATAGCATATTTCTGTAAGACCGAACACTTAACCTTAAATGAACCTTGTATTGCATAGAATTCCCTTAAAATCTCAAATTTGTTCAAAAGGATCTAAACCCTTATTCATGTAATCATGTTCATTGGTTGAAACCTACTTTATTTTTCTCCTGTGTTTTAATAAAGCAGTAGTTGAAGAATAATGATTAATCTTTATACCTTGCTTCCTATTGAGGATACACAGGGACAAAAAAAAAGAACATGCAAGTCCAGGATGAATGATTTTTGTAATCAAATAACTAACCCACCCAAATGATAGAAAAGAACAGGTCAGAAAGAATTGGGTTGCAGAAAATCCAAAGTAAAAACAGGGATATTTTGTACGTTTTTCCAGATATGGAAACCTATGATTTGCACTTAAAACCTGAGAAATTACTGCCATTGGGATTCGTACAAAATACGTAAAGAGCCTTCCATTGAACAACAACCATTCAATTGTGAGATACAAGCAGTCTGTAGCACCGGGACCATTTGAAACAACTCTTCAAGAAAGAAACAGCTCCACAAAGTGGAATAAATGAATTCAGCTGCTGCAATTATTGCAATAAAATAATGGGTCCAACGCTGGAATTCAGGCTCATAGTGCATGTTTGGTAAAGTTTTTAAGCGTTTATAACCTTATTATCAAATATACTATTTTTGGGAGAATTTTTAAACTACCCTAGTCAAACTAGTTTGGTAACACTAAACTGGTTTATTTATGATTTTGAGGTAAAAAGCAGTGATTGAAGATTAAAGAAAAAAATGTGTGTGGTTGAAAAGTAATTTAAAAAATTATGTAATTTATAAATCAGTTTATTCTGTTTACCAAACACATGCTAAAAATCAGTATATTCTAACTTTTATTTCTACTTCGTGTGTCTGTTTCTCAAACACGGATAAATTACTCTCTCGTTTTTTCATCTACTTGTCCTAAAAAAAATTCGAAAAAACTATCAACTCTCAACTGAAAGATTTTTTTTGTCACTTCTTATCGGTAAAAAGATTTACCAATATTTATAATACTGTATTTAATTTCATTCTCATTATATTAACCTTATTCAACAAACTTATAATTTTTAGTTTATATTTAAAAAAATTTCGACTGTCTATTTTCGAAAGATCTATAATTATTTAGACTGAAAAACTGAAATTAATATGACGAAGTATGAAAAATTAGCCAAAGGGATCGATTGTCTGTCCAATGTCCTTCCGGTCTATAGATGAACCGTCCACCTTTTTTTTAATTACTTTATTTTTTGTATTATATTTATTCTCATTCTTCCAAAATTGTTGTTTTTATTATTTATTGTTTTTAATTAATGCAGATATGACATTCGTCCCAATTTGTTATTTTGGTGAATTTGAAGTTGACGAAAATCGACGATGATCATAAAAATATAAACGTGATGAAAAAAATTCTGGAGTTTTTATAACACCAAGCACATCATTTACCGACTTGAACTGCAAACTACAAGAAAAACTCAAAGTTGATCCGTTTGAATATGATATTAAATTTGGATTTCTATTTAGCTTGAATTCTCCAATCCCATTGCTATCTGTGTTCGATGTTTCCGATGAGGAAAGTACGTCATTAATTGAAGCGAACAAAAAGAACAATGTTATTCCTCTTGGCGAAACTTTAGTAAGGAAGGATATCCCCTATAGAGAGAATGAAGAATTTGTTTGTGGGGATTGGAATGTAAATAATATTTGGGATACATTAGAGGTAGCTCCTGAGGATTACGATGTTATTCCTGATACAATTGCTATATACCATGATCCTATTGTTATGCATAGAGCCAACGAGGTAGTCGAAGACAATCAAGAGGAAAATCCATTTACAAATGATGATCTGATTGCTTTATCCAGACGTGGACGAGCAGATTGGGAACTCACAGGTTGGGTCGAGTCCAAGGTCAACTAATTGTTCATGTGTAGTTCCCGATGATGAAGATGTGAAAGTTCAGCAATTATTTAATACCAAGCACGATCTCCAAGAAGCTGTGCACAATATTGCACTCAGTGTTCAAAAAATCAAAAATCGATTCGACCCAGAAAAGAGAATGGGTCAAGGATCAGAAGGTCGGACTGGGTTGAACCAGGGTCAAACCAGTTTCAATAAAATTAAATAATTATTCAAAAAGTCACATTTTTTCTAAAACCAAGTTATTTTATAGATAAACTAACATTTACTCATTTAGAATCATACACAAAAAAAGATTTTTTACATAAAAAGTAAATAGTAATACACAAAAAATATAAAATGTGTAACAACAATATTCTTTAATTGTTAGAATTACAAATTCAAAGAAAATAAATATTTATGGTTGTTAATTTATTTCAGAATTAAAATATTTTAACTTATAAAAATAAGAAACAAAAACAATTAAAAAAAAGGAAAAGACCACCTTTTGAAAAAAATAAATAAAAGAAGTGGGATGTGAGGAGAGGCTCAACAGCCCCTGTTGAGTCTCTTTGACTATTCATCACGTGGGTTGGCATAAATTTGTATTTTTTGGTTTAGTTATTTTATTGTTCAATCGATTCTGAAGGTTTTAAAACCCGGACAGGGTCAACGGGTTGCGGTTTAACCGCTCAAACCCCCGGTTCCCAGTTCAATTTTTAATTAGCTTATTTTTGGACTGAATTGAACCGATTCTTAGTTTTTCGGTTGAATCGGTCGGTTTGACCCGATTTTCTAAACACTAATTGCACTTAAGCACAATTTCGAGTTTAAAGTGAAGAAGTCAAACATGAGTACTTACACAATTGTCTGTATAGACGATAATTGCAACTAGCATTTGCAAGCAACGTAGATGGAAACAAATCAGTTTTTTGTAGTTCGCAAGTCTGCATGAGAACATACTTGTCAAGTGGGTATTTGTTGAAATGATCATAAACTAGATCGATCATGATTTATCGACCTACAGATAATGCATAAGTTTCATGATCCAAAGACGATTTACAGACCTAGAGACATCATTAATAATGCGCAGAGATATTTTGGGATGACCATGAGCTACCAGAAGGCTTGGAAGACTAGAGAATGTGCGTTAGAGTACTTAATGTCACCCGAAAAAACAATGTTAAATTGGCCAGGTTTTTCTATAACATGGCAAGAACTAATCCTGGTACGGCATTCTTTATTGGGGCTGACGAAGCCATCATGGCTCTTGGACAGAGCATTCAAGGTTTTCATAATTCGAAGCGACCCCATTGCTACATGTCAAGATGCAAATATTCAAATATACCATCTTGTGTTCGACATAGTGGATAGAGAAAATGATCTAGCGATGAGTTATTTTTTCTCAAAGTTGAGGGAAGTAATTGGAGACGTCGATAACCTTGCTTTTATAACAGATCGGGAGAATTCAGTCATAAATGGTATCACAAAAAATTTTCCCTAGGCATATCATGGTTATTGCATGTACCATATACAAGACAATTTAAAGACCAAGTAACGAGGCAGTGAGATCTTTACATTGTTTAAATAAGGGGCAAAGGATTACAATTTTGAAGATTTTAATAAGTTCATGATCGAAATAGATAATAAGAGTAAGGATGTCTTAGAGTACTTAATAGATAAGCTGAGAATTCACCATTGGGCGTGATGTCAATTTTCAGGACGTTAATACAATATGATGTCAAAAAAATAACGCAGGGTCTCTCGATGCATTATTTAAGAAGGATTGAGACTTACCATTTCTCGCAATAATCGAGAACATTAGGGAGAATTTGCAAGTTTGGTTTCATAATAGATGCGAGGAATCTCAATCATGCACATGTTATCTCACCCCAGCCATGAAAAACAAACTCTTCAAGATACTACATGTTGACATCACTTTTTGTCACAAAGCTGGTTAACAAATATACAAGATGTGATTTTGACTTCCTACGTGGAAATAACTTGATTTTTAAGATTTTTAGTTAAGTATCCAGATCCTTCTTTGACAATATGAATTTAAGGATAATGAAGATAGGGTTTATATAAATGGTTAATCAGATAAAGAGCGAACTGAATTGGTGATAGGATGAATTTATGTTCAGTTCGGTGCTAATCTGATGGTCAGGTTGGAATACAATATTCAAATGACAAAAGTTGGGAGAATTTCTTGTATTAATTTTCCATAAATGAGCATTTATGTCTCCTATTTATAGTAACATAAGAGGTAAGATATAATTATAACAATACATCATGACTTCAGAATGTGATTGACAATGGTGAATGACATTTCTGACAGACTCATTTAAAATGATTACACTGACACATTATAGCTAATGATGATTACTGACACATAATATGACTGATTTGACCATTCTGCAGAGCCCCCATTTTTACATCGGTTTGGACCATTCAGGTCGGGTCGGATAATTCCACCTCGCACTCATGAAATCACTTCTCCCGTCAAGATCGCCTCGATCATGTAAATCACCTAGGTGGGATTACCTCGATTTGACATATTATTTGCAACATTCATCTATTTATTCAAGCCACCTCGAGTTCACATTGACTCCCTGTTTGCTGAATCTATTCCACCTTAGCTCGGTACACAACACTACACTACATGTGGCGAGAAAGTTTTGTGTGGAGCCACTTGATTATTTTTGATTCAATGTCATATGTTGGTGTAATGTTGGTTATATTGTAGACTTAAATAATAACACGTGTACGTGTAGACAGTTTTAGTTGGAGAGCTTTCCATGCGCTCACGCGGTTACAGTTGCTAGACATCAAGGCTTTTCACCACATTCATTTTCATCCGAATACTACACGACTGCTTTTTGGAAAAGAAGCATATGCTGAAACTATACTTCCTCTACCAAATGAAGTTGAGTGGAAACTTCCCGAAAACTTGCTCTTGCTTGAAAATTTATTACTACCAGATGTCCGCCAACGTACTCCTGGACGTATACGTATATCTAGAATACCATCAATTGGAGTTTCTCAAAACGCGAAAGTATGACAGGTGCGATGCAGTGGGTCATACTCGCCAATATTGTACTAGTCAGATTCCCCTTGAATAAAAACTCTACTAATGTGTAATCTTAAGATGAGTACTATAATCTTCATAATCACCAAATTTCATGAATTGCTTATAAATTTTTCATTATAAATTTTATTACGATTAAAATTATTATTGGAATTGTAGTATTGAGTGATGATAAATAAATTGTTATTACTAACAACATCATGAAAATGTTATTTTTTAGTTGGAATACTTATATAAAAAAAATTACGTTTTAGCTGATAAGAGTTAAAGTTCATGAATTGCTTTATCTCAACAAGAAATAGGATAAATGTCTCTAAAAATAAAAAATAAATAAAAAAAATAGGTTAAGCCAAATGTGTGATCAGTAAATAATTGCGAAACAAAATATATATGCATTTCACCTTACCGGGATTGCTTTTACAGAAGTCGTCAAGGCGTATGCTACATGGGCTGTGGGAATCCAATTCTAGCTTTTTGTGATTCTCCATATTCACTTCAGCAGAACCAAACACTAGAACAGAAAAATAATCAGCTGATGTCGTTAGTAAATTAGTTTTCTATTGAAACATAATTTTTTTTATTTGTATAAGCAATTCAACTAAAAATTAATATTTTTTAATAATAATAATTTATTTATTATCACCCAATACTACAATTGCAATAATAATAAAATTAATAATGAAAATTTTATATCCTAAACCCGAAACCCTAAACACTAGTTTTTTTATTTTTTTTATTTTTTATATAACATTATGATGTTGATAATTGCAATAATGTAAACATTAGTAGTAGTAAAAATAATAAATTGAATTATAATTTTACAATCATTCTAATTAAATATAAATACAATACAATACAATACAATACATTACAAGTGAATATACACATATTTTGAAGTTAAATATACATACAATTTTTTATAAAAATTACATTTTTACATATCAACTACTGTGGATCATAATTTTATGCATACAAATTAGATGCTAATTTAATCCTCAAATTATGCATAAAATTTTTGTTGATCAGCTTCACATCTTGTCTGATTATCGAAAACTCAATATACTTGATTGCATAAATGCCACAGTCACTGCTCTGCGTAAATAAAAAATGTTAGTGATATAATGAGACATATTAAAACAAATTAATAAATACTGGAATATGAATTTAAGAAAAAACTTACCTAACAAGTTGTTTGAAAGTCTCTGTGTTCTTTTCTATGGCTATTATGTCAGCAACAACAATCCCCGCACTCTTAACCATAATTGGAACAATAATCGCCATTGACTAAAACACATCCTCCAACTGGTGCAGTGTGATATGAGAATGGTCAAAGTCGTATACCACCACAGTCGAGCTAGCGAACACGATATCTACTGCAATGATGTGGTTGTTCTTGATCATCGGAATATAAATGTGTGTACAACCCCTCCATGGATTCCCACGCCTCGGCTTGACCCCTTTCACGTAATCTGCCACATAATTGAAAACACGTACGCGAAAGGATCGTTGTCGAGCATGTTGTATTAAATTTCGACAGCATGCACGAACTGGCATCTCAAGATGACTCACCTAGGAAAATTGAATGATTTTGGTTATCTGAGACCCCGATCGTGCAAAACTCCACCGCGAGATCAATATGCTACAACATAAAAAATAATCTAGTTAACAACAACAAATACAATCATGCACTCACATCGTCTACGAACCAAACTTCACACTAGAGTACTATGCTGAACCACGCTTTCACATCCTATATGGTAGTCTTCCTAATGGTGACTTGAACTTTGAATGAAGCAAATAATAATAATAATAATAATAATAATAATAATAATAATAATAATAATAATAATAATAATAATAATAATAATAAAATCATATATGACCTAAGTCACATTGTAAAAATAAGTGAACAAAATCATTAAATGCTTACTTCGAGCCCAGACTACAAACCCAGCTATTAAAGCCCTTTTTCATTGGATCAACATTACAGAATAGGCTGACTAAAATGTCATCCCGAAGGACCTCGGTTTTGCCTCGGCCATGTCAGAACCTCGATCGAGACACCTGTCAACGCCCGCTCTGACTCCATATCCGCCACTCTCTCTGGAACATCCTCGGGGAAATGCCGCCACCCCCTCTAGAACCTAGGTCAGCACCTCGGTCGACATCATATTCGCCACCCCTCCGGAAAATCCTACATCACATGCTGCGACACCCCACCGGCCACCCCCATCGACACCATATCCCCCACACCCTCCAGAACCGCGCGGACACCTCTGTTGAATGACACCTACATCAACATGCTCGTCGACACCATGTTAGTCCTCCACTCTTATAGTCCCCCGTCCCCCACTCCAACACCATCCCAGTCTCTAGCTCATGCACCCTGCCATGCTTCGTCATCTGGGCTATCAATTCATCTAATGTATTGTGCTTCGACTGCCAACTCGAAACTCTATGCTCACTGTCATTCCCAGCATCATTGGTGAGAATAAACTACCATCGAATCTCATCTCGTAGAGCACCAATCTCACCTCGAATGACACCAATATCACCCTGAATAGACTACTATCACCTCGAATGACACCAATCTCACCCTAAATGGCATCAATATCACCCGAATGACACAAATCTCACCCTGAGTTGAACTAATATCACCTCGGAATCCATCCTAAAATCCACCAATCTCAGCTCAGATGAACTCACAAAGATGCTCAAATATATCATCGATGCTTGGTGCTCGTGCCGATCCTACATAAATAAAAAATTAATTTATTATTCTACTAAATATTACAACACACAAATATGATCGTTAACTAATATTAAATAATATTGGACTAAAATTCTATAAAGATTCCGACTGAGTCTTCCTTATAAATTGAACTTAGTCAACCTGTATAGGGTCATAAAAATGTCAAAAAAAAAAAAAAAACTAAAACATTTAAAATTCAACCACAACAATTCAATCAAACTCCCACATCAACAACTACTCCAAAATCAATTCTCAACTCATCAACATAATGAATTTAAACCATAAGCTTCAAATAATTTAATAGGAAATAAACTAACCCCTAATAAAATACTATAACTTATTAAAACAACATCAAACTAACAACTTCAACACAAAAAGGAGATCATTAAATTATATTAAATGAACCGTGGAAGGGGAGGAGCGTACAAGTACGAGAGATCTAATTGGTGGAGTATATCTCCGAAGAGGCAGCAACGTGTTCTCACCTTAACCTTGCTGATCATACATAAATAAACAAAAATAAAAATTAATTATTTAACTTAAATATTATAACGTAGAAGGATAATAAAAATATTATGTTAATGACCATATCATGGGAAGGGGGAGGGTACAGGTGAGGGAGATCTCCTTGGTAGAGGTGATCTCTAGAGAGGCATCAACCAACTTATGACGGCATGCTAATCATACATAAACAAATGAAAATTTATTCTATTCCAAAGTAATACAACACCAAAAGGAAAGTAATAGTATGAAATTAAATGAACATACCATGGGAGGGGGAGGGTACAGGTGCAGGAGATCTCCTTGAGAGGCAGTGACGTATCTTCACCTAGACCGTGTTGATCATACATATATAAAAAAATGGAAATTAATTAATTACTTAACTCAAATATTAAAAAACTAAAGGATAATATAAAAATTATATTAAATGAACATATTGTGAGAGGGTGGAGGGTACAAGTAAGGGAGATCTCCTTGGTGGAGGTCATCTCCAGAGAGGCGCTGGTTGGTTTTCGATCGCATGCTGATCGTACATAAATAAATTAAAATTAATTGTTTATTCCAAAATAATATAACACCTAAAGGCAAGTAAAAATCTGAAATTGCATGAACATACCAGTCCACTCATGTAGTCTTGCTCCTCCTCCGTTGGGAAACTGTCAACCCGAGCTAGATTTCGAGCTATTATATTAACATTTGAACAAATTATTACTCATGTGTTAAGCTTGTAAAATAATGCATAATAATTTTTGATCAAATTGTATGCTCACTTGAGAATCATCTAATCTAATCAAAAGTTCCCTAGCGATTAGCTTTCGTTGCTCTCCAATGCAGCATCTGAGGGTATTCGTATCTCCATCCTAACTATTCACTTATCACCCAAGGCGGAAATAGTGTCATAGGCCTAGACCTACAAATCGTACAATTATTATGACGATGAAAATCATAATAAAGAAATTCAAACTGAAAACTCAAAAATTATTACCTTCAGAGCTAACCGTAAGCCATACACATCATACTTCCTCTCGTCCTTCACCGTCTTGGGCATCAAATGCTTCTTCTTGAATAGGTTTAAGGTATAAACATAACACCTCGATCCTCATGGATAGTTGTTGAAGACATCAATGTCATCAACAACGTCCAACGCCAATAAATCGATCCTGGTCTTTTGGTGCTTACTCCTTATGACGCTCTTCATGATGAAGACTATACCTGATTTTAATTTGTCCAACATGTTGAGGCATGTATCTAAAGCTTGCTTCACCTCGTACTTTACTACATGTGGTTTTCCTCCAAAACATTTGGCAAGTATCTCTTTTTTGGATTCCGAGACAGTGCCGCTGGCTTGTCAACCATAGTTCAACCCGTGATGAGGGTAAGCTGAAAACTCGAGAAGGTGACTATCTTCTCGTCTCCTACACAAAAATTGAGTGCATCACCGTCGACTGGCTTAAGAAGTCGAAGTAGGAGAGAATCTATAATCTGCCCAGAAAATTGCATCGTCCTTAGGCCATACAGTGGCCAAAGGCAAGATCCCCATAACATATCTGCATGCTCGGTTTCAAGGTGCGCTAGGACTGTGGTGAAGTTGGTGCAGCTGTGATACGATGTAACTTTTGCTACGCGATTGCTCAGTTCAAGATCCGCTGCATACTTTATCGTACAATAATTTCAATTGTTAAAACCATATACAAGAGATTATGGAAAAAAGCGGAATATCTACAAATTTAACAATTTCAAATTGTAAACTATAGCACGTAAATTAACAAACAAGAAAATTAATAAAAAAAAGAAAAAAACTAAATAAATCAATTATAATTAAATTTATTAATTTTAATTATTATGATATATAAATTAAAATTATATAATTATTATTATATTCTTTATTAATATTATGAAATTATACTTACATTCATAACTGTAAAAAAAATTATTATCTCACGTAAACTAACAAATAGGAAAATTAACAATAAACAAAAAACTAAATAAAGCAATTTAATTAAATTGGTTATTTTTAATTATTATGATATATAAATTAACATTATATAATTATTAATATATTCTTTATTAATGTTATGAAATTATAATTAGAATTACTAATGTTAAAAAATTATTATATATATTTTTATTACAACTATGAAATTATTGTTAAATTTATTAACGTTATGAAATTATAATAATTTTTCTTACAAATATGAAATTATAATTAAATTTATTAACGCTATATATATATTATAACTTCATAATATTAATAATTTTTCTTACAAATACGAAATTATATTTTTTTATTACAATAATAACATTTATTATCTTTAATTATTATGAAATTATTATTAACATTATGAAATTGTAATTAAATTTATTAACTTCATGAAATTATAATATTTTTTTGCTAAAATATGAAATTAGAATTAAATTTATTATTTTTATTTATTATGAAACTATATTAACATTATAAAATTATTATCATTAGTAATGATAATAATTATGTTACATTATAAATTTACGAAATTGTAATTAAATTTATTGTTTTTAATTATTATGAAGGTATTATTAACATTCTAAAATTATTATCATTATAAATGGAAATAATCATGTGACCTTATAAAATTATGAAATTATAATTATTTTAATTCTTTTACAATTATTATTTGAATTATTATAATTATTGCCAAAATAATTCGGTTATATTTTTTTTGTTATAATTATTATAATTAATTTATTATCATTAAAGTTATTATCAATCTAAAAAATATAATTAGAGACACAGCTTGGTTCATTTAGATAGTTTTGTTTTTGTTTTTTACTCGACTTTATTGTATAGTTTTGTCCCAAAATGCCAAAGACGGAGTTTGTTTGAAATTTTGTATTGATGATTCTTTGTACAAAAGGATTAAATTGAGCATTTGTAAAATACTAAAACTGAAGGTGTTAGATGCAATTATGTAAGTTGGATAAGGTAGGTGGGGGTTTGAGCTCGGAAAAGGAAAGAAGACTCACCGCAAAAAGCTCACCTTCCCCTCACTTTATGCTCAAGCATGTTTTTCAGAGAAGTAGCCACTCGAATACTGCTTGACATCCGCTCTAGCAGCTTGTGCATAAACAGACGCTCGAATCCCGCTCGAGTTTCGTTCAAGCGGTCGACACATATTTTGGCCTATTTTACGTGATTTCAATTGTTTTGTCTAGCCCATTATACCTAAAAATCTCTAATTGTAAATACCTAAGCCATTGGACGAAATTAATGTGGTTGTTACATTGTGTCTCTGATTGAAAACACATCCAAATTATTCATTTGGAGATCCAAGAACCCATTCAACCCAAGATTCATATATTTATTTCTTGAGATCCAAGCAACCATACTTTGGAAAAACATCAATGTTCTTAATCTAAAACACTCACTTTCTTAACACATCAAGGAAGGAACTTTCTGAATTGGAACTTCGGAAGCTACTGAAGATTGAGGAAGGTATAACTAAAAGTACACAAATAAGAACAAGGAATTCAAATTCTTGAAATTCACCTGGAAATGACCTCAGGTTATTCCAAAGTATTGGATTTAGATTCTTTGTGGGAATATAGAGTGATAAATCCCAAAGTACAACGTAGGGAAAAGGGACTCAATTATATAGAAAATGGAGAAATAATGGATTGGAGGGAAGATATAAAAATAATTCTGGAGAAATCTGATGAAAAGAGTGAAAGATTAATGAAGTTATGTGCCCTAAATTACGTATTAATAGATGGAGAATTATACAAGAAGCATATAGATGGAGTCATGCTAAAATGTTTCAATTTGTTAGATACCAAAATAACTATGAAAAAGGTGTGCTAAGGAATATGTGGAGCTCATCAAGCAGAAAAAAATGAGATGGTTTATCATTAGAAGTGAGAATTTTTGTCAAAAATGGGTGATTTGTTTGTCCAGTATGCCACAAGCTGTTTAGCATGCCAAAGACATGGGCCAATTCAAATAGTACCAACAAAAGAAGTGACACACATATTTAAACCTTGTCTGTTTAGGGGATGGACGATATATTTGATAGGGAAAACCTATCCCCCCTCATCCAAAGAACACACCTTCATAACAGTGGTGACATACTTCTTCCCCAAATTGGTTGAGACCATTCCTTGAAAACAAATCTCTCAAAAAAGTGTCATAAAGCTTATGAGAGATCACATAATTTATAGGTTTGGAATAGCACAAACCTTAACGATGGATAATGAAACTTCATTGAATGGAGATCAAGTAAAAAAAATTTTGGGCAAGTCTGTGATTAAGTTAGTAAATTCAACATCTTATTATGCCCAATCAAATGGCCAAGTTGAATCTTCCAAAAAGATTCTTAAAATCATAATAAGGAAGATGATAGATGAAAATGCCAAACACTGACACAAAAGCTTAATCAAGGTTCTATGGACTTAAAGAATGTGTCCATATTGAAGCACAAGAGTTATCCATTCCATGTCACCTATGGGCATGAAGCGGTGTTTCCTATAGAAATCAATGTACAATGAATTGGGCTGGCCTTGCAAAATTTGAATGGTGACCAATATGCAGAAGCTCTAGCCCAAAACTTGTTAGAATTGGACGAAATAAAGTTAGACGTCCTAAATAAATTACAACTTCAAATGCAAAGAATGGCTAAGTATTATAACAAGAAAGTTGTAGCCAAGTTTTTTTTTTTTTTATCTTAGGCAATTTAGCTTGGAAGACAATACTCCCTTTGGACAACAAAGATCCAAAGTACGAAAAATGATCACCCAATTGAGAAGATCCATATAAGGTAAAAAAATATATTACCCAATAGACCCTTTCACTTATAAGATTTAGATGGAAAGTATGAAAAATGATCACCCAATTGAGAAGATCCATATAAGATAAAAAAAAATATATATTACCCAATAGAGCCTTTCACTTATAAGATTTAGATGGAACGAAGCACGTGAGATTTATTAATGGAAAGTACTTAAAGAAACATGTTCCTTCATCATGGAAAAGTGGACAAATAGGTACTATAAATACATGCGAATAAAAGCATGTATTGAAATATTAAGTTAGTTTTTTCACAAATAGATAAAAATATACTGAATAATGTTCAATATGCATATAGTTCAGGACGTCATCGTCCCATTATACTTCTTCTACAAATGTACAAACTTTGGGACGACATCGTCCTATCCTAACATTTCCAAATAGACCCCATTTGGTCTCTAAGCCTCAACCCATCAGAGCGTAGGCTTGTATCAATAATGACAAACTCTTCCATGACCACATGTGGATCGTCCACCAGAACTTCTGAATAGAGATTTATCAAAGACTTAGTATGCTAAAACTCTTGTGAAGTATTATGCTTCTTGGCTACCGTCTTCATCTTGAAGTCATTTATTTTGACTTGAAGTTCCCTCAATTTTGTTTTTAGACTCAACAGCAAAGAGTCCTCAGTCATGACTGTTGAGTGCAATTTATATGCATATTTCATAATTTTTTGGTATTAAATTTGGAGTTATTTGGACAAATATCTACTTAATTGTGCATATTTTGTGATCATATAGGCTTAAAATTCAACTTCATGGGAAAAAGTACAAGAAAGAAGCTAAATGGATGTTTATTTGAAGAAATTGAAGAGAAACGAGTTAAATCTTGTAAAGATAAGAAGTTTGGGGGATCAATTTGGCACTTTCGAAAAGCTGAGGACCTGTTGTGCAATTGATCGAGGGACTAAATTGCTAGTTTCCAAAAGTTGAAGGATCTGAAATGCAATTTTAGAAGGACTTGTTTGAAAGAAATCAAAAAATTTGGGGATCAAATCAATCGACATTGAAAGATGAAGGAATTCATTGCAATTTATAGAAGGACCTAGCTACAAGACATTCACCCAACTGAACTACGCGTTCGCGTGGTTCGAACCATGTGGCGCGCATGACTCAAGTCAAAAATCAGGCTCGAGACTCTTTAAGTTTATTGCGTGATCGCCCGGACTTAAGGCACGCGATCGCGCTGCCTTCTTAAAAAATATTTGGGCCGACCTGGTACGACCGGGTTCGGCCCAAACTTCTGATCACACAGGTTTCAACCAATTTTTGGTATTTTTGGGTCAAATTCTGGGAATTATAAGTACCAAACCTTCATTTTTGCTAGGGTTTATCCTTACATTCTTACCTCTTTCCATTTTCTCTCATTTTCTAGCATTTTGTAGTTAGATTTTCTTGTAACTTTTGTATTTTATTGTTGAATGTTGATTGAAGAAGGAAATATCTACAACTTGATGGAAGAATATTGAAGTTTTGAAGTCAAACTCATAGTTGAAGGGAAGTTTTTATGTTTTAATCTTCATAT
The DNA here is from genome assembly GCA_963555705.1 of Ligustrum vulgare. Lineage (NCBI taxonomy): Eukaryota > Viridiplantae > Streptophyta > Magnoliopsida > Lamiales > Oleaceae > Ligustrum > Ligustrum vulgare. Next base: position 41,917,124 of record OY743172.1, on the reverse strand, counting down.
TTCCTTGTATATTTTAATCCATTAGTGAAATGATGCATTTAATCTTTGAATTTTATTGTTATTTCATTATGTACTAATTTATATTGTGTTGGGATGTTCGAGGAAGCTTGACCTAGTTTAATTGATATTAATGCTTGCATTGAGAATTTAAGTTATTTATTGTCTAGTGCATTTATTGTTATATTTATTGTCTTACACTTATTTTGGCCAAATTAATGCTTGAATTTAGTGCAATGTGCAATTATTGAGAAATTGTTGTAGATTCTAGATCAATATAATACATGCTCTAAGTTCTTATTAAGGATAGAGATATACCTTAAACCCTAGATGATCCATTGAGTTATTTTCACAAAGGTTTAATGCGATTGATGTATTTTTAATCGACATAGAGATGTAATTGACTCGAGAGGGGTTTAATGCGATTGATGTATTTTTAGTGTTGATTTTACTCGAGAGGGGTAATTGACTAAACTTGAAAAATCAGATCTAACATGATTAGTAAATAATACTTCAATTTGTATGTAGAGATGTCAATAAGGTGTAGGTCAAGTGGAATCAAGAACCCCAACTCTCTTCTATCATCAATTCATCACTTATTTTCCATTTAATTACTTAATCTATCGTGGATTTAATTTTCAGTCTATCACATTTCCAAAACCAAACTTGATTTTGTGTGTGTGTGTGTATTGGTTAAATTGATCACACTAGAGTGTAACTAGAATAGAGAATCTTTGTGGGATCGATAAACTAAACTCATTTGTCCACTATTACTCATATACGACACATGCACTTGCGGTGCATTTATAGCGAACAAGTTTTTTGCGCCGTTGCCTGGAACTGTTTCTATTTGAATTACATTTTAGTTGATATTAGTTTTAACAATTGGTTAGTTTTATTTCTTGTAAAATTTTTCTTTTGTTTTGTGAAGGTAAATCTCCTAATATTTCTTGTTGTTCTAGGTCTCAATAGTGCATACGTCGAACAAGAAGTCTTGATCTAGTTGATTTAGACTCGGATATCGAAGGAAATTTTCGACGACGACTAAGGGAACAACGGGAGGCTAGGAGACAACTTCTTATTGTGATGGAAGGAGAAGGATTGAACAACGAGCTTGATGCTCCACCGTCAAATCCTCCAAGGGGTGGAATCCCACCCGGTTTTAATCCACAAGAGGGTAGAGTTCAAGAGCCGGTTGTTAATGAAGAAGACATGCTCTTTGGGGATTTTATGAATCCCCCTATTATTGAGAATAAATCAAGCATTGTCTATCCATCTTATGATCATCCAAACTTCCAACTTCATCCAGATGTGATCAATTTGTTCTCCAACACTATCTCATTCTATTTGAGAGCCGATGAAAATCCACACTCTCATGTAGCACGCTTCATTGAAATTTGTAGCAACTTCAAATATGAGGAGTAAATGTGGAAGCAATCAGGATGAGGTTATTTGTGCATACTTTGAAAGACAAGGCAAGAGAATAGCTTGATACTTTTCCTCCAGGGAGCATCGCTACTTGGACAGAATTTTTCCAAAGATGCACTGCAAAGTTTTTTCCGTCATCTAGATTTACTCAAAGATATGCTTAGGAAGTGCCCAAATTATGGAATCACATTGGGGCAACAACTCAACCACTTCTATGCCGAGTTAACTCCTATTTGTCGTTCAAATGTGGACTCATCTTCTAATGGGTCCATAAAAACAAAGAGCATTCGAGAGGCTTATGACTTGTTTGAGATCATGAGTGAACAATTTACAAACCTAACCACATTGCAAAAACTTAAATGTAACATTTATGCATAATTCCCAAACTAATTATAACAAATCAAAGTAAAGTAATCTAACCAAAAAAAATTGAGAATCAAATATCAATATTTATCGATTAAAAAACTTACACACAAACATTACAAATCTGAAAATTACAAATAAATAAATACACAATCAAAACAAAATTGAGAGCCTGACTTAGAAATTGGAATAGTGACTTAGACATTTAGACAGAAAATAAACCAACGCTGCCAGACCACTGAGAGCGTGAGCGATGAGCTTACCTTTTCGGGCTTTAGAGTTGCTGCTGTCGGAGAGCGACTGGAGGCAGCAGTGATGGCGTCGCAGGCTGGTGGCGAACTCGAAAGCAGAAGAAGTTGACCAAGGCAATCACCAGTGTGGACTCTGTTCTGTGCGGATCCGACTGAGGAAGAAGAAAGGCTTAGGTAGGTTTTTTTTTTTTTTTCAGACTTTGCTTGCCAAATATGGATTGAGTGCACAACTCAAAGGCGCCTGTGGCGAGGTAGCGCAGTCGCGCTACCTCGCCTAGAGGTGAATCCGCCCCTAGTAGCAAGTGGTTCTTCATCTACCGAGCAAGTTTCTTATGCTCAAAATTTCCAACTCCAAGGGTTCAATCCATATGCTCCTACTTATAATCTCAGTTGGAGGAATCATCCCAATTTATCTTATGGAAACAATCAAAATGTTTTGAATCCAAAGCCACAAGACAAGAAAGAGGGATGGGAAGAGGCTATCACAAAGTTAGCAAATCATCAATTTCAATATCAAGAACGCAATGATGCCTCTTTGAAAAATTTGGAGAAACAAGTGGGGTACAACTACCAGAGATCACAGTTCCACAACCAATGACTTCCTCAAGCAAGGCTCCTATTGAAGATGATGGACATATGCACACCCGAAAAAGTTGTTGAAGTGCCCAAGGAAAGTGAACCAGAACCATCAAAATCAAAGGCTCCAACACCAATCAAAGTTTATGTGTCTCCTATTCCCTTTCCTCAAAGGTTGCAAAAGCTTGATAGTCAATTTGTCAATTTTTTTGAAGTTATCAAGAAGCTACACATCAATATTCCTTTCGCCGATGCCTTGGCTCAAATGCCAAGCTATGCCAAGTTCATGAAGGATATTCTGTCCAACAAAAGAAGACTTGAAGAGCATGAGACGGTGATGCTAACGGAGGAGTGTAGTGCAATCATTCAAAACAAACTACCTCCAAAATCAAAGATCCAAGGAGTTTTACTATTTCATGCACTATTGGTCATGTTAATTTTAGTAAAACTTTATGTGATCTTGGTGCTAGTATTAACTGGACGCCTTTATCCATTTTCAGAAAATTGGAATTTGGAGAAGCTAAAGCAACCACCGTGTCTTTACAATTGGAGGATGGATCCATCAAATATCCTCAGGATATCATTGAAGAAGTTCTTGTGAAGGTGGATAAATTCATCTTCCCGGTGGACTTTATTATTCTTGACATGGAGGAAGACCATGACATTCAAATCATTTTGGGAAGGCCATTTCTAGCAACCAGGAGAGCTCTTATTGATGTTCAAGAAGGTCAATTAATATGGAGGGTGCAAGATGACCAAGTCACTTTCAATGTGTTGAAAGCTATTAAATATTCTTCGGAGTCCAATTCATGTTTTCGAGTGGATGCAATTGATCATCTAGTGGTAACCTATTTCAATCTTGGGATTTCTAAGGATCCACCGGAGTCTTGTGGTGCGTGTCGCGATGCACCAAGAATTAATTAAATTTCCTTACTTGCCAAAACTCAAATTTAAATGTGATAGCGGAAGCAAGGGTCGATCCCACGAGGAACGGGAACTAATTTAATGCCATGTCAATTAGAATTATAAGGGAGGGTTTTGAGTTGAAAATTGCAATTAATCTAAATAATCAAATAAAGATGTAAAATAGCTGGAATAAAAATCAAATAATAGAGAATCCTAGTTCTCAGGTTCGGTTGTGCCCTATCATAATATTGTCATTCCCCAAGCAACGCATGTACTATTTCCTTTGTTTTATTTATCACCCGGAATAATCAAAAAGCTCTAATTAATCCAATTCTTCCTTAATAATAATCAATTAGAATTAGTTCTCCAATCAATTTAGAGTGAATGAACAACCTAGAATAAGCTCCCTAGATTTAATGCATTAACTATGTGAAAACAAGAAGAATTAGGTGAACTAAATTATCAATTACATATGCTCGAATTGATTAATCTAGATTGGATTTTCATATGGAAATATAAAATTACCAATTGCTACTATGATTTGGATAACAAGACAAATACGAATCCAATTACCCAAATTAGCAAACATCAACACAATAATTAAAAGACAAGGCCTTAATCAATCAATACATTGTCTTGACGAAATTAATGTTCATGAGAAATCCAATAAATAAAACATAAAAACAAGAACTACGTTACGAGTTGAGGAATGAATAATAAAATAATATGAACAAAACGTCCCCCTTGAACTAGGTTGAGAAGACTAGCCACGCATTGCCATGAAGAATTCCCCAAAAATATTGTCTTGATTCACCTTGATTTTGCCCCGAATTTCTTCTCTTCAAACCTTGATATTGGTGGCTCTCAAAAATAATTCTCTCCTTTTCTTGTCATGAACTTCCCTATTTATAACTTCAATTTTCGTGCCCTAGCTTTGGGAGCAAGAAATCCAAAATTATGGAAAGAATGGAAATAAGGAAATTTTTGACTTTAAGATTTACGGCCGTAACTATTCTTTTACGGCCGTAATTGAGTTACTGCATATTTCATCAAATTGGAGTTACGGCCGTAAATATTTCTTTTACAGCCGTAACATCTTTTCTGCTGAATTTTGCCCGTTTCACTCATGCATTTACGGCCGTGATGATATTTGCTTGCGGCCGTAAAGATATTTGCACCTAAGTCCCCAAACTCCAGTTTTTAATGCAATTTGGTCCTTTTTTCTTCTTTTCTCCTCTTTTAGGATCCTATACAACATGAAACATAAAATGCATTAATAATACTTAGATAGAATCACATTATGGCATATTCAAGGATATAAGTGTATAAAATAAACGTTAATATAACACTTATCAGATCCCCCCACACTTGAACCATTGTTCGTCCTCGAACAAATATTTGCAAAGAAAAGAATAGGATTCCAACAATAGATTACAGTTTAGAGACTTGAGGTTGCAACCCACTTATCTTTAACAAAAAAAAATTGTTCCATTGCATGATCGGATTGTGTTAGTGTGTGCTAGAGATGCAACGCCCTTTATTCCCCATCCCAGTCATGACTCGATATGGTTTATTTCCTTGCACCTCTCGTGTTTGATCACATCCCAACCATGTATGAGTGACTACGAGGAGAATAATTTCGCCCAACTCTAGAAGAAATCAGTTTCGTAAACCGAGTTGTTCATGATGTGAATTCAGTCAACACAGTACCCCCGACCACATTCATACCACCAACCCTAGACCAAGCAATTCAAACCACTCATAAGTAAATGTAATGGGAGTTAACACCCTCACAAGATGTTCCTCTCTTCGCACAAAGTGTATAAGGTGTTGAATTTTCGCTCAGTTCTCTGCATGGACAAGTCCGTACCACAGATTGCCTAACTGTCATAACCGGAGCCAACAATAACACAAGTGCAAAGCGAAGGTCTTTATTTGGTTGTAACGGGGCTTCGGGTCAGGTAGGATAAAAGGATATATTTAGGCTGAGTCGAGAAGGAACTTCGCAACGAAGTCGATTCAAAATAACATCACTTCCTTCACTCTTATTATGAACTTTATTGTTTTCCACTATCCAACTCTATTCATAATTTTTTTTTTTTTTCAAATCATTTCGCAGCCACCAAGTGACACAAGATAGAATTACCATCCCCTGAATCTAGTCCCTTTCACGACCATAGCTCAACACAAGATCACCATTTCAACTTCTTGGACTTAAACCATAGCACAATTCTCAATCAACAAAAGCTTGCGAATCCCTTCTCTATAGGTTCAAAATAGAGACAATGCAAAAGAAAGGGTATTCGTGGCTTGTAGCGTGGCATAAACATTCAAAGAAAGGCTAAGGCTCAAACGGGCTTCTAATGGTCCATGTAGCAAGGTAGGCTCTTTTAGCAAGTTAAATTTGGTCTAACCTATTGCCTTTGCTATAATTTGCACTTGAATCAAGAAGCTACAACGGTATGCACAAGAAAGCACATCCAAGTATAACTCAACCATGCAGGACACACATCAAAGAATTACGAGCTTATAAGTATTGAAAATAGCTCTTAGGTTCAAAAGCTCACAAATTATTGTTTTCATGTGTTTCTCCCATCCAATTATGAGTTATAGGTCATTGCTTGATCTACATTCCAATCTAAGTCCATTGGTCGAGGGTAACGGTTAAAAGCATTCAAACCATTACTACTCACAGAGGTATAATAATTTGGGACATTCAAGGTTATATATGAAAGGGTAATCTGTCTATTGTAGGTCGGGTTAACTCGGTTGTAGGTATTGGACGAGATGACCTCTATGTGCTCAATTTATATCCAATTATGCAATGATTTTTAAAAAGATGCACCAAAAGTGGGGTTGCTTCCTATCAAAGTATGGTTAAGGATCTAAGTAGCATAGATAGGTAGCAAAAACAGCTAACAAGATCAAAATACCTTTTAAAGATTCGATTACAGAGAGAAATTGAATTAGATAAGCTTACAATAAAGTCAATTCCCCCCCCCCCCCCACTTAGACAATTCAATGTCCTCATTGAAAAAGGACAACAATAAAAGGAAAAGCAATAAAAGGGAAAAAAGGAAGAAACTCCCTCGGGCTATTGTGGAGGTTGATCGTCTCGAGCTCTCTGCAATTGCCAAATCTGATCCCGAATGGCCCGCTGCTCCTCTAGTAGAAGCTGCTGATCTTCTTGCATAGCGTTCAGATGGGTTTGGAAGGCTTGCATCATGCCTAGCATCTGAAGCTCAAAATGGGTAGGAGCATTTGGCCGTTGCGGCGCCTCCCATGCTGCGGGCTCCTCGGCGCCCTGATCATCATCGGAGTCCCCTGAATCATCATCTCCGTGACCCCGCTTCGCGATGATCTGCCTGCGAGCATTCTCCAAGCTCGCTTTCGTGAGGCGATTCCCATGCCCCAAGGTGTCGTCACTTACTGCAGCGGGAACTCTTTGAGCCCGGCACAAGGCGGTGATTAAACATGGGAATGGCATGCCTCGCTTCTGCGGTATCAAGCTGGCGTATGTGGAAATCGTATCAAAGATGTGCTGCCCCAAGTCAAACTTGATTCCCATGGTGATGGCGTAGTAGACCCGGAGGTAGCGAACAGACACTGTAGTGAGGCTAGTGGATGGGAAGAGACTCCCCGACCCCCACTGGTGTAGGTACCAGGCGTCCCGCTGTAGATCCCGATTCTTGTAATGCGGAAGGATGACATTCAGGGAGTCATGGAGTTCAGGCTTCAAAGCCCAACGGAGCACCTCTTGGTTCGGAAAGAAAACACCCGCATTAGATGACATGGGGACCAACCCAGTGCTATTTAATCCCAAATGGTGTTCCACCACATCCTTATCAAATTTGATTCTCTTTCCCGCAACTCTAGTGTGGTGATAGTCAAGGGAACCCTCATCACCAATTTCCTTGTTGAACTGGGTGTAGAATTTGTACACCAGCGGGGGGTTCCCAAACGGTAGATCACTCACGAATTTGACCCATCCAAATTCGATGAAGCGGGCCCAGAATCGTCGCGGGGCAATGATGGTGTCAGCGCTCCTCCATTCCCGAAAGTCTTCTGGGAGGAATAGCCGCTCCTTTATGCATAGCTTAGACTGGGTCTTCTCCTGGCGGGGCACAGCCGAGGATTCCCCTACCACTTGCTTTCCTTTCTTTGTCGGTGGAGCCATAGAAAATCCTGTGAAAGAAACGAGGAGATTAGTCAAGCATGGATAGGGATGGAAAAGCAAATGTGCGCAAGCCAATAGGGCGTGATGGTAAAGGCCTAAATTGAAAATCAAGGCTTACACGACCTGTATAATGTACACACAAGCAAGGTATGGAAGGAACCAAGTCGTGGGAAGAGGTGTATAAATAATTGAAGAAACTCCCATATCACACATCGGAAAATAGCATAAGTACAAGGAACCTAACATGTGTTCGTTAGATGGCACACATCAAGTGCAAGGTCATGCTAAATTTGTCAACTTCATGAGACACTATCCAATATGACAAACCAAAATGACGATGCGGGGTCACAACTTAGGCAATGCGAAGATAAAAGTTGGAACTCATAACCAAAATAATCATAAATTGATGTGTAGAAGGGAAAGAGGACTATGCAATATGCCCTATGAAAGGATTAAGACCAAGCACCACACTTTCCTACAATTATACTCCTATATGACGGCAATACACCCATACTAGCATAATAGGGTGGTTAGAGATGCAACTTGAGGCAATTAAAAACTCGAAATCCTCCTAGGCATTACATCAAACACTTGGAGTGCAAACAAAAAATGATGCCATGGTAGGTAAAACAATCATAACTAAACCCCAAATCACAAAACACAATCTCAAACAATGCAAAGTCGTTCAATGGACAGGGAAAAGTCGAGAACCCATTGGATAAAAACACACTACCCACGCCATGAAGAGAAAAAGAGAAAGGGAAAAGAAAAAAATCATACCTTGAGGAACTTGTGAGGAAGGAAGGTAGTGATGGATGAGTGCAATTGGGTTTCCTTAAGAACGAAAATGAGGTGTGAAATGGAAAGAAAGTGCGTGAGAGAAAAAAAAACGGGAGAATGGCGAAGAAGAGGGGGAGAGTGAGAGTTATGCGCGAGGTCCCCTTTTTTTAAAAATCTGAAAAACATAGACTTACGGCCGTAAAAGTATGACTTACGGCCGTAAGTCACATTCTGAAAAAAATTCAAAGGGACAATTACGGCCGTAAAATTTTTTGTTACGGTCGTAATAAGGCCTCTGCAGAAAAGAATGAAATGGAGTTACGGCCGTAAAAGGTTAAATTACGGCCGTAACGAGGCCACTGGAAATTTTATAATTTAAATAATTTTTTTTTTTTTTTTTTGGTGTGACTAAATAAACCAAAATTAACCAAAATGAAAATACGAAATTAAAGAGTTGAAGGGATAAAGAAACCTCCCTCTCGGGTTGCCTCCCGAGCAGCGCCTTTGTTTACTGTCGTTGGCTCGACTGAGTCCGCGCGGGACTAGTGCTCCTTGTTAGCGGTTTCTAGTGCAATTACTTCCAAGTTTTCAGTTTGGAATCCCTCATAATATGGTTTTAGGCGGTGCCCATTGACCTTGAACTGTTTATCCGTGCGCAAGCTCCTAATATCGACTGCACCATGGGGAGATACATTAGTAACAACAAATGGGCCTACCCAACGAGAACGAAGCTTACCTGGGTGTAATTTGAGCCGAGAGTGAAACAAAAGAACTTTCTGGCCCTCACTAAAACTTTTTCGAGAAATGCGTTGATCATGGAAGGCTTTGGTCCGATCTTTATAAATCATGGCATTCTCGTAGGCTTCATTTCGGATCTCGTCGAGTTCTTGCAATTGAAGCTTCCTATGATCTCCCGCTACTCCCCAGTCCATGTTGCATTGCTTAATGGCCCAGTAAGCTTTGTGCTCGAGTTCCACAGGTAGGTGGCACGGTTTTCCAAACACCAATCGGTATGGGGACATACCAATCGGCGTCTTGTAAGCGGTTCTATAAGCCCATAATGCATCTTCCAGTCTGATACTCCAATCCTTGCGGTCCGGCCTAACTGTTTTCTCGAGTATAGACTTAACCTCCCTGTTTGAAATTTCTGCCTACCCACTGGTTTGGGGGTGATATGCGGTGGATACTCGGTGCAACACTCCATATTTCTTTAGTAGTGCCTCAATGGTGCGGTTGCAAAAGTGTGTTCCCCTGTCACTGATCATTGCCCGAGGTATACCGAACCTGCTAAAAATGTTAGCCTTTACAAAATCTGCAACAACCTTAGAGTCATTAGTACGGGTGGCTTTGGCTTCCACCCATTTGGAAACATAATCAACAGCTAACAAAATGTAATTGCAACCAAAAGACGGGGGAAAGGGACCCATGAAGTCAATGCCCCAAACATCAAAAATTTCACATACAATTATGGGATTTTGGGGCATTTGATCTCGTTGGGATAGATTACCTGTTCTTTGGCAATTTTCGCAAGCTTACAGAATATGTAAGCGTCTTTGAATATGGTAGGCCAAAAGAAACCACTATCCAATACCTTTTGTGCGGTCCTTCTTGGTCCAAAGTGGCCCCCACATGCACAGGAATGGCAGAAGGTAATGATTGATTTGTGTTCTGATCCGGGCACGCACCTCCGAATGATTTGATCGGGGCATCTCTTCCACAAGTATGGATCATCCCAAATGTAGTATTTGGCGTCACTCCTCATTTTATGCTTCTTTGCCTGCGAAAAATGGGTTGGCATTAGTTTAGAAGTTATATAATTCACTAAGTCAGCATACCATGGGAGGTTCGCTTCAGTCGCGAATAAGCTTTCGTCCGGGAAAGCTTCACGCAGGGGTAGGTCGTCCTCGGCTATCACTACCCTGCTAAGATGGTCAGCCACTACATTTTCCGATCCTGCTTTATCCTTTACTTCCAAGTCAAATTATTGTAGTAAGAGTATCCATCGGATGATTCTCGGTTTTGCATCCTTTTTCACAAATAAGTGCCTCAAAGCTGCATGATCTGTAAAAATAATAACTTTAGAACCCAATAAATATGATCGAAATTTTTATAAAGCAAATACCACAGATAAAAGTTCCTTTTCAGTAGTGGTATAGTTTGATTGGGCCTGATTCAATGTTAGAGAAGCATAGTAGATCACATGGGGTGCTCTCCCGACCCGTTGTCCTAAAACCGCCCCCACGGCATAGTCACTGGCATCGCACATTATTTCGAATGGAAGATCCCAGTTAGGTGGTTGGATAATGGGTGGTGTAGTCAACCGCTCCTTTAATTGGTTAAAGGCCTCTTTGCACAGATCATTGAACTCAAATGGCACGTCGTTTTGCAACAAATTGCACAGTGGGGATGCAATTTTTGAGAAGTCTTTTATGAACCTGCGATAAAAACCTGCGTGGCCAAGAAAAGATCGTATATCCCGCACATTTGCGGGGTAAGGTAATGCAGATATGAGGTCTACCTTAGCCTTATCGACTTCTATTCCTTTTATGGACACTATATGACCCAACACTATCCCTTGATCCACCATAAAATGACATTTTTTCCCAGTTTAAGACCAAGTTAGATTATCTAGACATGCATCAAATGAATCACCCCACACACTAAAGTCGTCCATGAACACTTCAATAATTTTTCCTATGTATTCAGAAAAAATGCTCATCATACAACGTTGAAACGTCGCAGGAGCATTACACAAACCAAAAGGCATGCGCCTATATGCATAAGTGCCAAATGGACAAGTAAATGTGGTTTTTTCTTGATCCTCGGGTGTTATGGAAATTTGAAAATAACTAGAAAAACCATCTAAGAAACAATAATGGGAATGACCCGCTAATTTTTCTAACATTTGATCGATAAAGGGAAGGGGAAAATGATCTTTTCGAGTGTCGGCATTTACCTTCCTATAGTCGATGCATACTCGATACCCGGTTTGCACCCTAGTCGGTACAAGCTCGCCATCTTTGTTTTCCACCACTGTCACTCCAGATTTCTTGGGCACCACTTGCACTGGACTGATCCATTTGCTGTCTGAAATTGGGTAAATCATTCCTGCTCCCAACAGCTTTAAGATCTCCTTTTTCACCACGTCCATCATTGCCGGATTGAGTCTTCGTTGAGCTTGCCTTGATGGTTGAGCTCCTTCCTCAAGTAATATCCGGTGCATACAGATCGATGGACTGATTCCTTTGATATCTGCAATTGTCCATCCAATTGCTTCTTTATGCTCCCGAAGAACCCGAACCAGCTTATCTTCTTCCACTCTGGTGAGGTTGGATGAAACGATTACCGGGAGTGTTTCTCCATCACCAAGAAATGCATACTTCAAATGGGCTGGTAGGGTTTTCATTTCCACTACGGGTGCCTGCAAGACAGAGGGTAGCAATTTGTTAGGATAGTCTGTCAATTGGATTGATTTAATAGTGTACCTGTGCGGCACGGGTTTCAACGAGTTAAGTGCAATGATTTCATTTTGCAGTTCCCTGCTCATCCCCACATCATCGTCATCAATTTGACTCAATGATTCAGAAATAGCTGTTTCTAGTTCGTCCCTGCAATTTAGTTCAAACACTTTCTGCATAGTAGGGGTAATTATGTCAATAGAATATGCAGCATAAATATCATTCGGGTGTTTTATTGCATCATAAATGTTAAATTGCACCACCTCCCCATCAAATTCCATAGTTAATACCCCCTTCCTAACATCGATAGTAGTTTGAGAAGTCCACAAAAAGGGTCTTCCTAGCAAAATAGGGGTGGAATTAGGGGAATGGTCATCGTTCATGTCTAGGACATAAAAGTCTGCAGGAAATACTAGGTTCCCTACTTGCACTAAAACATCTTCAACTACCCCATCCGGATAAGCATTTGAACGGTCGGCTAGTTGAACAATCACATTTGTTTCGGTCATATTAGCAAGTTTTAATGCATTGTATGTAGACCTAGGCATTACATTTATAGATGCACCTAAATCTATTAATGCACGATCCAGCTTAGTGTTACCTATTTGGCATGGTATAGTGAACATACTTGGATCCTTGCATTTTGGGGGCAGTTTCCTTTGGAAGAGTGCTGACACATTTTCCCCCATTCTTACCATTTCATTTCCCATCAACTTCCGTTTGTTGGTGCACAGCTCCTTTAAGAACTTCGCGTATCGGGGCACTTGCTTGATTGCATCCAACAGTGGAATGTTGATTTCCACTTTCCTGAACATTTCCAGAATTTCCTTCTCCTTGCTTTCCTTAGTCGCCTTCGCTAACCTGCTCGGAAAAGGCGGTGGAGTTAGTTTCACATTCACAATAGGTTCGATTTTTACCTGAGAGTTTTGTGGAATGCTGTTTTTCTTTTCGACTTTTTCTTCAACCTCCTCCTCTTCACTCGCGGTTGGCTTTTATTGTGGCGCCTCAATTTCTTTTCCACTTCGAAGAGTAATTGCACTTACATTTAGTGATGGCAACGGGGCGGGTTCGGGTCGGGTCCCCCCGACCCGTGCCCCGCCCCGCAAAGATTTTTCAATTCCAAACCCGCCCCGCGACCCGCGAATTTCGGGTCGGGGCGGGTTCGGGGTCGGGGCGGGTCAACCTACCCGTTTAATTTTTTTTTTATTTTTTCGGTATTTTTTTATTTTTTTCCTTATTAATTTTTATTAATTTATTTAATCGGGACGAGTTCGGGTCGGGACAACCAAACCCGTACCCGCCCCGCGACCCACCCGGGTCGGGGGAAGTCGCCCCATACCCGCCCCGCCGACCCGCGGGGCGGGTTTTTTTCGCCCCATTAGGGGCGGGTTCGGGTCGGGTTTTTTTGCCATCTCTACTTACATTCTTCGGATTCACCTCGGGTTGAGATGGCAACTTTCCTCCTGTTTGTGCTTCTAGTCTGTTGATAGCTGTGGCCATTTGACTCATTTGATTTTCCAGGTTTTGAATGGTGGATTTGGTATCCTGTTGAAATTGTAGAGTGTTAGTGGCCAAAGTTTTCATCATTCCTTCGAGAGACATACCTGATGATTGTGGCTTTTGCTGATATTGTCCCTGTGGATGGAAATTTCCTTGTTGTTGAAAATTCCCTTGAGGCTTGTTGGAGACGAAACCCGGAGGTTTGTTATTTCCATAGCTCAAGTTCGGGTGGTCCCTCCAGCCAGGATTGTAAGTGTTTGAGTAAGGATTGTATTGTTGTTTTTGAAATGGGAAGCCTCCAGTAGCATTCACTTGTTCACTGTTTTCCTCTTGGAGCACCGGGCACGCATCCGTTGCATGTCCGAAGTTAGCACATTTCCCGCATGATTTGACTTGTTGTGCACTTCCTACAGCAAGTTGTTTAACGAGATTTGTTAGTTCAAACAGTTGACTTTCTATATTGGAACTACTTACCTCGTTCACGCGGCGAACTTGCATGTCTCGGGTTGGGTTAAATTGCTGAGTGTTTTCAGCCATGTTGGAAATCAAAACCCGAGCCTGTTCCGGTGTTTTGTCCATTAAGGCACCTCCACTTGCGGCATCTATCATACTTCTGTCCATTGGTAGCAGTCCTTCGTAGAAATATTGCACCAGTAGTTGTTCGCTGATTTGATGATGGGGGCAGCTCGAGATGAGCTTCTTGAAGCGCTCCCAATATTCATACAGCGATTCACCATTGTTTTGACGAACCCCGCAAATTTCCTTCCGGATTGTTCCAGCCCGAGATGCAGGAAAATATTTTTCCAAAAATAGCCTCTTCATGTCATTCCAGGTGGTGACTGATCCGGATGGTAAACAGTATAGCCAATCAGTAGCGGCATCCTTTAACGAGAATGGAAAGGCCCTCATTTTAATTTGTTCCTCGGTAATACCAGTGGGTCTCATACTGTCACAAACCACGTGGAATTCCTTGAGATGCCTGTAAGGGTCTTCACCAGCATGTCCTCGAAAAGTTGGCAACAAGTGAATGAGTCCAGATTTGAGTTCAAAAGTTTTTCCCTCCTCCACTGTCGGAAAAGTGATACAGATGGCTGTTGAGCGACATCTGGAGTGGCCAATTGTTTAAGTGTCCTGTTGTTGAGGTTATGAGCTGCCATTTGTTCTAGTGCTTCCCTTCTTCGCTGTCGAAAAGTTCGCTCGATTTCTGGATCAAATAAAAAATATTCAGGATTAGTGGATCGAGTTTTATGCATATAAATAAATAAATAAATAAATAAAATTTTCGGAATTTCAAATTTTTTTTTTTATATTAAACCGAAATTAAAAATAAATAAATAAAAATGCAGAAAATAAAATTCTAATTGATTAAACAGAAAATTGGTTAACCGTTCCCCGGCAACGGCGCCAAAAACTTGGTGCGTGTCGCGATGCACCAAGAATTAATTAAATTTCCTTACTTGCCAAAACTCAAATTTAAATGTGATAGCGGAAGCAAGGGTCGATCCCACGAGAAACGGGAACTAATTTAATGCCATGTCAATTAGAATTATAAGGGAGGGTTTTGAGTTGAAAATTGCAATTAATCTAAATAATCAAATAAAGATGTAAAATAGCTGGAATAAAAATCAAATAATAGAGAATCCTAGTTCTCAGGTTCGGTTGTGCCCTATCATAATATTGTCAATCCCCAAGCAACGCATGTACTATTTCCTTTGTTTTATTTATCACCCGGAATAATCAAAAAGCTCTAATTAATCCAATTCTTCCTTAATAATAATCAATTAGAATTAGTTCTCCAATAAATTTAGAGTGAATGAACAACCTAGAATAAGCTCCCTAGATTTAATGCATTAACTATGTGAAAACAAGAAGAATTAGGTGAACTAAATTATCAATTACTGTAACGACCCGGCTCCCTCGCTGGGGCCTTCTCCGAGCCGTACTCATGGTCTTTCCACTCCCCCCAGGATTGGGTTCCCTCAAGGGGCCTTCTCCCAATCTTACCCTGAAGTGGATTTTTGCCTCCCCAGGGATTCAAACCTTGTACCTAGGGGTTAAGTACAAACTTCATGGAATCCCTGGTACCATTAGACCAATTTTTTTGATAATCGTCAATTAAGAGGAGATATTTTTCTCCATTTTTGTTATAGCTATTGCAGCCGCTGAAGCAGCTATTGGACCGGCTATTGTTTCATCAATTTATCGTAACAGAAAATCAACTCGTATTAACCAATCCAATTTGTTGAATAAATAGTATTAATTATATAAATAGAAATTCGAATATTCATAAATTATTCGGAAATTAATTAGAATTAGCAGGTTTGCTACGTGTAAGGTAGGATCGTGGTTGCAAAAACATAAGAAATCAGAAATTGGGTAGGGAAAGGGCCAGCATTCCAAATTTTCGAGTATACAGAAGAGCAAACAAAAAGAGAAGAAAAAACAGAGAAGGACAAAAAAGAAGAGAAGGAGAGCGAGAGAATGGGGATAGCAGAGGCCTGGGAGACCACTCCATATGGGCAAGAAATAAGAATTGGTCTAATGGTACCAGGGATTCCATGAAGTTTGTACTTAACCCCTAGGTACAAGGTTCGAATCCCTGGGGAGGCAAAAATCCACTTCAGGGTAAGATTGGGAGAAGGCCCCTTGAGGGAGCCCAATCCTGGGGGGAGTGGAAAGACCATGAGTACGGCTCGGAGAGGCCCCAGCGAGGGAGCCGGGTCGTTACAATTACATATGCTCGAATTGATTAATCTAGATTGGATTTTCATATGGAAATATAAAATTACCAATTGCTACTATGATTTGGATAACAAGACAAATACGAATCCAATTACCCAAATTAGCAAACATCAACACAATAATTAAAAGACAAGGCCTTAATCAATCAATATATTGTCTTGACGAAATTAATGTTCATGAGAAATCCAATAAATAAAACATAAAAACAAGAACTACGTTACGAGTTGAGGAATGAATAATAAAATAATATGAACAAAACGTCCCCCTTGAACTAGGTTGAGAAGACTAGCCACGCATTGCCATGAAGAATTCCCCAAAAATATTGTCTTGATTCACCTTGATTTTGCCCCGAATTTCTTCTCTTCAAACCTTGATATTGGTGGCTCTCAAAAATAATTCTCTCCTTTTCTTGTCATGAACTTCCCTATTTATAACTTCAATTCTCGTGCCCTAGCTTTGGGAGCAAGAAATCCAAAATTATGGAAAGAATGGAAATAAGGAAATTTTTGACTTTAAGATTTACGGCCGTAACTATTCTTTTACGGACGTAATTGAGTTACTGCATATTTCATCAAATTGGAGTTACGGCCGTAAATATTTCTTTTACGGCTGTAACATCTTTTCTGCTGAATTTTGCCCGTTTCACTCATGCATTTACGGCCGTGATGATATTTGCTTGCGGCCGTAAAGATATTTGCACCTAAGTCTCCAAACTCCAGTTTTTAATGCAATTTGGTCCTTTTTTCTTCTTTCTCCTCTTTTAGGATCCTATACAACATGAAACATAAAATGCATTAATAATACTTAGATAGAATCACATTATGGCATATTCAAGGATATAAGTGTATAAAATAAACGTTAATATAACACTTATCATTTTGCATTACTCATTCTTTGACTATTGAGGATGAAGATCATGAAGTTGAACAAATGACTCACTACTTGGAAGCTTCACCACCATATCAACATAAGAAAGCTTCTTACTTTGAGAAGTTGAAGAAGAGTTCCTCACCTCCATTACCATCTCTCGAAAAAGCACCTACTCTTGAACAAAAGCCTCTTCCTTCTCATTTGCGATATGCCTATTTAGGAAAATTTTCTACCCTTTCGGTCATTATTTCTAGTTCTTTGAATGAAGTGGATGAAGAAAAATTGCTTCGGGTATGAGGGAGCACAAAGAGGCCATTGGATGGACCATATTGGATATTCGAGGCATTTTTCCTTCATTGTGCATGCATAAAATTCTTTTGGAGGATGACTTTAAACCCTTGGTGGAGCATCAACATCGGTTGAATCCTAACATGAAAGAAGTTGTGAGAACCGAAGTAGTGAAGTGGCTTGATGCGAGCATTATCTATCTGATCACACGGGTTTCAACCATTTTTTGGTATTTTTGGGTCAATTTCTGGGAATTATAAATACGAAACCTTCATTTTTGCTAGGGTTTATCCTTACATTCTTACCTCTTTCCATTTTCTCTCTATTTTTCTCTCATTTTCTAGCATTTTGTAGTTAGATTTTCTTGTAACTTTTGTATTTTCTTGTTGAATGTTAATTGAAGAAGGAAATACCTACAACTTGATGGAAGAATATTGAAGTTTTGAAGTCAAACTCATAGTTGAAGTGAAGTTTTTATGTTTTAATCTTCATATTTCCTTGTATATTTTAATCCATTAGTGAAATGATGCATTTAATCTTTGAATTTTATTGTTATTTCATTATGGGCTAATTTATATTGTGTTGGGATGATTGAGGAAATTTGACCTAGTTTAATTGATATTAATGTTTGCAATGGGAATTTAAGTTATTTATTGTCTAGTGCATTTATTGTTGTATGTATTGTCTTGCATTTATTTTGGCAAAATTAATGCTTGGATTTATTGGAATGTGTAATTATTGAGAAATTATTGTAGATTCTAGATCAATATAATACATGCTCTAGGTTCTTGTTAAGGATAGAGATATACCTTAAACCCTAAATGATCCATTGAGTTATTTTTCACAAAGATTTAATGCGATTGATGTGTTTTTAATTGACAAAAAGATATAGTAGGTTAATTCTACTAATTAGGGTTGATTTTACTTGAGAGAGGTAATTGACTAAACTTGAAAAATCGGATCGAACATGATTAGTAAATAATACTTCAATTTGAATGTTGAGATGTTAATTAGGTGAAGGTCAAGTGGAATCAAGAATCTCAGCTCTCTTCTATCATCAATTCATCACTTATTTTCCATTTAATTACTTAATCAATTGTGGATTTAATTTTAAGTCTATCACATTCTCTAAACCAAACTTATTGTGTGTGTGAGTGTGTGTGTGTGTGTGTGTGTGTTTATTGTTTAAATTGATCATACTAGAGTGTAACTAGAATAGACAATCCTTGTGAGATCGATAAACCAGACTCATTTGTCCAGTATTACTAGTATTCGACAAGTGCACTTGCGGTGTATTTATAACGAACAATGACTTCAATGGAGAGATAATTCAAGGTGGATTTGGCATTCTCATTCTAAAGATCTCGAGTTTTTTTTTAAGCCACATCCTGCATTTAAGGTTAACTTAATATCAACTGGAGTACGAGATATGGAAGTTTAAGATTAACGGGTCAAGAAAATGATTTTTCTTGCGTTGTAGGGAACGACTAAGTGACTTGTGAATGCCCAATAACATTTGTTGAATGCAGGGCCAAGGAATAAATGGCATTTCAGTGTTCGCGGTAACAAAAAGCTAGGATCAACAAAGGATTCTTGAAGGAAGGTTTGGAAGTTGCTGAAGGAAACAATATCTTAGGCAGTCATTTTAGATGAGAAAAAATAAGTATTTTCTCAATTTCTTGCAAGAAGTAGAGGAAGCTCTGAAGAGCTGTAAAGGGTGAAAACGATGAGTGTAAAAGAAGAAGACAAAGAATGAGGTTTTACATGGATGAGCAGTGTGGCAAGATATTAGTCACTAAAAAAGGACGTATGTTAGAGCTACACATTGGAGTGAGTACAAAAGGTTTCGTGCTTTTTAATATTTCAAAACTGCTAAAATATACAAAGTCTTGAATATCGAAAAATTAATAATTAAACATTAATTTAGTTGTATTGGGGAGTAATTGTTGATACATAAAAATACCTAGTGTAAAATCAAAATAAAAAAGGCCCAGAAATGAGGAGCCCAAATGGAAAATCAGGATGATTGTCAAAAGATTTGTTCATGCAGATAAATGTTAGGGTGATTGGGCGAGTGAAGCAATATCTAGGTGATTGTAGCACTGGGCGATGAGTGGTTGAAAGGGAAGTTTGTCCATTCAACCTGTAACGACCCGGGTCCCACTTAACGGGCTGTCCCGGCCGTTAGATGACGTCGTACTGTCCCCACCGTACCAACACGAGTCTTTTCAGCATGCTTTGTCCTCACTCGCACGCTCCCCGAGAAAACTTTCCAGGAGGTCACCCATCCCAGAATTGCTCCAAGCCAAGCATGCTTAACTTTGGAGTTTCTAACGATGGACTTCCGGAAAAGAAGGTGCACCTTGTTGGTATGAGTAGTACCTATCAATTCTCTTAAGCTTTCTTAGTTGGGGTATTACAATCACACCCTGTTAGACTCGCGACGTCCTCGTCGCACTTAACCCATCTGAGGATCTGTTGCCAGGCGTTGGGATTCTAGAGGTGGCTCCCGCCCTATGACGTAGCACTTAGTTCCCGATTTCCGGCTGGCGACCTCTCTGATACCATTTGTAACGACCCGGGTCCCACTTAACGGGCTGTCCCGGCCGTTAGATGACGTCGTACTGTCCCCACCGTACCAACACGAGTCTTTTCAGCATGCTTTGTCCTCACTCGCACGCTCCCCGAGAAAACTTCCCAGGAGGTCACCCATCCCAGAATTGCTCCAAGCCAAGCATGCTTAACTTTGGAGTTTCTAACGATGGATTTCCGGAAAAGAAGGTGCACCTTGTTGGTATGAGTAGTACCTATCAATTCTCTTAAGCTTTCTTAGTTGGGGTATTACACAACCTATGATCTAAAATAACTGCAAAGAAGCCATTATTGGTAATTATTGAAATATTGGCAGTTATTGGAAACATGGGTTGTTAAGATTACCATTGTGAAAAGTTATTGATGTGAAGAAGTGCATAGTTATTGCTAGTTTTACATGAGGATCATGTAAATAGAGATCATGAAGATTAAAAATTTGCAAAGCAACATGAAGAAGGGATCACAAACTCAACTCTCCAAAGAGACTGTAGTTTTTCTTTCTTAGTTTTATATACGTAATTAAACTTTATGTGGTTGGGCCCCACTACTAAAAATAGTGTCTTTAGGCACATATTTTTCGTTGCTAAAGTCTTGAATTATGTTCCTAATGAGTTTCACCAACGAAAATTTTTCGATTGACTTTTGTTGCTATTTTGAGGGTGCTTAAAAGTTACCAACAAAAATTTCTTTGGTAACTTTTACCAACCGAAATTTCATCGGTAATGGTGCACCCTTTTACCAATCAAAGTTCTGTTGGTAACTTTTTATGAACCAAAGTTTCGTTGGTAATGGAGCATCCTTTTACTAACCGAAAATTTGTTGGTAATGTCGCAAACTTTACCAGCAAAATTTCTGTTGGTAATGGCTACGTATTTCATCATAAAATACCAATTTTAATTAAAAAAAATTAAAAATAATATACTCGTTAATCCTTATGACATGTTCTCTATAGCCCAACTAAACAACCTAACTAACTCGGTCCTCCCAAGCAACTATGTCATATGATTTTTATTTAAGTGATGATTGTTGCATATGTGATTCGAACACGTGACTTGAGGATTGTGAAAGTGCAATCCAACCAATAGAGCAATTGTATTCTTATGAATATCTTTGTTTCAAATGTTACATATTAGTTAAATGAACAATATTGATATAAATACAACAATTGAAAACACTTTGCCAACCAAATATAGGTTGTAAAAATCTACATTTACTAATAGAATATCAGTTGGTAAAGAGTTATCTTTTACCAAAGGATATTCCGTCGGTACAAGTGTTTTTCTTAAGTTTTACCTTTTACCAATGAAAGTATACTTTGGTACAGGTTTTACATTTTACTAACTGAAATTCTGTTAGTAAATGATTCGACTTTTACTAAAGGAGGTTTGGTTGGTAAATGTAGTATTTCTACTTGATAAGAAAAACACTTTTACCAATCGAGTATTCGTTGGTAAAGAATTACATTTTACTAACGGATAGTCTGTTGTTAAAGTATTTTTATTAGGTTTTATCTTTTACCAATGAAATTGCCATTGGTATAGATTTTGCATTTTACCAATAGAAATTTCATTGGTAAATGTTTCTCCTTTTACCAACGAATGTTTGGTTTGTAAATGTAGTATTTCTATTTGATAAGAAAACCCATTTATCAATGAAATATCCGTTGGTAAAATATACCTTTATCTACCAAATATTCGTTTGTAAAGAGTTACCTTTTACCAATTGATATTCTATTGGTAAAAGTATTTTTCTAAGGTTTACCTTTTACTAACGGAATTGCCATTGGTAAGGTTTTGTATTTTACCAACGGAACTTTCATTGGTAAGTTTTCATCTTTTACCAACGGATATTCCTTCGTCGATGACCGTAGGTGAAAAATATAGTAATACTTTAGGGACGAAATATTCGTTGGAAAAAGAGCTTTCACATTTGCTAACGGGAATCCCGTTGCTATTTTCCGTAGGTGAAAGATATAGTTATTTAACGAATACATTAGGCACATAATATCCATTGGTGATAGCTCTCACATTACCAACGAAAATTCGGTTCTTGATTATTTGGGTAAAGGCTCTTTTACCAACAAATTATCTGTTGCTAATTGCCAACGGATACAATCTGTTGCTAATTATCCATTTGTGAAAAGCTGTTTTTTAGTAGTGCCCTTGGAGACAATTTGTAAATTAAGTATTTCTAATCGAACATCTCTTGTTGAGATTTTGTATAAAGAGGTTCGTCACTTACGCATCGTTCGTCTCCCTTTTTAATTGTTACCATAAAATGTTGCGAAACAATTTTCTGGAAAATGAAGACAAAGATGTTTGATAAAGGATGATATAAATATCTAATGTGGAAATTACAGGCACGAACGTTTTATAAGAACCAAATTCAAATATGAGATCAAACCTTATAAAACTTCAGATTTCAGATTGTATTTAAGATTTCAATAACTAAGCATCCGTTTTGTAAAACAAATTGGTTTATAAACTAATTTATAAATTACACAATTTTTCAAACAACTTTTTAACCACAAATATTTTCTCTCTCGTTAACAAATTAGAATAATCTACAATTAAATTAAATACACAACCACACCAAGCCCCACTCTCTCTCTCTCTCTCTCTCTCTCTCTCTCTCTCTCTCTATATATATATATATATATATATATATTCGATCAACAATTCTCTTTCAATCACCTCTTCAGGAAACCACCTTTGCCTTATCCCCGCCACCCCATGCCTATCGGCCTCCTCCACCGGCTTGAACATCATCCGTAAGACCACCGCTGGCAGAGGCGATTTCAAGGTAACTGCGATGATGCTATTTTTCCTAGAGGTGGCGATGACACCACAACGATTCCATCCATTCTCTGAATCAATTGTTCAAACCACTGCCACCTCCACTTTCTTCAACCCACGGCCAAACTCCATACCTTATAGAGATGACACTGCTGCTAGATCTAGCAGTGACAATTTGAAGGTTACCCAAGACTTGAAGTTAACCACATCGTTTCCATCCATTTTTGATAATTGTATTTTATACACTTATTTGTATGTATAAATTAGGATTAATTATTGTTGTTTTAGAATAATTCCTATTTAGCTTGTATTTATTTGTTTACTTTTTAGAAAATATCCCAAAATATGAAGAATGATGCAATTAATAGAAGAAATGCACAATTGGAGGCTAATTGGAGCTAAATTGAGCAATTGAGGAGTCAATGACGTCAACCGAGAATCATACACGGTGCCAAAATGAAGAAATTGAAAGTTGAAACAAGCAAATTGAGAAGATTCTAAAGTATGAAGACTAAATTGCGTTAATTGAAAGTTGAGGATTGATGTTGCAAATAAAAAGCAAGGACCAATTTATACGGACAAAAAAGATTGAAATTGCATCGTAGGGTAAACCTCGCGATAGACAGATATAGAACTGCACAATAGCTCCAAGGCTAAAAAAATGACCCAAGAATTTTTGGTTCAACTACGTGATCGCCAGCATTTGCGCGATCGTGTGGCTTTCCTACTGGGCTCCGGTCAGGTTTTTCTCGCAATTTTCAACAGGTTTTCATCCTTTTTGACCTAGGTTTCTCCAATACCTATAAATATAACTTGTGAGGCATGATTTTCTGGACCTTTGCCTCTCCGAAGAATGAGCCACAATTGGGAATTCAACATCAAATTCTTGGGGGAATGAAGCATAGCAAAGGGGTGAAATTTGGAGATAATTGAAGAATCAATACTTGGTGCAAGCTTTCCATTTTTTATATTACTTTCAATGAACACTTATTTTTATTGTTTTTGCTCTTTAATTATGATGTGTAACTAAACTCAATGTTTGGATGAACGATCTAGCCTAACTTTATTATTTTAAATCAAGATTTCATAGTTTTAATGTTTTGTTGCATGTGTTGATTTATTATTATTCTCAATGCTTGATTTGCAGTCATTATGAGAATTCTTAGATTGTGGTAATAGATCTGGTAATTGGACAAGAGATAGAGATATACTCTTTTTATTATTTCGGTCGATATGAGAATTCTTGTATTTCATACACTTAGTTAAGGAATAATTCAGACTCGTTGTAGAGATATATGATTGACTTAATTAGGTAGAGTTGATTTAAACTCGAGAGAGGAACTTATGCATAAGTGAATTCGACTGAATACATTAGTAGTAAATAAAACTGGGATTGGAGTTAATTTAATTGGCTAAGTGAAATCGGGATTCTCAACTACTTTACAATCTTTTTTAAAAACAAAACAATTTCACAATTTTATTTCTTTAGTTTAATTCTTTAGTTTTAGTTTAAAATGTCAAACTCTTTCGTCCGTTCAAATAGGGATAGGAACTAACATATTTTGGTACTTAATAGCAGTCTCTGTGGGATGATAATCCGAACTCCTAGGTTCACTTTATTATTTCTCAAAACTCGTACACTTGTAGAGATATTTCCCATCGTGAAATATTAGTGAACAATTCTGTATCAATCTAGTAGCAACTACTTGAAGGTAATTACGACGTCGGTACTAGATCTAGCAACAGCGACGATCTAGTGGTGCTATTGTGTCGATGTGGTGTTTTATGTGTAAGTGGTGGTGCCACTTCGATCTAATGGTGTTGTTGTTGCCGACAGGAAGTGGTGGTGATTGTGTTGGTGTTGGTGGTGAGGGAAGGAGTGGAATTTTGAGATTTGGTCGAGTTTTGTTTTTTTGGTGGTCTGGTGGTGGAGGCGGCAGTGCCACCAAGGCAGTGGTGGTGTTGGAGACTGTTAGGGATGAGAAGTATGTCATTCGATAAATAGGACTTCAAAAAACATGTAACTTAATAATTGACAAGTTTTTACTAAGAAATCAAATAATTGTGATCAAATAATTTAATAATTATTACTTAAAAATTCATAATTTAACAAGTTGATAAGTTATGATATAGAAATAAGTCAGGTTCGATTAATTTGGTATTTTTTTTACCGAGTGATTTGACAATTTGTGACCTTAACTTACAGCCTCAGGGGTACTGTGACCTCAAAATAAACTTGATTTGTGACCAAATATTTTTAATAATTTTTGACCCGGAAATCATTTGTGACCTAAAAGTTTTGCATCTTGTGACCTAAAATTAACAGTGTTGTAACTTTAATATATATAATTAATAAAATATTTTTAATTTTTTAATTTAGTTAATTGATCCTAATTACAACCTGATTTTTGAATTATATGGGTTATTTCATTTTTGAAATTTTTATTTTTAAACTCCTTGTTTATGTATTGTTCCCATATCTAATTTTACCATTTTAGGGTTAATTATTTCTCGGATTGGACCTCAAAAATGGGAAAATAGAAAACAAAAACCCATTTATTTTGAAATTTTAATTCTGATTTAATTCTTCCTTGACATTTATAAGCTCAAAACGAAACTTTCTATGGAAGTTATAAGAAAATTTTGAAATAAAAAGATATATTTATGAATATTATAGATAAATAAATTAATTATTCATCAATTCCTAATTTATTCAATGACAGGAATTAAACATGGATATATATATCTCAAATATGTAGGAAGAAAATACATTTAGCTACATAAAGCTTTCGAGGGGCATATTCATGACTCACTCGACTTATTAAAAAAAATCACAGCAGAAAAATATATTGTGGAAAAATTGATGTTTTATTTAGTTTTGAAAATAAAACTAAAGTTCAAATAAAAAACAGAATGAATGTAAATAGTCTTTCTTAATATAAACACACAGTAATAATGCCAAGAAAAATAAATGAACAATGAAATATATTGGCACCAAAAAACTTTAACATGGATAACTCAACATCACTATTTCTCCTAAAATAGTGAAAAGGAAGAAGAAGACGAAGAGAATATTAAAAAAAAAAATTAAAAAATATCATTGAATCATCTCTAAACAAGAAAATTGTTAGTAATAATGCCTTAAAAAATTGGTGCTATGAATCTGATTCAAACCTGTGACCTTGTCGGGACAAACCGCATTTTGGAAAACACGTTTTTATTAGTTTGTGCGCCTCTTCCCTTTACCATATGCATGGCTTATATGTGATCGTTGGATCAAGTGACATTTATGATGCCTTATATACGTGTCTTGACTCTTGCACTGGTACTGTGCAATTTCACTTCCTCCTTCGACTTCTTTCTCTCTAGTTTGGCTAGGTTCTTCTTCTTCTTCCACAATCAAACTATAATTTCTTTTATAGGATAGTTAGAGATTAGAATACTTTGTGTATTGATGGTTGATGATATGTTGTTTTGTTTATAAACACTGTATAGAGGCAATAGTGAGTGAAATCAATGATTCCTACATACTGTAACATGGGCTCTTAGCTGATTTTAGTGGATTTAGAGCTATTCTACATCAGTAGATGCTCAATGGGTGATTAGTGCTTGTCGGAACATCCGGACCCGTTAGTGGATGAAAAATTTCGTGTTCTTTCTTTTTATACATTCTACAAGTTTTTCCTGGTGAATTATTTTGGTTGATTTATAACTAGATCTAGGACTAACAAGTAGTATCAGAGCCATTATTTAAATCACAAGGGTTTTGTGGTTGGTTTTAAGAGGAACCCTAAACATATTTCTAAAACTTTCTTTTCGTAGAAAGATTGTTTTAGGTTCTAAAAGGTGTTTAAAAAAAAAAAAATCTTTAAAGAGATATGTGAGTTTTTCTCTGATTCAAAGTCTACTTCAGTTTCTTCTGCAAAACTCAGTATTTTTTGGGTGGATCTACGTAGATCTGAAAATATCTACTTTGACTCGTTCTGACACTGGTGAGTTGTGTTGATTCACTCTGAGTTCACCTAGTTTTCTTTGACTCACTCTGAATTCAACTGGTTTTCTTGACTTACTCTAAGTTCACCTGCTTTTCCTTAACTCACCCCAAGTTCATATTGAGTCATCCCAACTTTCAGAAGTTCTAGTATTCTATCTTTAAACTCTTAGTGTGTTCTACTCTTGACATTGGTTATTAAGATAAGAAGTCTACCTCTATTTACCTTTGTCCAAGATCTCCTGTGAGGATCCAAGAATTTGAGGGAAAATGGGATTCAATGGTCTTCATCATTAAACCCTTTCAAACATACAATGTCTTACATTCTAATATTCTGTTCCTTATACTTGATATATATGAATAAGTATGATTGCTTCTATTTATATCAGTTATTTTGTTAAATCTTTAGTCTATTATTTTGTACATACTTCAAATTTTTTGAGAATTTTGATTTGTATATACTTGTGGTGTTGTATAAATCTGGAACTGTGACCATATCTGCTATCATGTCTACCTCATATAAATTAGAGATTGAATAGTTGAATGGCATTGAAGACTTAAGTCTCTGGTGCCAGAAATTTAAAGCTCTGCTATTATAGCATATATGTGATGGGGATTAGATTGGAGAATGGGCTAGTGAAATTAGTTCCTATAGGAGAATGAAATTAGGCGAGGTTGCTGAAGTTGTGTCTTCCTTCACCTGTCTAATAGTGTGATTAGGAAGGTTTGTTCCAACCTTCTGGACAAAGTTAGAATTACTATATCTAACTAAATCAATGTCAAATAAGTGTTATCTCTTGAGAGAATTTTATAACTTTAGATTTAACCCTTCATCTAGCCTTGGAGAAAACTATGATAAATTTACAAAATTGATTCGAGATCTTGCTAACTGTGTTGAAAAAGTCTATGAGGATGAATAAGCTGTTACTCTTCTAAATGCTCTAAGTGAGAAATATAGGGAAATTAGAAATGCCCTAGAAAGAATTAACTGTTGAAATTATAATCTTATCTTTAAGAAATAGAGAACTTGAACTGAAGTTTGATTTCAAAGATGTTAGAAGTCAAGATGGTTTGTATATGAGAGTAAAATAGAACTATAATGCGAGTAACAGATTTAGTAGTTATAAATCTTATAAGAAAAAAACTCAAAATGACAAATTCAGAAAAAGACACAAAAACAAATTAAACCTTGTTGCGCAGTCCGCAAGTGTATGGGTCGCACAAATAATAAAGTGGACTTAGAGTTCGAATATCGATCCCACGAGGATTGAGTAAACTTACGTTCTAGACTAGTTACCTTAATGGAACAAGAGATTTGATGTGAATTTTGGATTTTAAATAAATTAAACTATCAAACTAAAATAAACGAAACAAGTAAAATGAAGAATTCAAATTGTTGTTTTCTTAAGTGATGTTTAAAGATGTCGGGACATTCGATTTCACATAAGTCAATACTATTAATTCCAATCATCAAGTTTTACTCCTATCTACGCGCTCAACTGAATTCACTTATGCGTATGAAATTTGTCTCTCGAGTTTAAATCAACTCTACCTAATTAGTCGATCGTGTTTCTAGATAGTAGGTCGTAATGACTAGGTGCATGGAATACAAGAATTCATTTAGCGGTCGCAATACTAATAAACGTATCTCTATCAATTATTCAAGTATCGAACTTTATCCCTAGATCTAAGTGTTAGCTCACCTCTCGAATTATGAAAACACAAGTAATATTGTGAACAAGTGATCAATTCATTCATGCATTAAACACGAAGATAAAATCAACACATGCAAATTATACGTAAAACTCAATTCATGAATTTAATAGCATAAAACTAATGCTACAATGAATATCCCAACTAAATATTTAGTTACTCATCACCAAATAGTTAAAAACATAGAAATTAAATATAAACATGTTGAGCATATTAGATTAACATGGGGAAAAGAAACTCTTGCACCAAGGAATTTCTCCATGCTGATAATCTTCAATCCTCTCCCTTTTCCTTGATCATTGTCTTCCAAGAATTGAATGTATGAACCAAGAATTTTGTGTAGAATAAGCAGTGCAAAGGTCCCTAAGTCGTGCATCACAGGTTGTATTTATAGGTTGTTGAAGAAACCCATGCTTTTGCCACAAGAAATCGCGCATGTGCCCGAATTCACGCGAGGTCGAAAAGGGGCTCGGACGCGTAGGCCAAAGTCTGGTGGTAGCGCAGTATTGCTAAAACTGGTTCTATTAATTCCTGCTTCAACGAGCGGCCGGTGGTCGTGAAAGGTTAACCTCTCAGCAGGTTTTCATCTTTCGAAAGTATAAAAGTAGGTCTCTGTCTTTTATTTTCATCTCTGGTCCTTCAACTTCCAATTATTGTAATTCAATCCCATACTTTCAAATCTCTTCAAAACTTTCTTCCAACTTCTCTTCATCTTCAATTGAGCCATCAAACTCTGATTTCTGACACTTTGCACCTCAATCACATCCACGTTGACATGATCATTATCCATTTGTCCATTTTAGCTTCATTTATCACCCAAATTGTCTTTATTTCCTTCGATTGCACAATTCACTTGATTTTGGGATATTTCCTAGAATAATTAAAAAAAACAATTATGTAGACTTTATTCTAAAACAACAATAAATAATCCTAATAGATGCATAAATAAGTATATAAAATACACTTATCAAACCCCAAAGATAAAACCAAGAAGTGTTATTACTGTGGTAAAAATGGTCATTCTATAAAAGACTATTTTAAGAAAGCCTTTGATATGAGGGAAAAGCCAAATGTAGAAAACTTTGCAGCCACTGTTACTCGAAATCAAAATAATCCAAATTTGCAAGGTCTTGTCCTTGTTGCTGCATCTAATGGAGATCCAAATGAATGAGGTTTTTTTTTTTTTTTTTTTTTTTTTAGCTGCACTTTTCACATGTTTCCTGTAAAGGACTAGTTCACTGACATGGTTCACCTAAATGGTGGACAAGTTCACATGGGTAATGCCATGAACTTTCAGATAAAAGGTATTGGAAACATGAATCTATGACTTGAGAATAGCCGTATCCTGAAAATAATTAGAACTAGATATGTTCCTGATATGAAAAGAAATTTAATATTCTTAGGTAAATTAGACGATGATTATGAAATAAAAATTCATAAAGGATATACCAAAGTTACTATAATCGGTAAGGGAATAATTTGCAATCCTAAAGTGAATGGGATTTATACCATGCAGGTCAAACCATTAGTAGGTAATCTTTCTACTGCTATAAATTCACATTCTGATATAGCTGAACTTTGGCATAGAAGACTTAGCTACAATAGTGAAAAAGGACTAATAACTTTGAATGAACTTGGTCACTTCGGAAAGGATAACATTTAAAAATTAAGTTTTTGTGAAGAATGCATAATAGGAAAGTAAAACATATTACCTTTCAAAAATGGCATTCATAAATCCAACTTCATACTTTAATATTTGCATGCTAACCTTTAGGATCCAACATCTATAATACTCTAAGTGGATTTAGATACTATCTACTTATAGTATATGATTTTTCAAGAAAAAACTAGACCTTTCTTTTGAAGGCCAAATCTGATACTTTTTCAAAACATTATACAATGTAAATTGATCATTGAAAATCAAATCAACGAGAATGTTAAGGAATTTAGAAATGACAGAGGACTTGAATTTTATAATGCTGAATTTTGATCTCTTTATTTTTTATTTATTTATTTTTTATTTTTTAATAACATGGAACTCTAAGACATAGAACTGCGACACACCATTTAGCAAAATTGAGTTGTTGAGAGGATGAATGGGACCTTATTGAAAAAAGATCAAGTGTATTTTACTTGGTTCTCGTCTTCCAAAATTAAAATGGGGGAGAAGCTTTAAATAATGCAACTTATTTGATGAATAGAATTCATTCTAGTGTTGTTAAATTTCAAATTCTTGAACAAATGTGGTCTAGAAAGTCTCCAAATTATTCCAAACTTAAAAGTGTTTGGCTGTATAGCCTATTCACACCGAAGTAAAGGAAAACTTGAACTTAAATCCTTAAAATATGTCTTATTAGGTTATGGGGAATAAACTAAAGTGTATATATTATGGGTTTAGGAACTGATGCGTGTCGCAATGTACCAAAATAATAAATAATTCCTTACTCGCTAAATATTAATTAATAATGTAGTAGTGAGAGTAAGGGTCGATCCCACGAGGAACGGAAACTAATTTTAGTTGTTCGATCAATTAGAATGGAATGGGGGGGTTTGTGTTTGAAATTGCTTGAATAGAAAATATGCATAAAAATAAACAATTAAATATGACTAGAGAATTAATATGAGAAAAAATCTTGTTCTCGGGTTTGGTTGTGCCCTTAATTAATGTTATAATTTTCCTTGTAACGTGTTTATATCCCTATTCAATTATCAATCATAAATAATCAACAAGCTCTGATTATCTAAATTCTTCCTTATGTATATTGATTCAAAACACGCTATTTGAACTAATTCTAGCTACGGACAATCCTAAACAAGCTCTTAGAATTTAATACACGAATAGTATGAAAATCTAGAAGAATAGATTGAATTGGATCGTTAATTTCACAAGCTCGAATTAATCAATCCAAGTTGAATTATTACTAAACCTACATGAGATTTATTTGCTACTAAAGTAAAGATTCAATGACAATTACGGATCAAGAATCTAAACATGGCATATTCATGAATCCAAAGATCAATAATCCAATTGGCCAAATTAAACTATTAATCAAATAAACTCAATTGAAAATTCAAAACATTATAATCCAACAATTGAAATAAAGGAATAAATTCACGCTACTAATTTGTAGGAAAAGAAAATAATATAATCAAGTTAACACAACTTCCCCTTTGAACAAGATATGGAATTTAGCCTAGCATGATTTTGGTAGATTCTTAAAGTTGCTTCATGAATTCCATTGTTGTTGATATTCTTGCGCTTGAAAATCTTCCAAGAATGCTCTATATTTTTCTCTCAATTTTCCTCAATGTCCAGCCTCCTTTTTGTGGTGATTTTCCTCATTTAATACTCTCAAAATCGTGCCCTAACTTTACCCCAAAGATATACCAAAGATAGACCTTGAATTAGATAAGGAAATTCCTTGGAGAGCAAGTTACGGCCGTAAATTTCCTTATCACGGCCGTAAGTTAGCTACTGAAAATTTCGGAATTTGGAATTTACGGCCGTAAATTTATCATTTACGGCCGTAAGTGTATTTCTGCAGAGAAGCGCCTGTGCTCGATGTTTTGGTCATAACGTTCTCTCCCTAAGTCCGATTGTGGTGATTCAAGTTGCGTTGGAAAGAAAACTCAAATATCTAAAATTATTTGTGAAATAGATCTTCAAAAATTCGAAAGTCTTCTATGAAAAAGTTGAGTTTCAATCAATGACTAAAATTCATGATCACAATCCTTGCGGGTTTTTGATTTCCAACTTCATTCCAAACCTTCTTTGACCATAATTTTTGCATCTAATCTTCGTCCCATATGCCATTATTTATTTGGAGCTCTTTGAATATGCCCTTGAACCTCACTTCTTGATTTTTTTGTATTTCTTTGGTCGTGTTTCCTTTCTTTTTCTTCATTTTGACCTTACATATCACAATAAGTGAAATGCATTAAACGATGCTTCAATAGGATCAAACCAATAACAAAATAAGATAATAAGTGAATTAAATACATGCTAATAAAGTACTTATCAGATCCCCCCACACTTAAACCATTGTTCGTCCTCGAATAATGATGTGAAAGAAAAGAAACATAACTCAAACAAAAAGATAGACCTACAATCGGAAAGTCAAGGTTACAGCCCACTTCTCTTTTAGCACGAAAATTCAGTTGCATAACCGGAGCGTGTTAGTGTGTGCAAGAGATGCATCATCCAATATCCTCTGAACAGAAATGAAAATCAATACCCCCGGCCCAATTCATTTCCCAATGTGGCTTGTATCCTCCCATCTCTCGTAAGTTCTCTGTTACCTCTATCAATGATTTACTACATGGGTGTTAGTTTCGACTAACTCGAAAGCACAGAATATAGACCAAGCAATTCAAACCACTCATAAGCATATGTAATGGGAGTTTACACCCTCACTAAATATTTCTCTCTTCGCACAAAGTGTATTAGGGTGAGAACTTTCGCTCAACTCACTGCATGAAGAATCTATTACCACAGATTGCTCAAATGTCATAACCGGAGCCAACAATAACACAAGTGCAAAGTAAAGGTCTTTATTTGGTTGTAACGGGGCTTCAGGTCAGGTAGGATAAAAGGATATATTTAGGCTGAGTCGAGAAGGAATTTCGCAAACCAAGTCAATTCACAATGATATTATTTCCTTCACTATCAATACGAACTTCATTGTTTCACTCTACCCACTTCGCTCACACTTGAATTTTTTTTTTCACAAGTTGAGTGTTTGACTTCCTCAACTACTAATTTTCATGACTAAACTTTCTTTTCATTGCTTTTTCTCTTTCAATTTTTTTTTCTGACTACAGACTGCAACTTTTTCTCTTTTGTTCAAATCATTACGCAGTCACCAATTGGCTTGAGATAAAATTACATTCCCCTGAATTCAGTCCATTACACAACCATCGTCCAACACAAGATAACCATTTCAACTTCTTAGACTTAGACTACAGCATGATCCTTAATCAACAAAAGCTTGCGAATCCCTTCTCTATGGGTTCAAAACAGAGACAATGCGAAAGAAAGGGTATTTCTTGGCATGTAGCGTGGCATCAAAACTTCAAGGAAAGGCTAAGGTTCAAAAGGGTTTCTATTGGTACATGTATCATGGTAGGCCCTTTTAGCAGGTCAAATTTGGTTTAACCTAATGCCTCTACTATATTTTGCACTTTAGTTAAGAAGCTACAACGGTATGCACAAGAAAGCACATCCAAGCACAAACCAACCATACAGGACACACATCAAAAAATAGAGCTTAATATAAAGAGTAAAAGTAGCTCATAGGCTCAAAAGCTCAAAATTTATGGTTTATATGTGCTTCTCCCATCCAATTATGAGTTATAGGACATTGCTCAGTCTTCATTCCGAACTCAAAATCTAGGGGATAAGGATAGAATGAAGTTACTTGGGGCGGTATTTTATCATATCAATTTTAGTTTGACTCAATTAGGTTGCAGAAATTTTTCAATTTGTCCCCATTTTCAAACTAATTCAGAAATTATTGGAAAACTCATCTCTATGTGCTCATTGTTTATCTGATTATGCAATTTAGGAAGTTGGTAGTTCAAAAATAATCATAAGTGGGGCTGCTTCCTATTAAACCGAAATGTGGGTCTAAGTACAATTAAAGCTAACTAACAAAAACATTGAATGAAGATGAATAAAATAGGGATAACAAAAGATAATAGATAATCATCCCCCCACACTTGAATTCCACATTGTCCTCAATGTGGAGCGTGACAATACAAAACAAAAGAGGGGAATGTGAATGGAATCAAAGGAGGGGACATGTTTTTTTTTTTTTTTTTTGAATGAAATTAACTAATAAGGAAAATGATAAAAATGAAAATAAAAAAATAACAATTTGAGGGAGTAAAGAAACTCCCCTCTCGGGTTGCCTCCCGAGCAGCGCCTTTGTTTACTGTCTTTGGCTAAACTTGTTGTTTCCTCCTTCAACTGGGATTAGGTGGATTTCCAAAGCTCAACTTCTTTTACATATTTTTCATTAGGGCCTGCAAGACAGGGGGCAAAAGCATGTCATCAGAAGTTGGCAATGTAATACACGAGATTTTACCTGGCTTTTCACCATTTCCACCAAGTTTGAAAGTTTCCTGTACTGAAGAATCAATAACATTAACAGAATGAACGGGATTATCATTATCAAGGTATTTCACGAAATCATAAATATTAAACTGAATCATTTCATTATCAAATTCCATGGTAAGTGAGTCACTACTAACATCTATCTTGGTCTTAGATATTTTTAGAAATGGTCTGCCTAACAAAATAGGAGTAGAGTTGGGGGAGTGGTCATCATTCATGTCCAATACATAAAAATCTGCAGGAAATACTAACCCACCTACTTGCACTAGAATGTCTTCAACTACCCCGTCAGGATAAGCATTAGAACGATCGGCTAGTTGAATTATAACATTAGTTTCATTCAGTTTAGCAAGTTTTAAGGAAGCATAGGTGGACCTAGGCATTACATTGATAGATGCTCCTAAGTCTATTAAAGAAGAATTTATTTTCTTATTGCCTATTTGACAAGGTATGGTAAACATAACTGGATCCTTACACTTGGGAGGTAATTTTTTGTGAAGAAGTGCAGATACAGACTCACCAATTCTTACCATCTCATTTCCCTTTAGCTTTCTCTTATTGGTGCACAGATCCTTCAAAAACTTCGCATATCGGGGCACTTGCTTGATTGCATCTAAAAGTGGAATGTTGATTTCCACCTTCCTGAACATCTCCAGGGTTTCTTTTTCCTTGCCCTCCTTGTTCGCTTTTGCTAACCTTCTGGGAAAGGGAGGTGAAGTTAGTTTAACATTTAAAGTGGAATCTGTTTTTACCTGCGAGCTTTTTGAGGTGTTGTCGTTCTTCCCGACTTCCCTTCCCTCAACTTCTTTCTCTTCGATTGCGGTAGGTTTCAGTTGCGGTTCTTCAAGCTCTTTTCCACCTCGGAGAGTAATTGAACTCACATTCTTTAGATTTACTTCAGGTTGAGATGGTAGCTTTCCTCCGGTTTGTGCCTCAAGTCTGTTGATGGCAGTAGCCATTTGACCCATTTGGTTTTCCAGATTTTGAATGCTAGACTTGGTGTCCTGTTGAAATTGAAGTGTGTTAGATGCCAAGGCTTTAACCATGTCTTCAAGGGATATACCTGAGCCTTGAGGTTTTTGCTGATACTGCCCCTGTTGTTGGAAGGTTCCTTGTTATTGAAATTTCCCTCAAGGTTTGTTTGAAATGAAATCTGGGGGATTGTTAATTTCGTAGCTTAGGTTGGGGTGATCCCTCCATCCTGGATTGTAGGTATTAGAGTACGGATTGTACTGTTGTCTTTGGAACGGAAAACTCTCTGCAGCACTTACCTGTTCACCATTTCCCTCTTGCAACACCGGACAAGTATCTGTTGGATGTCCGAAGTTTGAACATATCCCACAAGCTTTGACCTGTTGTTCCTTCCCTACAGCAAGTTGTTTAACGAGATTTGTTAGTTCAAACAATTGACATTCAATATTGGAACTACTTACCTCATTCACGCGCCGAACTTGCATATCCCTGTTGGAGTTGAACTGCTGAGTGTTCTCAGCCATATTGGAGATTAAAGCTCGTGCTTGTTCCGGTGTCTTGTCCATCAATGCACCTCCGCTTGCGGCATCTATCATGCTTCTATCCATCGGTGACAGACCTTCATAAAAATATTGCACCAAGATTTGCTCACTGATCTGATGATGGGGGCAGCTCGAGATGAGCTTTTTGAAGCGCTCCCAATACGCATACAATGTTTCGTTTTTGTTCTGGCGTACCCCACATATCTCCTTTCTGATTGTACTAGCTCTCGATGCAGGGAAGTATTTTTCCAAGAAAAGTCTTTTCATGTCGTTCCAAATAGTAACTGTTCCTGATGGTTGACAATAAAGCTAGTCGGTGGCGGCATCCTTTAATGAGAATGGAAAAGCTCTCATTTTTATTTGTTCCTCAGTAATACCCGTGGGTCTCATGCTATCACAAATGACATGGAACTCCTTCAGATGTCTGTATGGGTCCTCATCGGGATGTCCTCTGAAAGTTAGCAGAAGATGGATCAGTCCGGATTTTAGCTCAAAAGTTCTGCCTTCTTCCATTGCCGGAAAAGTGATGCATAGCGGTTGTTGAGCAACATTCGGGGTAGCTAGTTGCTTGAGAGTCAGATTATTGTTAGCTACTGCCATTGGTTGTGCAACTCTTCTTTGCTGTTGAAAAGTTCTCTCGATTTCTGGGTCAAAATAAAAAAATTCAAAATTAGTTGATCGAGTTTTACGCATATAAGCAAAGAAGTAGACAGGCAAGAATTTTTTTTTTTTTTTGAAAAATTATAGAAATAAAGTGAAAATAAAATTAATAAAATAAAATGCAGAAAAAAAATTCTAATTAACTAAACAACTAAATTGGTTGACCGTTCCCCGGCAACGACGCCAAAAATTTGATGCGTGTCGCAATGCACCAAAATAATAAATAATTCCTTACTCGCTAAATATTAATTAATAATGTAGTAGTGAGAGTAAGGGTCGATTCCACGAGAAACGTAAACTAATTTTAGTTGTTCGATCAATTATAATGGAATGGGGGTTTGTTGTTTGAAATTACTTGAATAGAAAATATGCATAAAAATAAACAATTAAATATGACTAGAGAATTAATATGAGAAGAAATCTTGTTCTCGGGTTCGGTTGTACCCTTAATTAATGTTATAATTTTCCTTGTAACGTGTTTATATCCATATTCAATTATCAATCATAAATAATCAACAAGCTCTGATTATCTAAATTCTTCCTTATGTATATTGATTCAAAACATGCTCTTCGAACCAATTCTAGCCACGGACAATCCTAAACAAGCTCTTAGGATTTAATACACGACTAGTATGAAAATCTAGAAGAATAGATTGAATTGGATCGTTAATTTCACAAGCTCGAATTAATCAATCCAAGTTGAATTATTACTAAACCTGCACGAGATTTATTTGCTACCAAAGTAAAGATTCAATGACAATTACGGATCAAGAATCTAAACATGGCATATTCATGATTTTGGTAGATTCTTAAAGTTGCTTCATGAATTCCATTGTTGTTGATATTCTTGCGCTTGAAAATCTTCCAAGAATGCTCTATATTTTTCTCTCAATTTTCCTCAATGTCCAGCCTCCTTTTTGTGGTGATTTTCCTCATTTAATACTCTCAAAATCGTGCCCTAACTTTACCCCAAAGA
Source organism: Ligustrum vulgare (assembly GCA_963555705.1). Classification (NCBI taxonomy): domain Eukaryota; kingdom Viridiplantae; phylum Streptophyta; class Magnoliopsida; order Lamiales; family Oleaceae; genus Ligustrum; species Ligustrum vulgare. The sequence goes on along the minus strand of OY743172.1, from coordinate 41,879,432 downwards.
TATACCAAAGATAGACCTTGAATTAGATAAGGAAATTCCTTGGAGAGCAATTTACGGCCGTAACTTTCCTTATCACGGCCGTAAGTTAGCTACTGAAAATTTTCGGAATTTGGAATTTACGGCCGTAACTTTATCATTTACGGCCGTAAGTGTATTTCTGCAGAGAAGCGCCTGTGCTCGATGTTTTGGTCATAACTTTCTCTCCCTAAGTCCGATTGTGGTGATTCAAGTTGCGTTGGAAAGAAAACTCAAATATCTAAAATTATTTGTGAAATAGATCTTCCCAAATTCGAAAGTCTTCTATGAAAAAATTGAGTTTCAATCTATGACTAAAATTCATGATCACAATCCTTGCGGGTTTTTGATTTCCAAATTCATTCCAAACCTTCTTTGACCATAATTTTTGCATCTAATCTTCTTCCCATATGCCATTATTGATTTGGAGCTCTTTGAATATGCCCTTGAACCTTACTTCTTGATTTTTTTGTATTTTTTTGGTCGTGTTTCCTTTCTTTTTCTTCATTTTGACCTTACATAGCACAATAAGTGAAATGCATTAAATGATGCTTCAATAGGATCAAACCAATAACAAAATAAGATAATAAGTGAATTAAATACATGCTAATAAAGCACTTATGAGGAACTAAATGAGTTCAAAGTTATTCTAAGCGAGAATGTCATTTTTAATGAGAATGATATGCCCTACCTTGCTTTGCTTGTTCAAAACAAAAACTTGAAGAAAGTTCTGTAGTTAAAGAAACTGTTGTTGAGATTATATTCTTGACTCTGTTGAGCCTGCTGTTCAAATTGAGGTAGAGTCCACTCAATCTGAAACTAACCAGGGTCAAAGTGATGAAGAAAATGATGCATCACCTATAGAGAAACTATGTTTGATTATCAATTGACCAAGGATAGAGGTAGGAGAAATAGAATTCTCTCTACTAGAATCAATAGTGATGAGTTTGTGACATTCTTCTCTGTTCTGGACCTGTCAACTCTGAACTTAATACCTATGATGAGGTTTTTAACTGTAAAAATTATGTTCTTCGGAAGGAAACTATGAATGATGAAATGGATTCTTTAATCAAAAATAAAACACTAGTTTTAATTAATAAAACTAAGGATCAAAAAGTTGTAGATTGTAAGTAGATTTACAAAATCAAAGAAGATAAGTCTAATGTAACTAAGAGAAGGTATAAAGCAAGGTTAGTAGCCAAAGGGTTCACACAAAGGGAGGAGGTTGATTACAATGAAATATTTTTTCCTATTGTAAAATATACTTCTATTAGAATCTTGGTTGCCTTATGTGCTCATTTTGATTGGGAACGAGATTTGCTTGATGTTAAAACTGTTTTTTTAAATGGTGATCTAGAATAAACTATTTACACACGTCAACCAAAAGGGTTTGAAATAAAATCCAAAGCTGAGAAGATTTTCTTGCTTAAGAAATTTCTATATGGTCTAAAACAAGCACCTAGATAGTAGTACAAAAAGTTTAATTCTTATGTTCAAACATTGGGATTTGTTAGAAGTAGTATTTTGATTCCTATTTGTTTTATAAGGGTTCTGGTGTCCTAAATATGTTTACCTTTTATTATATGTTGATGAAATGTTACTTGCAAGCCATGATAAATTTGAAATTGATAAGATTAAATCAAAATTAAAATCTGAGTTTGAAATAAAAATCTAGAAAATGCTAAGAAGATTTTAGGCATCGAAATTAAAAGAGATAGAGAAAATTGCGCTTTATATGTAAATCAACATTCTTATGCAATAAAAGTGCTTGAAATTTTTTCTATGTTTGAATGCAAACCTGTTACACTTCTTAGTGTTGGCAATGAGCCGAGTTAAGCTGGCTCAACCCCTTAAGCCCATTGCTTGACTCTCTTAAGGGACGAGCCGAGCCGAGTTCATGGCTCGCCTAAGTTGAGCCCAGCGTTTGCTCGGCTTATCTCTTAAGAATTAGTCGAGCCCTACTCGGTTTGTTCCTTGGTTCGCTTGCTTGGCTTGTAAACTAGACGAGCCGTACGTCACTCATGTTTTGACGAACCGAGTTGTCGAGCCATCGAGTGGCTCGGCATTTTCCCATCTCTAATACTGCCTCTTGCAAATGACTTTAAATATTCAAGTGATCAATCACCAAAAACACCTGAAGAATCTGAAAGAACGGATCAAATACCTTATGTTAATATTCTTGGATCTATTATGTACTTAATGGTATACACTAGAACCGACTTGACTCATGGTATAAGTATTTTGAGTATATCTATGACTAACCTTGGTGAAACTTACTGGCATGCTATAAAATGGATACTAAGATATTTAAAGAGGCCATCTAGTTTTGGACCTAAATTCAATAGATGTAAAGGTATATTGGTGAAGGTATATATACAAATTCTGACTTTGCAGGTGATCTAGATAAAAGAAGATCAACTTCTTATATTTTTACTCTTTATGATGGGTTTATTAGTTGGAAATCCCAAATGCAGTAGATAGTAGTCCTATTTTCTACTGAGGCAGAGTACATTGCAGCTTGTGATGATATAAAGGAAGCAATGTCACTTAGAGGTTGTTAGGAAATTAGGTTTATATAAAACATCATAAGGTTGTATGATGAGAACCAAAGTGCTATTCATCTGAGTAAGAATCCTGTATACCATGATAGAACCAAACATGTTGAGATTAAATTTTAGAGTAAATAGTCAATTAAGGACCTATTCTTTTAGGACTCTGATTATTAAGGACCTTTTTTTTTTTTTGGCAAGATCTTACCCTGAATCATCTTTCTTTGCCCGATAAGGACCTCCGTCCACTTTTGTTAAATTTTTTTTCCGTTTGTGCAACATATGAAACACATTTTTTAATAAATCAAGGTCTATACTTTATATATTTGGTTAATTAAGGACATATTGTTTTAAGTATCAAATAATATAATGACTTATCATTTCAAAGTTTTGCGTTTTAATTTACTTTTATATTATTGTCCCATCAAATTTCATTTCCCGTTGTAACTCCATTGAACAATTCAAAGAATACATTTATGCGTTTAATAATTTTTTTCTATTTTTAATTCTAATAATTATCTTTTAACCCTATGTTGGACAATACTATTTCGTTTATAAACATACCATTTGAACAATTTAAAGAACATGTTTATGTTTTTAATGAATTTTTTCTATTTTTAATTCAAACAATTATATTTTAGTTACCAATAAAAATAGTTTTTTTTTTTATAAGTAGGGTAAATGTAAAATATTTTATTTTAAACTCACTCAAATTCTTATCGAAATTATCAATTAATTTATATTAAAAGGAAAAAAAATTAATTATTCTAATTAAGAATATAAAATAAATAATTTAAAAAATTCTTTGGAAAAGAAAAAATCAAAAGTAAAATTTTAGTTTAAATTTATATAGTCACATTTTAGTATTATATAATAATCAAGAATATATAACATTAAATTAATGCGAATAAGATAAATAAAGAGGACGAAAAGGTAAGGAAGCAAAATGGTGGGCACAGTCAAAGCGGTGGCCATAATCTCCGGCGATAACAAATGTTAAGAAGGCACCCTTCAATTTCTTCAACAACACACCACTGGAGCCACCCATGTCAAAGGAAGAATTAGTGGACTCAGTCCTGGCCTCCATGGTTTCCATATTCACGCTCTTGGCGACACCACTAATAATGGATGCAATTGAACTGGACCCCACTATAATCCCATGAAGAGGAATCACGGAGCTCCAATCGATGGAGAACGTCACGCCGGGGATCTGGGAAATATAGTGGCTGTTGCAGATGGTATTGCTGAGATTTCAATTACAGACATGCAGATTCCACTGACTGGTCAGCATTCGATTCAGGCGGCCCTGAATACAATCCACCAGATTAGGGCCCCCAAAAGATGTCTAGAATATATATATATATATATATATATTTTTTAAATATGTATAATCTAGAAGAATCAATAAGGTCCCAAATAAAGTTCGCTCAAGACATCTGATGTTTCGATTTTGGGAAGAGCTGTTGTTGTGCATGCGCTGATCCTGATGACCTAGGAAGAGGTGGGCATGAACTTAGCAAGACCACAGGGAACGCTGGTGCCAGAGTTGGATGTGGTATCATTGGACTTCAATCATCCGTTTAGCAGATGTTTTCTCAAGATAGTAGTTTCAATAAAAAATAGGATAAGCTTACAAGGTGCTTGAACTTGAGCCGAACATGCTTATCCAACGTTGGGACATCTAAGTTTCTCTTAACGCGTAAAAAAAAAAAAAAAAAAAAAAAAAAAAAAAAAAAAAAGTTGCATATGACCCATTTTAAGCAGTATTTTTAAGCAGTATCTTAAAAGGATAGGTCCTTATTTAACTATTTTCATTATAAAAATATGTTCATAAATTTAATATCATAAATATTATATAATATTAAATTAATGCGTACGACTCCTTGAGTAAAATATTCATTTAACACATAAGACGTGGAATATTATATATTCTTAATTAGAATAATTAATTTTTTTTTTTTTTTTATATAAATTAATTGATGTTTTCGATAAGAATTTAAGTGATTTTAAAATAAAATATTTCACATTCACCCTACTTTTAAAAAATAATCTATTTTTTATTGGTAACTAAAGTATAGTTGTTTGAATTAAAAATCGAATTTTTTTTTATTAAAAGTATAAACATGTTCTTTGAATTGTTCAAAGGGCGTGTTTATAAACGAAATAGTGTTGTCCAACAAAGGGTATAAAAATAATTATTTGAATTAAAAATAGAAAAAAAAGTATTAAATGCATAAACGTATTTTTTAAATTGTTCAATGAAGTAATAACAGAAAATGAAATTTGATAGGACAATATTCTAAAATTAAATTAAATTATTTGGCTATTTACTCGAAAAAAAATTAATGAAAGTAGACGAAAGTCTTAATCGGGCAAAAAAAGATGATTCGGGATAAAATCTTCCATCCCCCAAACCCCCCCTCCCCCCCAAAAAAAGATAGGTCAATAATAGACAGCGACCTAAAACGATAAGTCCTTATTTGATTATTTACTCTAAATTTTATTTTGGAAACATATTTGAGAAATGTATGATTACTCTTGTCAAAATATTTATTGAATTCAATCGTTCTGTTGTTGGTACTAAAATTATTCGTTTAAATAAGTTCAAAAATTGTTTAAATATTCTAAACATTACTTGTTAAAGTATATTCTGATTACTTAAATACTCAAATGTTTTTCAAAACCACATTTCTTTCTTATTGTTAGCTTTCTTTAAAATTGACTTAACTTCGTGTTTGCAGGTTGATCAGAGCAATTGAAACCACTAGAACACTTCACTAAAACTGAAAAGGCCAATTCTATTTAGCAAGGTGGAGATTGTCAATAATAATGCCTCACAATTGATGTTGTGAATCTATTTCGAATCTTGCATCTTAGAAAACACGTTTTTACTAGTTTGTGCGCCAGGCTTACTGTGACCGTTGGTATTGCCCAGTTTTACTTCCTCCTCCGTCTCCTTTCTCTCTAGTTTGGCTAGCTGGGTTTTCTCTGATTCTTCTTCTAAAATCAAACTGTGATTTCTTTTGTAGAATAGATTGAGATCAGGGCCGATCTCTCATCGGTCTGACATTTTAAATGCCTTAAGTAAACATTATTTGGGGGCCCTATTTACTCTTCTAGAATATAAATATTTAAAATTAAAAAAAAAAAAATTTCTAGACATTTTTTTTGGGGGGCCCTAATCTTTTGCTTTGGTGGATTGTACTCAAGGCTGCCCTGATTGAGATTAGAATACTTTGTGTATGGTTGCTTGATGATATGTTGTTTATTTGGTAAACATTGTATAGAAGCGATAGTGAGTGGAATAAGTGGATTCCTACATATTGTAACTTGGGTTCTTGGTTGATTTTTGTAGATCTGAGGCTATTCTATGTTGGTAGATTCTCAATGGGTGATTAGTGCTTGTCTTGAACATCTGGACCGTCGGTGAGTGAAAAATATTGTGTGTTTTTTTTTTTTTTTTTCACACTTTCTACAAGTTTTTCTTTGTGAAATCTTTTGATTAAATTAACCTGGTTTATAACTAGATCGGGACAAACAAAAGTAAATCCCAACAAGGAAAATTTCAACGTCTTCTGATAACAGATCAAATGACCCTACCTATCTATTTCATTGTAAAATCAAAATGGCTGCTGATCCTTAGCTAAATTTTTGGTATATGCTACCTATGTTGAGTACAAAACACAAATGCTTGCATTAATTTTCAAGGCTAGCTCTGAAAAGTAGCAAGTCAAAAATCAAAAATCAAAAATAAAAAATAATAAACTATCCTTCCTACATTCATTTCAATAACAAAAAAATATCACCTTAATATAATATACTATACTGTCACCTAATTAGCATACCTTGATTTCTGCTTTAATGGTATGTTTCATTATAGGATTGGATAGCGAAGAATAGTAATACATTGTTATACTTTCGAGTCCTGCGCACAGAGTACTGGCTTATCTTCCTCAATTTCTTCACTTTCAGCAACAATGGCTGATCCAATGAATTCTTTCGCTTTATTGGATTCAAATTCCCAATCTGTTAGAAGCAAAACAACCACCATTGTCACCATACATGAGGCTTGTGCAGCCAAAAGTCCAAGCCACAGCCCTTCAAAACCAAAGTTAAGAAAGAACCCTAAAATTACTGCCACCGGCATTCCAACAAGGTAGAAGCATCCTAAATTAATGTTTGCTCCAACTTTTGGCCTAGCTGTTCCCCTCAACACACCACAGCAAGTTGTTTGTGGGCAGTTTCCAAGTTCACAGAATCCTATAATTGGTAAAACTAATGATGTCAATGCAATAATCTCTTTGTCGTGAGTGAATAGTTTAGCCCAATTGTTCCTTACTGATACTGCGAAAAACAGTGCTGAAAACCCAAGTATGAAGCCGCCGGAGAGGCCTACAATGGCTGCACGTTTCGCGTTATCTGGCCTACCTGCGCCTAGTTCATTGCCTACTCTGGTTGACACACTGAAGCTAACAGAAGATGGGAATATGTAGATTAATGCAGTGGTTTGTATCAAAATCCCCATAGAAGCAACTGTTGCCTTAGGGTTCAACAATAATCCACAGAGCAAAATCATGATTTCGTACCACCACCATTCGAGGCAGACTGAAATGCAGCTAGGAATGGCTAAATTCAGTAAGGATTTCCAGTCCTTCAAGCACTCCATGGATAGCCCTCCCCATGTTTTCTCATAAATTTTGGAGAAAAATATGTAGACAATTAATGATCCGACAAGATTGAAGTTAGTCCAAACACCACTTAGTGCAACACCTTTGATGCCTAAACCAAGCCTTGAAACAAGCAGATAATTTATGGGCATGTGCAGAAGAATTGAAAAGATTGCACAAAATGTTAAAGGCAAAGTTATGGATTGTGTACTAAGATAGATTCTTAAAGGGTGTAGTAAAGATTGAGCAAAAAGATCAGGAAGTGAATACAACAAATATGCTTGAGCTTGTGCTGCGATGGATTCATCTTGGCCACACAAAAGTAAAATATTTCTCATGTTGACCCATAAAACAGATATTGGAACTGATGTGGAAATAAGCAAAAGGATTGTTTTTTGCATGGTAAGGCCAAGAACTTTGTACTTTTTGGCGCCAAAAGCTTGCCCACAAATGGGCTCCATTCCCATGGCTAAACCGGAGAGGATCGAGTAGCCAGTGATATTAGCAAAACCAATGGCTAACGAGCCTCCTGCTAAGGCTAGGTCGCCAAGTCCGCCAAGAAACAACATGGAAATCATAGAGCGAGAGTAAAGTAAAAGACCGGTAAGGATCATGGGGAGGGCAATTTTAGCTATGGATTTGTATTCTTGAATGACTAGAGAAAGATGTGTAGTTTTGTGGGGTTTCTTGGTCTGATGATTTGTGGGTTGTTGGTTGGATGCTGGGGTTTTCGGAATCAAAGAGGTTAACACGTTGTCTGAATTGCACTTGCAAGACAGTGGCAAGGATGTTTGCTGACACATTCTGTACTGTGTGTGTGTATGGGAAAGAGAGGGTTTGAGAAAGGAATAGGGGTTTTGGGGGAGGATTCTTGGGGGGTTTTGAGAAGGGAAAAATATGGTAATTTTATAGTGTTTCATTGGACGGCCGCTTCCGGACAGGATGGGGGAGACCGGCCCAGCTTGACTTCTTTTATGTTTTGAGGTAAAAAACCCAGTTTGGTTAAAAATTTAATCAAGATTTTAATTTAGGGATAATACGGTGCAACTGTGAAAAATTGAAAAATACTGCTTGTGATAAAAAAAACTAAAAAAATACTATTTTCATCCAAAGTATCATAAAAACTTATAAAGTTTCAAGTTATGATATTAAAATTTTAAAGTATCATAAGTATCATGTTGCTATACTTTAAAATTATTTTAAGATACGTTTAAAGTATCATATTATGATACTTGTGATAAAGAACGTATTTTTCAATAACAAAAAGTGAAATATTTTTTCAATTTTTTATTTATTTATTATTTTAAATGACAAAAATTTCAATTATGATATCAAAAGTTTGACATTTGTACAAATGCCCCTTTAACTTAAGTCAAAATTTACAATTAATATCAACCACATATTTGAAGAGATTCTCAATTTAAATCACACATCTTGGCTAAAAATTGTTTTCTTCTAGCGAAATCGGCCCACAGTGTCTGCAATCTAATTTTTTGGGTTCAACTAGATTTTTCTACTATTATATATGACTTTGTACCCAAGTCAAACACTAACTAAAATAATAATTGTGAACAAGGTGATGTTTCTCATAAAACGTTGTCATTACCTCTACAAAAAATTATGAATCTGAGAAGGATTTTTGTGCTTCAAATAAAAAAATACCCCTGACTAACTATTACTTGTTCAAAAAAGTAAAAAACAAAAAAAAAAAAATTATATATACTAGAATTTACTAGAATTTGTTAAACATATCATCAATATGAAACTTATTTTAGAATTTCATCTATTTTTACATCTTATTTGATAATTTCTTTCTTTCTTTATTATTTTTTATTGTGTAAGTTGAATGTGAACTTGAGGCAGAAAAAAATTAACAAATTTAACAAAATTTCTTGCTTGATTATCAAAAAAATACAAAAAGAAGAAAGAATATTCAAATCGTTAAAAAAATATATATATAACCTTAGCTAGTTTTAATTAAAAAAAAGATTCAAGCCTTTTTTTTAAAAAAAATATGAAGTATTCTTATACAAATAATCAATTAAAACAATCAACCGCATTTAAATAATTAAACTCAAATTTTCAATTATATAAATATATTTATAAATTATCACAAACAAATTGGCAAAATTTTATTAATCAAAAGTGAATGAATAATGTATTATTTTTTCCTTCAGTACATACAATTGTCACATTCTAGAAGTCTAGGAATTATGAATGTCAAATTAAAAAGGATCGTAGACCTAGCACCTTCATTTAAAAAAAAAAAAAAAAGAATGAAAAAAAAAAAAACAAGGATCATGTTGTGTTTTATTTTTGTTTTATTTTTATTTTTTTTCTATTTTTATTGGGAAAAAAGGAGGAATTGAAAATTCGAAGGGTCATGGTCGATTTGTTGAGGAATCTTGCATTCATACTTATGATTTAAAATTCATCAAAATCCTCACAATTTCATTCATATTAGAAATCCACTAAAATCCATAAGTTTTTGTGGACATCGAAATATTGTGGAATTAATAGAAATCCATATTTAGGACCTTGAATTTTGATAGATTCTATAAAAATTTCAAAATGAGGATATGTGAAATGTTATGAAATTCTAAAATCCTTCCAATTCCATGTTTTGGACACCTCATTTAGAAGTGTCATTTCTCTTTTTGTCAAAACTAATTGTTCTCCTGTTTATACTTTATAGTTAATGCCATATAAGTTGGAGTAAAATATAAGTATTTTAGACAATTAAATTATAAAATGAGAAAAATACATAAATAAAGTAATTATAAATGTAAATTTCAAAAATTATGTTGTAATTAAGATTACTTAATTAAATAAAAAAAATTATTTTATTGATTATAAATATTAATGTCACAACATTGTAAAATCTCATATCACAAAATACAAATATTAAGTCACAAATATAAGATCATGGTTAGGTCATAGTTAGTTAGGATAACAAGTCACAATCACCATTTTTCTAATCACAACCTGTCAACCATCATTTTTAAGGTCACAGTAAGTAAAACTTATATCAAATTTTTAAGAAGCGAATATTATTAAATCACAATTATCTAATTTCTTTAGATCACACATATTTTGGGAAATCACATGGATCTTACAATATCCATTACTGTTTCCATGGTGGGTCTTGGATTCCATGCAGCCATTAGTAGTTGTGTAAATTAAAATTAATGTGTTGTAAACATACATATCATTTCCCAAAAAAAAGAGTAATTAAACATGTGTGTAGTGTGGGAAGTGTCGAATGAACTAGGTTTTGGACGCCCAAGAAGTGCAAAATTCTCAGCAGCAGTGGTGGCTAGGATCACTTCACTTCTTTTTAGTTTCTTTTTCGCTTTTATCCTAATGGTCATCGAGAAGAATTAACCAACAATGTTTTCAACCAGTTTAAAAGTTAAGCACCACGGTGCGCCGTCACAACTGTCGCGACCTCCATCAAAACCAGCAAACTCTCTCCCCCATCTCCAAATTTCAATATCAAAATCTCACTCCCTCCCCAGCCACCATCACGGTAAGCCTCCCCTATCATTCATTTCCACTTATAAAATCTCTCTTTAGTCGGTCTTAATTAAGTGGACCCGAATGAACCACAGGCCTGTTACTGATTAAATTTTTCTGTATTTAATCCATAATTATAATTAAAAACTAATTGGGTTAAAAAGGTTACCAATTAAGTACATTTTGTTGTGGCACGGCACTAAAGTGCTACATTAACTGTCCAAAATTACGTTCTCTTTACCGAATACTTTAGTTCTTGGAATTATTTCAATTAAGTGTAACTTTTGTCTTTTCCTACGTCTTGTTTCACCATGTAAAATGAAGAAAGATCGAAGCAATAAAACGAGCATATGAGACAAGATATTTGATTTTACATTTGTTTTTTCCTATTCCTACTTGAATCCAATTGATATGCTAAGATTCTTCGAGTTATATTCAAATAAGAAAAATGAAAAGAATGCTTTCAATGTGGAAAAATCACATCGTGATTGATCCGGAATTTTTGCAAGCCAAATCTAGAAGCACTCTCACCGGTGTCAATTACCTATTTCATACTGCTTCAGTTTGGTAACACTGTAGAGATTTATAAATTAATTAATTTATAATTTTCAAGATAAAATGTGTGATTAAAAAGTTGAGAGAGAAAATTTGTTTTATTAAAAAGTGGTTTAAGAAATTATGTTATTTATAAATTGGTTTATAAATCAATTTATTTGATTTACCAAACCAATAATAAATTGTAAGGCACAAAGGTTTCGAGCGTCCATGTTAGTGTTCCTTGTGGATCATATTTCATGTATTTAATACCATCATGCATGATGAGTAATCCAAAGGAGAGAAATGTCTTCTCATTCTAGAAATATTGAAATTCCGCCTCTGTTGTTTAATAAAATCATTATAATTTATAAATTAATGTATAGACAATACAATTATCAAATCACTTTTTAACTATTAACATTTTTCTTAACTTTTTAACCACGCATTTTACCTTAAAAATATAAATAAGTCAACTATAACGTTACCGAACAGGGCATACATGGGTTCGGCCGAATCAGAATTTATGCATATCAGCATATGTAATCAAGGAGTTGTCATGTTGACACAATTTGACCGTTACCCATTTTGAGGGTCAACGTTGATTGACAAAAAAAATGGGTTCATTATGGTTTGAATGGGGTTTGAACCTAAATTAAAGTCGTGAGAGAATTATTTTGATACTTGAGTCCAATGTTTACACCTTACTAAAATCAAAAGAGTCAGCAGATGGGGTTTTCAAGCCAAGTGACAGCCGTTCGTGAATCACGAATTGCGAGTGGGTAGGTCCAGTCCTTTTTAGAAATGGCTCAACTTCAATTGGCGAAAGAGAATATTATGGTCACATAAACGTGTGGAAAAATCTATACATAAATAATAATAAGATCATCATCACCATTTTACGTACATAATTTTTCCCTCATTTTCACCTATCATTTTAGAAAATTTCTTATTTTTATCAATTTATTTTAATATATGAATTAGGAAAGTTCAATTAATGCATATAGTAAATGATTTATGGATTGTGCAAAAAAAAATTATAAATTATTTTTCTTTTGATAATTATTACATTATTTTGAAGTCAAAAAATATGTAATATGGGTGTCAAATCCAAGATCTCAACAAAAAGTTTAATACAAACTAAAAAAGGGGAGTAAACTCTAAACATATCATTCGTAAAATCGTTTTAAATATTAAATGTAAAAGTTTTACTTATACTTTTTACTTTTTCCAACTACAATCTTTTTAATTTATCTCATTTAAGTCCTAAAATGATACCTATCATGATGTGATCCAGACCACGGATACAAGCCCGCACAAAGATCCGTTGAAGATCAAAGGAGGACCGATGACTCGATTGCAAACAAAGAGGGCCAAGGAAGCAATGGACGAGTTAGTTCAAGAAACAATGGCCAAAACAATGTTCGTGTCATCAAAAGAAGCAAGTTCCATGTTGGGGCCGAACCAAAACGACGAATGGATCAACCTCATTCAAGCCGTCGAAGAAGATTGCCAAATTTCAAGAATTACGGCCGTAACATATGGGAGCTCACAGCCGTAACCAACTTTCTGTTTAAAATTGATTTTGTGAGACATAAGCAATCACGGCCGTAAAAAATTGAGTATCACGGCCGTAAAGAGTATCACGGCCGTAAAGGTTGATTATCACGGCCGTAAGGGAGTTACTGCTTAAAATTGGAATTCGTATGTTTTGGGACTTACGGCCGTAAGTCCAATTGTCACGACCGTAAGAGTGATTCAGAAACAGGGTTACGGCCGTAAGAAAATCAGTCACGGCCGTAAAACCGATTACACGTAAATTTAGGTTTATTTTATTTTCATAATTTTAGGTAGTTGTTTCCTTATTTAATTAGAACTCTTTAACCTAGTTTTGACCCTATATATAGGGATGTAATTATCATTGTTCATTAGACAACTTTGATATTATTATTGTGAGGCAAATTGCTTTCAAACTTCGTTCTTCATTGAACACAATCCGAACTTGCGAGTTATTCGTGTTTGTTCAAACCCCGGTGAGAATTAATATTCCTTGTGATCAAGAGGTCAATATATCCTTGTGATTGTATTGGTTGCTTGGTTCAATTAATTTTAATTGGATCCATAAATCGTGATTTATTGGCGTTCTTGGGTCGATTCCAATAATTTGTGGGTTGCGTAGCTACAATTGGTACGTGGTTTGCATCATCTGGTATCAGAGCTTAGGCTCCAAAAATCAAGGTTATATCTTTGTTTTTGTTTTCTTGAGTTTCTTATTCTTGTTCTTCGTGTTCTTCCAATTTTGAGTCTTTAATCCAGAAAAGTGTCACAAAAAAAAAAAAATTCAATAGTCGTTATTTCCTTCGTTTGTTATCCAAATTAAATTTCGTTTGTTGCGTTTTTCTCGTAGTTGAATTTTCGAGAAATTAAAAAAAAAAAAAAAAAAAAAAAACGAAAATTCCAAGTCAATTAAAATAGTTGATATTTGACTTCAAGAAATACTTTCTTGAAACAGTCTCTAGTTTCCATAAAAGGTGTCAAGTCCCTTATAGAGTCAAATTCAATTCTCTAAAGGTCTTCTTTGAGTTTTCCAACAAATTCATTACTTCTCACTCATATTCGATTTGAAGCAATCGGGTTTAAACTTGTTTGAGTTCGGATTCGTTCTTGGAAGCAATTGGGGTGAAAGCTATTGAGTGGAAAAAGGCAGAGAGGTGAGATCAATAGAGGGTAAAAGCCAAATTTGAGTGATACACGAGCGAAATACACGTGAGGCACAAAAACATTTAGTTTTAGGATGTCTGAACAATCTTCTACTACAAAGAACAACGATCGAGCCAACATGACGGAAGAGATGGTACAACGGTTTGAGCGGTTGTTTGAGGATGTGTTAGGTAGGTTAGAAAGGCTTGAGCAACCTCGGGAAGTGCCTAATGCCCGTAGGCAAGGTGGGCAAGGTCGTAGAGTAGAGGGGGTTGATGAGAATGAAGAAGGTAGTGATTTTGACGATGGGGGCAATTGTTGATAGAGCAGTTAGGCATGGGAGAAGGGATAGAGATCTTGGTGGCGAAAGAATGGATGGTAGTATGAGCAACATCAAAATGACAATTCCATCATTCAAGGGTAGGAGTGATCCGGAAGCATACTTAGAATGGGAGAAGAAGATGGAATTAATTTTTAATTGCTACACTTATTCGGAAGAGAAAAAGGTTAAAGTAGCTGTACTTGAGTTCTCCGATTACGCTATTACTTGGTGGGATCAATTGGTGACTTCTAGGAGGAGGAATCGCGAGAGGCCCGTTAGTACTTGGGATGAATTAAAAGCTATCATGAGAAAGAGGTTCGTTCCTAGTCATTACCATCGGGAGCTTCATCAAAAGTTGCAAAGTCTATACCAAAGATCAAAGAGTGTGAAGGATTATCACAAGGAGATGGAGATATTGATGATTAGAGCTAATGTAGAAGAGGATAGGGAGGCTACGATGGCTCGGTTTTTGAATGGGTTGAATAAGGATATAGCTAATGTGGTTGAACTACAACATTACTTGGAGATGGAGGATATGTTGCACATGGCTATAAAGGTTGAGAAGCAATTGAAGAAAAAGGGAACAACAAGGTATCAATCGGGATCTAATTCTCCTTGGAAGCCGAAGTGGGAAGGTAAAGGAGATGTGGCTGTTTCTAAAGGAAAGTTTGAAGCACCAAAAGGGAAGTTTGAGGCACCAAAAGGGAAGGAGGAACAAGCTAATAAATTCGTACCTAAAGGGGAACCTCAACCATCTAGGAGTAGAGACATTCAATGCTTAAAATGTTTGGGAAGAGGGCATGTGGCATCTCAATGTCCTAATAGGCGAGTGGTACTTTTGCGAAAGGATGGAACTATGGAGAGTGATAGTGAGGAAGAGGATTATAGCGATATGCCAGCGTTGGAGGAAATATGTGAGGATGAAGATGTGTTATCCGGGGAGCATGGCGAGTTATTAGTGGCAAGGCGAGCCCTTAGTGCCCAAATCCACACGGATGATTTGGAACAACAACGGGAGAACATATTTCATACTCGATGTCGCATTAATAACAAGGTATGTATTATGATTATTGATGGCGGTAGTTGCACTAACGTCGCTAGTACTATACTTGTTGAAAAATTAGGATTACCTTTGTTAAAACATCCTAAACCTTATAGGCTTCAATGGTTAAATGATAGTGGAGAAATTAAGGTGAATAGGAGGGTGTTGGTGAATTTTTCTATTGGTAGCTATGTGGATGAAGTTATGTGTGATGTGATACCTATGCATGCCGGGCACATTTTGTTGGGTAGACCTTGGAAATACGATAGGAAGGTCACGCATGATGGGTATAAAAATAGGTATAGCTTTACCAAAGGGGGAAAAACCATTACACTTGCACCATTGACACCGTCACAAGTGTATGAAGATCAAATAAAACTGAAAAATGATGAAGAAAAAAGAGTAAAGGAAAATGAGAAAAAGAGAGTTGAGGCCACGACCTCAGAAAAAGGAGAGGAAAAGAGAGTTGGAGCCACGACTCCAGAAAAAGGAGAGGCGAGAGAAAAAAAGAGTGTTGGGGTACATACCTCAGAAAAAGGAGAGGGAGCGAAGAGTGCCAGAAAAGAAAGAAAAATGAGTTTCTACGCAGAAAGGAGTGAAGTCAAGAAAGCATTTATGGAAAAACGACCAATGGTCCTTTTATTGTACAAGGATTCATTCCTTGCCTTTGATGAAACTAACAAATCCCTCCCTAGTTTGGCTATTTCTTTATTGCAGGAATTCGAGGATGTGTTTTCAGATGATATACCTAGCGGGTTGCCACCCATTCGAGGTATTGAACATCAAATTGATTTTATACCTGGAGCAGTCATTCCAAACCGTCCAGCTTATAGGAGCAATCCCGAGGAGACGAAGGAGCTTCAAAAGCAAGTTGAGGAATTAATGAGTAAGGGGTACATAAGGGAGAGCATGAGCCCATGTGCCGTACCCGTGTTACTTGTGCCGAAGAAGGACGGAACGTGGAGGATGTGTGTTGATTGTAGGGCCATCAACAACATAACGGTAAAGTATCGTCATCCTATTCCTAGGTTAGATGATATGTTGGATGAATTGCATGGCTCTAGCATATTTAGTAAAATTGACCTTAAGAGTGGTTATCATCAAATTCGAATGAAAGAAGGAGATGAGTGGAAAACTGCTTTTAAAACTAAGTATGGCTTGTATGAATGGTTAGTAATGCCTTTTGGACTTACTAATGCACCTAGCACATTTATGCGTTTAATGAATCATGTTTTACGTGCATTTATAGGTAAATTCGTTGTAGTTTACTTCGATGATATCTTGATATATAGTAAAACTTTGAATGAGCATGTGGAGCATGTTAGGTGTGTGCTTGTGGTTTTAAGACAAGAGCAACTTTTTGCTAACTTTAAAAAGTGTGATTTTTGCATGGAAAAAGTTGTATTTCTTGGTTATGTGGTTAGTGCTAGAGGGATAGAAGTAGATGAAGAGAAAATCAAAGCTATTAAAGAGTGGCCAACACCTAAAAGCATAACTGAGGTTAGGAGTTTTCAGGGCTTGGCTAGTTTTTATAGGCGCTTTGTTAAAAATTTTAGCACGATTGCCACACCACTCACAGAAATTGTCAAAAAAAGTGTAGGATTTAAATGGGGAGTAGAACAGGAGCATGCATTTGAAACAATCAAAAATATGTTGTGTAAAGCACCGGTTTTATCACTTCCTAACTTTGACAAGGCTTTTGAGATTGAATGTGATGCCTCAGGGCTAGGCATTGGAGCTGTTTTAATGCAGGATCAAAGGTCAATCGCCTATTTTAGTGAAAAACTAAAAGGGGCTGTACTTAATTATCCCACATACGACAAGGAGTTATACTCACTTGTGCGCGCTTTGGAAACATGGCAACATTACTTGTGGTCACGGGAGTTCGTGATACACACTGATCATGAATCCTTGAAGCATTTGAGGGGACAAGCTAAACTGAGTAAGAGACATGCAAGGTGGGTAGAGTTCATCGAAACATTTCCCTATGTCATCCGGTACAAACAAGGTAAGGAAAATGTGGTGGCAGATGCATTGTCTCGAAGGTATGTTCTTTTAAGTTCTTTAAATTCTAAACTGCTTGGATTTGAATACATTAAGGACATGTACGCTAATGACCTGGACTTTTCTAGTGTTTATGATTCATGTGGAAAAGGGGCTGTAGATAGGTTCTTTAAACATGATAATTATTTATTTCGAGAAAATAAATTGTGTGTCCCTAGGTGTTCAATGAGAGAGTTACTTGTGAGAGAGGCCCATAGTGGAGGCTTAATGGGCCATTTTGGGGTTAAAAAGACCATTGAAATCCTAAGTGAACATTTCTATTGGCCTAAAATGAAAATTGATGTGGTTCGGGTTTGTAATAGATGCATTACTTGTAAAAAGGCTAAATCTAGGATTAAACCCCATGGATTATATATGCCTTTACCCATCCCTAGTGAACCTTGGGTCCATATCTCTATGAATTTTGTTTTAGGATTGCCTAGGACTAAGAAGGGTCGAGATTCGATTTTTGTGGTAGTAGATCGCTTTAGTAAAATGGCACATTTCATACCATGCCACAAAACTGACGATGCTACAAACATAGCTGAAATTTTCTTTAGGGAAGTCGTGCGCTTACATGGGGTGCCTAAAAGTATTGTCTCGGATAGGGATGTTAAATTCCTTAGTCATTTTTGGAGAGTCTTGTGGAACAAATTAGGAACAAAATTGCTTTTTTCTACAACTTGTCACCCACAGACCGATGGACAGACCGAGGTAGTAAATAGGACAATGATTCAATTATTGCGCACCATAATCAATAAAAATTTGAAAAATTGGGAAGAGTGTTTGCCATTTATTGAATTTGCATATAATAGGGCTATACATTCTACTACTTCATGTTCACCATTTGAAATTGTTTATGGTTTTAATCCGCTAACACCATTGGATTTAATTCCTTTACCTGTGAATGAACGTAGTAGTTTAGATGGCAAGAAAAAGGCTGAGATGGTTAAAGCACTCCACGACAAGGTGAGGTTGGCGATTGAAAAGAAAAATGAACATTATGCTTCGCAGGCTAACAAAGGAAGAAAGGGCATCATTTTTGAACCCGGTGTTTGGGTTTGGTTACATTTGAGAAAGGAGCGGTTTCCAGAACAGCGCAAGTCAAAGTTACAACCGCGAGGAGATGGTCCATTCCAAGTGATCGAAAGGATCAACAATAATGCCTATAAACTCGATCTTCCTGGTGAGTATAATGTTTCGGCATCATTTAATGTTTCTGATCTATCTCCGTTTGATATAGGTACAGATTCGAGGTCGAATCCTTTCGAAGAGGGAGGGGATGATGTGATCCAGACCACGGATACAAGCCCGCACAAAGATCCGTTGAAGATCAAAGGAGGACCGATGACTCGATTGCAGACAAAGAGGGCCAAGGAAGCAATGGACGAGTTAGTTCAAGAAACAATGGCCAAAACAATGTTCGTGTCATCAAAAGAAGCAAGTTCCATGTTGGGGCCGAGCCAAAACGACGAATGGATCAACCTCATTCAAGCCGTCGAAGAAGATTGCCAAATTTCAAGAATTACGGCCGTAACATATGGGAGTTCACGGCCGTAACCAACTTTCTGTTTAAAATTGATTTTTCAAGACATAAGCAATCATGGCCGTAAAGAATTGAGTATCACGGCCGTAAAGAGTATCACGGCCGTAAAGGTTGATTATCACGGCCGTAAGGGAGTTACTGCTTAAAATTAGAATTCGTATGTTTTGGGACTTACGGCCGTAAGTCCAATTGTCACGGCCGTAAGAGTGATTCAGAAACAGGGTTACGGCCGTAAGAAAATCAGTCACGGCCGTAAAACCGATTACGCGTAAATTTAGGTTTATTTTATTTCCATAATTTTAGGTAGTTGTTTCCTTATTTAATTAGAACTCTTTAACCTAGTTTTGACCCTATATATAGGGATGTAATTATCATTATTCATTAGACAACTTTGATATTATTATTGTGAGGCAAATTGCTTTCAAACTTCGTTCTTCATTGAACACAATCCGAACTTGCGAGTTATTCGTGTTTGTTCAAACCCCGGTGAGAATTAATATTCCTTGTGATCAAGAGGTCAATATATCCTTGTGATTGTATTGGTTGCTTGGTTCAATTAATTTTAATTGGATCCATAAATCGTGATTTATTGGCGTTCTTGGGTCGATTCCAATAATTTGTGGGTTGCGTAGCTACAATTGCTACGTGGTTGGCATCATATCATTTCTTACCTAAATTCAATTTGACCTAATGATTAATTTTGAGCATATTGATAGAAATAATAGATATTCGATCTTTCTAAATAAACTCAATTAAACCATTAATTTTCTATAGCTTTAGGTTCTGTTAAACTTATTGGTTCAATTTGTAAAATAGAAGGTATTAGTAAAATAATTTTATTTAAAAATAGAATATGGTCAACACGTTTATTTAATATGCACAAAAATAATATGTGCAATTGTGGAAAAAGAGTTTTAAAGAATTCGTGGTTGAGAATGAATACTGAAAAAAATTATTTTGAGGAATCAATTCTATATGAATAAGTGATAAAGTCTTATGTCTTGTGTGTTAAACCTCATTTATAAATTGAAGGTATAGATGATTTTTTGTATATAAAGTTAATTATATTTGTAATATTCATTCAATAAAATTTAATTAAAATTGTATCTCATATTATTTATTTGTTACATTCATTTAAATATAGGACTAAGTTTGTCGAGTATAAGTTTAAAAAATTACAACATTTAATTTAAGCTTGAGCAATTTTTTTATTTTTTAAAATGTTAGGTAAATTTTAGTCTTAATGTATTTGCTTTTTTACATGTAACGAAATTAAATATTTGTTTAATATATTTAAATATCAATTATTGCATTAAGATAGTTAGTACAAATTCTTATAGTGCTATACGGTGAGTCGATAAATTAATTCTGTAATTGTCTATTAGCCTCTTTATTTCATTTTACGATTCGAAAATTGTAAACATTTCAACTTTTAAAACTCAAATAATCGTAAACTCGACTTTAGTCATCAAATCAATATCATAAAGTACAGAATAAATCACATGTCTATATCTTATTTCACCTAAATAGACTAAAAAAACTAGATAATGAACAATTAACTGTTAAACGAAATATGCAAGTCAAAATTTTATGTTTTACTTTTATGGGTATTTTTCATTATATATAAATGCACAATTTATGTCGAGCATTATATTTTTACAACTTATATTCAATAAATAATTATCAACTATATTTTTCGTGATTCGCACTTGTGCGATTACTAGTGTTAATTAAAGTAAGCAAATTTGCATGTTCTTCATTAAAATTTTAAATTATTTTGATAAAATGAGAATACGAATAGAACTATTAATAAATTAAACAAATTCTTGATCACAGGTCATTAGTAGAAATAAATAAGAAATGAAATGATTAAGCTTCTCTGTTTGATGATAATTATAAAGATAAGTGTTAACATTTAAAAATGTTCAATTTGGAGGCTCAACATATAGTTCAAAACATGAGAGCCCATCGAAAATAATAGGGCGATATGGAGGAGTTTGGACTAATGGACGAATAAAGCAAATCTGGACGATTAGACAAAATACAAGTAAAGAGGCTGGGATTTCCATAATTCGACCCACGATCTAAGGCAAACTGTTGAAGACATTATGAACAGTTATCATAACGTGAAAGGTTGGTGAGATCATGGTAGTTGGGTACAATGCTGGAAGTTGATGAGAACATGTCCAACTCAAGTTCGATGATAATGAGAAGTTACTTATTGTAAGGAAGTGAGAGACTGTTATACAAAGAAGTGTATGTAGTTGGCTATGAAATCAATGCGGTAAATTAGAAATTCAAAGTAGTAGGAAAGTAATAGAATTTGTATATATTGTTAAAAATTAGACATTTAGAAGGACCAACAAATCATAACTATTAAAAATAGATGTAATTTTTTTATTTTGGATTTTATTAGAACTTCCTTGTTTAATTTGTGTGCTTGCACCCCTTAGAGGCATCTTGTAACTTAACATTTTCTAATGCAAAACACCCATTTTGAGACTTTATCTCAAGTGGTTTGTCATTTACGCTTTCGTCTGATCCCTTTTAATTGTTAGCACGAGTGAAACAACACATGATCTAAATAATTTGGCACACCCAATGGGACGATTGGTAAGAAATGTTTAAAGCATCATGCCTTATAAAAATTCTGTCTAGGATTGCACATCAATTGACGCGATCCCAGTCGGGGAATCTCGTCGAAAACGCGGAATAACGAAATTTAAAACCCTAGGAAAGATCTAAATCAGATCTGACACAAAAAATAACAAGAACACGAATAATTGAACAGAAATTAAAAGATAGATTGACGATAGGACCTTGACCCAAGATTCACGACACAAGGAATTGACGATGCGGAATCGAGATCCAAGGTTTTCGAAACACCACAAGGACTTGTCAATTTCCTTGATAAGATTCTAATCGGACACGCCACAAATATTCTCGCGAATATTTGATAAGTACAACGCCACAAATATTTCCACAATATTTGATATGTCGGATTTGTTCTTAAAGAACACAAAAGGGACTCCTCAACCTTTCAATTGGAGAAAACTCTCTCAACTATATTAATCTCAAAATCAATCTTAACTGTTTTTACAATGAATTGAAAAGCGTATAAATAAGCAAAATAACCTAGCATCTAATTTACTCAAAATAGAATTCTAATTATGCTAAAATTCTAAAATGGGAAAATAACCTAAAATAATAAAAGGAAATAAAATAATTAAAAATCCGCAAAATCTGGCCCGCTCCTCATTTACGTCCGTGAAGAATACTTTTACGGCCGTAAAGCCTTCTCTGGTCCAAAATTGTTTTATGAGTTACGGCCGTGACGAATTTCTTACGGCCGTGAAGTTTCCCTTTTTTGAACGTTACGGCCGTAACTTCCAGGCTTACAGCCGTAAGCCTCCTTCTGCAGAAAATCTTCATTTTTCCTCGTTAATTGATTACGGCCGTGATAACATGATTTACGGCCGTGAATATATGTGTTACGGACGTGAAGGTCCTCTTTTACGGCCGTAATGGAATTTCTGCCCAAATTACTTCGACCCCTTGATTCGGCTTGATCCGTCCCCCTTCTCGGCTCGACCTCAACATGGAACTTACTCCGTTTTGCACGTAGATCACTATCATATCGTCGATGGCTCGACTTCGCCCTTCGATGCCTTGTCCGGATCATATTATACTCCCTCTCTTGAAAAGGATTCGACCTCAAATCCAATTTTGGCCGGCTTTTCAAACTCCTTCTGCTTTTCTGGGCTCGATGATCATTTTTAAGCATTGTGCGATCCTTTAGACTTTTAGCCTGCTCATTTTTGCCAACGGATTTCTTTCCCGCCTTAAGTTCATGGCTTGACTTCGGTACCTGTAAAACAGATTTTAAAGAACTGGGGAGGGGTTTGTTAGCGTGAGAAAGTGCAAATAGACTCAATTTTGAGGTAGACTCTCTTTTCTTTTGCTTTTTGCATTCAGTCTCTCCTTTTTCTGAGGTCGTGGCCTCAACTCTCTTTTCTTTAGTTTCCACTCCCTCTCCTTTTTCTGAGGTCGTGGCCTCAACTCTCTTATTTTTTTCCTCAAACTCACTTTTCACTTTCAATTGATCTTTCAGGGCTTCAGTTGGAGATAGTGGCATTAGAGTAAACTTTTTCCCCCTTTTACCAGGCTGTATCTATTCGTATACCCATCATGTAGCACAGCCCTTTCATGTTGCCAAGGTCTCCCCAACAGTATATGACTAATTTGCATTGGCACCACGTCACAAATTACCTCATCAGAATACCCACCCAAAGAAAAATTCACCAAGGCCTGTCTCTTCACCTTAACTTCCCCCGACTCAGTCAACCATTGTAATTTATAAGGTGTTGGATGTTTCGTTAAATGTAAGCCTAATTTTTCCACCAACATTGTACTAACTACATTAGTACAACTTCCCCCGTCAATCACCAAGCTACAAACTTTTTCATTCACTAAGCATCTAGTGCGAAAAATATTATCCCTTTGCCCATCCACATTTTCCAAAACATTCGTCTTACGCTTAACGCTAAGAACATGCCTATCAATAATTGACTCATCCACCACAACACTTTTAGCCCCTTCACTATCACACCTATCCTTCTTACGTGGACAATCAAGTGCAATGTGACCCCGTTCCAAACATTTAAAACACTTAACATTTTTAACCTTAAGAGGCTTGGAATCAGAATTATTTTTACCTTTGGTTGTCGGCTCCTCCCTCCTTTTGTGAACATGATCACTACTCTCCCGTTTTGATGTCTCTTTTTGCTTCAATGTCCTTTCATCCATCCCATCTCCGTACCTAGCATGACTTTCACGCTTACTACTCCTCCTAGCCATAGAGTCCGCCCGCGATTGCTCCTTTTTCAATTGGGCAATCATCGCATCTCTTTTATCCATCCTAGCCATTACCTTCTTAAATTTTGCCTGCATATCTGCCAATAATTCAAAACCCTGCTCCAATATCCTATCCCCTCTTTCGGGCCGTTTGTTGTCACCCAGTAACGAATATCTCTCCCCGCGAGACATGGAAATTTGGAATATGGAGAAAAAACGAAATTTTTCGATTTTTTTTTTAATCTACCAGAGAATTGGACTACGAGTATGGCAGAAAAAACGGAACTAAATTTGGACGAAAAATGAAGAAGAAAAACACTTTTGAATTTTTGGGACTGACTCTTATGGATCAAACTGGAAAAATTTATGACTGACACGAAGAACGCGAAGAACACGAAAAAAAAATCAAGAAACGCAAGAATCTGAAATAGATCCAAGCTCTGATACCAGATGACGCGATCCCAGTCGGGGAATTTCGTCGAAAACGCGGAATAACGAAATTTAAAACCCTAGGAAAGATCTAAATCAGATCTGACACGAAAAATAACAAGAACACGAATAATTGAACAGAAATTAAAAGATAGATTGACGATAGGACCTTGACCCAAGATTCACGACGCAAGAAATTGACGATTCGGAATCGAGATCCAAGGTTTTCGAAACACCACAAGGACTTGTCAATTTCCTTGATAAGATTCTAATCGGACACGCCACAAATATTCTCGCGAATATTTGATAAGTACAACGCCACAAATATTTCCACAATATTTGATAGGTCGGATTTGTTCTTGAAGATCACAAAAGAGACTCCTCAACCTTTCAATTGGAGAAAACTCTCTCAACTATATTAATCTCAAAATCAATCTTAACTGTTTTTACAATGAATTGAAAAGCGTATAAATAAGCAAAATAACCTAGCATCTAATTTACTCAAAATAGAATTCTAATTATGCTAAAATTCTAAAATAGGAAAATAACCTAAAATAATAAAAGGAAATAAAATAATTAAAAATCCGCAAAATCTGGCCCGCTCCTCATTTACGTCCGTGAAGAATACTTTTACGGCCGTAAAGCCTTCTCTGGTCCAAAATTGTTTTATGAGTTACGGCCGTGACGAATTTCTTACGGCCGTGAAGTTTCCCTTTATTGAACGTTACGGCCGTAACTTCCAGGCTTACGGCCGTAAGCCTCCTTCTGCAGAAAATCTTCATTTTTCCTCGTTAATTGATTACGGCCGTGATAACATGATTTACGGCCGTGAATATATGTGTTACGGCCGTGAAGGTCCTCTTTTACGGCCGTAATGGAATTTCTGCCCAAATTACTTCGACCCCTTGATTCGGCTTGATCCGTCCCCCTTCTCGGCTCGACCTCAACATGGAACTTACTCCGTTTTGCACGTAGATCACTATCATATCGCCGATGGCTCGACTTCGCCCTTCGATGCCTTGTCCGGATCACATCATCAATTCTTTCCTTCTATAATCGAAGAACAAGAGGGTCAGCAAAGCTCGAAACACAGGAGGATCTCGTGGTCATTATGAATCAACGACAGAGTTGAGCCCACGTACCATGCGTGCATTGATGGGAGAGCTCACTCAAGATATTATTGAACAAGTAAACTTACAAAGCATTCATACTGTAGAAAGACTTGTTCGAAACGAAAAAAAGGTGTTATGACAACATGGCCAAACAATTAGGTACATTAAATAGACTCATGAACAAATTGGCAGACCAAGTATGTCAAACAAATCCTATGGGAGGGGGTATTTACTTCCAAACTAGGAGTATAGTAGACAATAACTCACCAACCACAAACACAGACATTTGTTTACTAATCATAAATATGTATCGGAGCCTAGAAATGCCACATATGGACAATCTAACACGAGGGATTTTGGACCTTCTAACGAGGGAGCCGTTGGATTATCTAATACGAGGGAAAATATTTAGAACATAGGACCAAACGTTGGGCATATACCAATATAGGACCAAATGTTATGCATATCAATGAGAAAGAAAACCAACCCTTTAACAGTTATGTCCAAAACATAAGACCAAATGTTGCACATACCAATGAGGGAGTAAATTCACCCTTTAATGATAATGCTGAGATAAATAATAGTCCATTTATGGTAATGAAGGGGTTAATCATATTAGACCACATGCATTACCTTATGTACCATAGATAGTAAGAGTTCCATTTGACCCCAATGCTATATTAAAGGAGCAAATAAAAGACTTTTTACAGGATCAAATGACCTTTGGAACTTGATGAGTAATTCACTCAACATACAGGTAACCTTATCTAGACTAGGTGGATATGCCTATCCTTGGTCAAGGGGATTTAGAGTACTTGAGTTCTCTTTATTCACTGGTTTAGAAGAAGTATCCACTTTAGAACATGTATGGCATTTTACAATACAATGTGGTGAAGTGACTAATTAACACAGGATGAGATTTTTCGTAGGTTCATTAACTGGGGTTGCTTTCTCATGGTTTATTAACTTACCAGCAAACTCTAATCAATCATGGAAATAGTTGGAACAGTTATTTCATTCTTAGTTTTATAAAATGGAATCAGACGTTACTTTGGCAGATCTTGCAAACTCGCGTCAACTACCAAATGAATGGGATGAATATTTTCTTCAAATATTTAAAATGGCTATGAATAAATGTCTTGTTCCTTGCCTGCAAAAGAATTCGTCAAAATCGCCCAAAGCTGCTTCAATTTTTAATTAAAAAAAGAAGTTTCATGATAGAGGATTTCCTGGTCTTTTTCAACTTAGCACTAATGTTGTCAGATACGAGCGATTGTTAAGAGAAGAAGAACAAATGAGGAGCACTAGTAAAGGGACTTACTATATAAACCCCAATTTTGACGTCAATATCATAGATATTGGTCAAAATGAGGACGATGTGTATTTTAGGGGTGGGCGTCGAGTGGTTTGGTTGGGATATCTCAGGAACCAGACCGAACCATACTTTTCGATTCTTGTAAAATGGAACCATTCAGTTCCATTGAATCGCAAGATCCAAATCAGAATCAAACCATTTGTTTTTTGGTTCCGTTTCGGTTCTATAATAATAATTATTTTTCAGGGGCCTTATCAAGAAGTTTCAGGCCTCGAAAAATGAGCCAATAGCCTGAAATAAACTTATACCGAATATACCAAGATCAAAGATTTCGAAAATCCTTTCACCTCGAAGAAATAATAAGATTCTCCATAAAACAGAAGATATTCATAAATCAAAATAAGAAATAAATGCCTGGAAGGTTTTTTTAGCAGGGCAAGAAGCAATACATTTTTATAGTAAACTTGTGGGATGAATCATGAGTTTTAAATGCATTATTATTAATTGTTTTATATTTGTATTTAAATATTTAATTAACTCCATCATGATCATTTACAACTTCGCTTATTAATAAGTTAGTATACTAAGAATTTCAATTGAAATGTGAAGTTAAAGGTTACAATAAGGTAGAGACGTAACAAATTTCATAAAAATAACTTAATCATTTTTACTTTACCCAAAAAAATTACAAATTCTTTTATTTTTTAGTTTTAGGACAACCAATTAAAATCATATAAAAAAATAAACAAAGATCAAAGACCTAATTCTAACTTCGATTTTTCGGTTCTAAAAGCAGAACCGAGAATCGGTTCTCGGTTCCAAAACCGATTTCCTATTTTATTTTTTTAAAACCATACGGTTCCGATTTTTTCGATTCGATTCCAGTTCGGTCATATCAGTTCCTGTTCTTTTGCCCACCCCTAGTGTGCTTTGCGAAACTGGTTAAAGGACTTATGCTCATCCCATATTAACCGAGATAAAAATATAAATAAAGATGAACTAGTAAAAGAAGAAAATAAAAAAGTTTGGGTGTTTTCATTTGATGTGGGAAAGGTCGATATATAAAATTTGATCAGTTGTATAAGGACATGCAGATTAAATTGAGCGATAAGCATAAACTGCTGAACCTTGAATTTATTAAGGGTAAAAATATTGTAAATGGCATAATACATGGTCTCATATGAATAATAATTGGCTATTTTTTTGCAATGTATTGCGGGATGATATTGAAAATGGCGAATTACTTTTGAAACAAAAAAGAAGATGGGAGTGGATAAAAATTCATTGCCATAGCAAGTTGATGTCTACATGGTCTTTCCAAAGTTTAACATACAGGATCTACCAAAATTCAAGGTGGTGGTAGATGAAGGGAAGGACGAATCACGTTCTAGTGCTTATCAAAGGTGAAAAGGAAAATTTATTGATGAAGGAAATGGAAACTTATGTGTTAGATACCAAAAAGAAATTGGAAAAACAGTAGATGAAAATAGGGCATATAGGCAACTAGTTAATTCCACCGAATCACCATTGTTCAGAGAACAAATGAGGCCACCTCCTAAAAGATCATGTATCACGTGGTTATACACTGATAAGTGTATTTTATACACTTATTCATATGTCTAAATTATGATAATATGTTTTCGTTTTAGAATATATTCTATTTATTTGTTTACATTGCAGAAAATATTCCAAAACCAAGTCAACAAAGGAATTGAAGCATATAATGGCCAAATGGATGATTATTGGACTTAAATTGTATAAAATCAAAACATTCAACCTCAACATATCTGAAACTCAAACACAACTCGAGTCATACTTCAACATCATCAACTGCCCCAAAATTCATCCAAAATTAATTCTCAACTCCTCAACATCGAAAGTTTGTAATTAATTGTTCTTTATATAAAAAATAAAATTCTAAAATTTCAATAAAACTCCAACACTCTAAAAATTGCAATATATCCATCACCTAACTCAAAATCAATAATCTAAAATTAATATTCAAACTAAACTAATAGATGCATGTGTTGATTTTGTTCAAACTAAACTAATTAGTTTTGTAAAGATACATACCTCAAATTATTTGGGCCCAATACTCAATAATATATCAATCGACTTTCGCCTCAAACTCGAGCTTTAGGTCTGCAAAAAAACTTTTATTAGTTTTAAGTTACAAAATCCCATGATACCTCAAATTTACAAATCCTAAAATCTAAAATTAAATATACAACCTAAATTCTTAAGTTTTCCAAATTAGAAATTTCATAAACGTATATGTATATAAAAACAAACATTTATACAATATTTCCTAAAATAGTTAATAAAAACGACTAAAATAAAATTTTGAAATTCTACAATTTATTTTCACAAATTAAAAAATTTAAAATATATATATACAATAAATAATACACACACACACACACACACACACACACACATATGTATGTATATTTGGGTTGTGTATATAAACTATATAAGCTTACAAACGGCGGTGGTAGCGAGAGGAAGGCGGTGACGACGACGACGGACGACAGCTATAGCAACGGGCGGGGGAGAGAGGCGCGTCGGCGAGAGGAGAGAAGGAGAAAATTGCGAAAATGTTACTGGTATCAGATCTGGCTGCGGGTTCAATTTAAGGAAAGTAAAATAGGAAAATGAGTCGGTTCACACAATAGCATACAATGCCTTTTGTTCAAGCTAGTAGCATATGTGTTGGTTCATTTTAAGAACCGACGCATATGCTTAAAAATTTATTTAAATGCCACCATGCTTTTTATATGCGTCGTTTTATCTATAAACCGACGTATATTCTATGCTTTTTTTGAATAAATATGTACTAGTGTTATATAGTGAATGATGCTTTGTAATATTTTAATAAATTTTCAATCATATATAAAGCCTTGTTTAGTAGAGATTAAAATCAGATTTTTAGTAAATTTTGATAAAAGTTGATGAGATGTGTGGTTGAAAAGTTGTAGATCCTATGAAATTTGTTATTGAGATTGATTGTTGACTTTAACTTATATTAAAATTTAGAAAATTTGTTAAAATCTTTATGTTTAAAAACATATTTTTTAGGTTTCGAGTTAAGATATGTGGTTGAAAAGTGGAGAGAAAGATTTTTGTAATTAAAAAATGATTTGAGGAATTGTGTTGTTTAAATGATTCACCGTTGCTTCGATGTTGAAGCGGCACTACTGAAAGGTGGTAGCGTAGCCCCACTTCGTTTTGCTCAGTTGGGGAAAAATCCCATCCTGCCATCTCATGTGTACGTGTAAAATTTAAGATTAGTGGGTTTCTTTGATTTTGACCCTATATTTTCAATAGACTGTAAACGTCAATGAGGAGATTTCTTGTGGCTTTGCTCTCTCTAATTGCCAAGTGTAGTTGGTGTTGGTGGACTTGAGATTTGAAGCGGTGGGGGTGGCGTAGTTGTTGTCTCATAGGAGACTGGTGGTGGAGGAGATGGCAGTGGCGGTGATGGTGTCACAAGTTCATAAGTTGGTGGAGGTGGATGTGCATGCTTGGAGCTATTCTCGTGGTGAACCAGGGGAGTTGGTGGCCGCAGATGTGTCACTAGAGACACTTTGTGGGTTGTTGGCGAAGGAGATGGTGGTGCGTGGAAAGATATCGCAGGAGTTGGGAGGCGTCATGGGATGTGATTCAATATTTAGCGAAGACCTTGATGTATGTGGTGGTGGAATAATAAATGCCCTTGCAGCTACCCGGTTTGGGCGATGAGTAGTAGAAACACAAGCATATAATGGTCGTGACAAAAAATAATGGTGATTGTGAATTGTGATCCTAAATAATTGTGACCTAACCTGACGTACGACTCTAACAATTTTTTAAATGTGATCTTTGCAGGACCAGCACCACAACTCTAACACACCATCACCACCTCCATAGTAATACCCATCACTTCACCACCACACATTTGGCAATAATGTAAAGATATTGTGATATATAGAAATTAGATTTTAGTGCTTGATCATCCTATAATCAAGCAATCAGTTAGGCATCTTTCCATTTCAAATAGGACTCTCTAATTCAAAAAAATTTAAAGACGATGAAAGAGAAATAAATTTGTGAATGAAATATGAAGTGTGACCTGAACAACACACATGTGACCTGAATATTTGAAGTGTAACCTGTGACATAATGCACTAAATGTGATATGACCACCACACTTGTAACCTAAACATTTGAAATGTGAGTTGTGACATAATGCATCAAATGTCTGAAAAATACATTATGACAAGATGCACCAAATGTGACATAATGCGTTAAATGTGACTTGAACAACACACTTGTGACCTAAACAATAGAAGTGTGACATGTAACCTAATCCACAAATGTGACAAGAATGGCAGCACCTCAGCACTGGGCCACCATCGACCACTGCTAGTGCTGCATCCATCATGACAACGCATCCCTTCTGCATTTAACCTCACTATAAATACACTACCAGTCACTGCCTTCATCACTATCACGCTCTCAATCACCGTCACCACCACTGCACGCCACCACACCACCACACACTAGAAATTAAAAGCAGCAATGAAACCAGGAAGCAACAAGGCAAGCTTGAATTTCGATTGCAGTAGCAACTTTATCGGTGAATAAAGACTGAGTAGCGGAGACATCTGTTGCTCTGGGTGGAAAAACATAATCAACTTTTGGACCATTATCTTTAAGTGAAAGATAAAACTTTTGAACAGGGGAGGAATGTTCTTGGAATTCCGAGGCAAGAAGAACATAAAAGTTCTTGGAAATTTGCTGGACATCCATAGGTTCATTCCTGGGAAACCAGTCGCACTTTCTATGTAATCAAGAATTACTTATCAAATTGAAAGAGTTGATCTAAGAAGGAAATAGTAAAAACTATTATGTTTGAGGATTTGGTCCGAACAAGAAATCTCACGAGGAATTTAGCGTTTATAAGCAATTATTTTTCTTGGTAAATGGTTTATTCCTTCACCTCCCTTCAAGCAACATAGAAATCATATGCCAGCTTTACAGATGGGGCTGTCTTCACGGTACTGTCATCTTTGAACAATGGGGCTTGGAATGTTTGAATCAGATTCAGATTGAGATTGTGAATAGTTTGATTTAAATTGGGGGTTTGGTTTATGGGTTTTACGTTGGAGGGTGAGGTGAGGAAGGGTAGGGCGGGGTGGGGAATGGTTTACAGTTAAGTGAGTAGGGGGTTGAGTTGGGTTGGGGGTTGTATTTATTTTAGATTTAATAATTTTAAAAATCTTAATTACCACCTGATTTTAGTATATATAATCAAACATTAAACATGATTTTTGAATTAACTACTTAAAATATATGCCTGCTTGACACATGATTTAAGCAAATTATTTATGTATTGTCCCCTAAGATTACAAGCCTGATTAACAATTTAAATGAAAAGTAGGATTTTATATGTTTGTTTTAGAATATTTTCTATTTATTTTGTGTTATTTGTTTACATTTCAGAAATAATCCAAAAGTCGAGAAAATAAAGGAATTGAAGCTAAAATTGAGCAATTGGATGTAAAAAGGGTCAAAGTGAGCAAATCAAGAATTGATGCAGTCAATCAAATAGTTAATTTGAAGAAAAACTTGTAGTTCAAGGGCTAAATTGCAACAATCAGAAGTTGGATGACTTGCTGTGCAATTAAAAGACAGGGGGACCAACATGTAACATTTAAAAGTCAGAAATTGCCTTAAACCGTAATACCGTGCGGTCGCACGGTGCTATAACCATGCGGTCGCACGGCCAAAAAAATCAGCGACTGAAGGTTGGCTTTTCGAGGCTGCGATTGCGCACTTTTGAACCGTGCGGTCCAACGGTAGTCCCGACTGGGCCGTAGCTGGGCTTTTTGCGCGAAATTCAGCATTTTTCTCCTCAATTAACCTAATTCTCCGGAAAATCTATAAATACCAGACCTAAGGCTCGAGATTGGGGGTTCCCAACTTGCTAAATTCATGCCAAAACGTTGTCGAAGTGCCGAGGGATCCAAACCACGCCAAGATCAAGATTGAAGATATAATTGCAAGGAGATGAATTGGGTTACATCTTTTCATATCTCTTGTTATTTATTTTCTATTATGTTTCTAGGCTAGGTTAATTGTGTTGGAATTGTGATGGAGTTTTGATTTCTTGACTCCATATTTTAATCTATTATTTAATTTATGCAATTCATGATTTTGAGCAATTGAATTATGCTTTTTCTATCATGCAATTACTTGATCACTAGTTGTATGATTTTATGTTGTGATTTCTTAAGTTCGAAAGATTAGGATTTCATTAGACTTGTTTCGATTGCCACAAAGTCCGATAGGGGATAGAAATATACTCCTATGCTTTGTGTTATTTGCTATAATATTCATAGTTCTTATAATGATTTATTGCACATTCGTATTCAATATAGAAATATAGTTGGGTCGTGTGTAGGAATAGACGTTATTGTTTGTCCGAAAGGAAGTCTTAACAACATTAGGAATATGGATTTTCAAAACCCGTGAATTGTATTTAAATAATTGGTTAAGATATGGATGATAGAGTCAAAATTGATTCATAATTCTAACGCATTTATTTTCATTTGTTTAAAATCAAATTTGTCAATTTTTTAGTTTAATCTTTATTTTAGTTTTCAAAATCAAAATTCTCAAATCAAAACAAATATCTAGTTCCGGTTAAGGTAGTAATCTAAAATACAATTTAACACAATCTTTGTGGGATCGATACTTGGACTCACATCCACTTTATTACTTGCGCGACCCGTGCACTTGCGGATCGTTATCAAGTTTTTGGCGCCGTTTCAGGGGATTGTTATTTAAATTTATTTTTAGATTACTTTCAGTAATTCAGACTTTTTACTTGTTTTAATTTTATTTTTTTACTTTTATTTTTTAAATTTTTAGGATTTTAATTTCTTTGTTTTAATTAGTTACTAGTTTCCTTTCTTTTAGTTGTGTATGCTACGTTCGAAAAAAGGGAATGTCTTCGAAGCTGACCCGAAAATAGAACGTACATTACACCGTAGGTTAAGAGAACTTAGGGAATTAGATAAATCTAAAAATCAAAAATAAAATCAAATGGCAAACAACAATTTGAGATTACCCGCCGCTGATCCAATAAATGAAGATGACATGTTGGTAGGTGACTTCATGACACCTCAGGTGGTTCAAAGTCAATCCAGCATAGTCTATCCACCATTTGAACATGCAAACTTCCAATTAAAAACCAATGTCATCAGCATGTTCCAAAACGGACATCAATTTCATGGGAGACCTGATGAAAACCCGCACACACATCTTTCTAAATTTTTAGACATGTGCTAACACTTTCAATATCAGGGCGTATCTGATGATGCTATCAGACTCAGGTTATTCCCTTACACTCTAAGAGATAGGGCTGTTGAGTGGTTGGATTCTCGCCCAGCTGCGAGTATAACCACTTGGAATGACTTGGTCCAAAAGTTTTGCACCAAATTCGTGCCTCCAGCTAAGGTTTCCAAACTGAGATATGACATCACCATGTTTCAGCAACAAGATTCTAAATTCTTTGATGATGCATGGAACAGATTTAAGGGCATGCTGAGGAAGTGTCCAAACCATGGGATCAAACGAGGTGATCAAGCGAAGTGCTTCTATGAAGGATTACTTCCACATTTTAAATACATGGTTGATTCCTCATCAAATGGTGCGTTAGGCACAAAGAGCATCGGACAGGCATTGAAGCTCTTCGAGAGGATAGCAAATACAAATGCCATGTGGGGATCAGACAGGGTTGTTCCAAAGAAGGCATCAGGAGTCTATGAAGTCGATGCTTACACTGCCATATCAGAAAAAATAGACTCTTTGGCTGCGAAAGTGGAGGGCATAGCACTGGTGAGTCATTCATCAAAAAGTGCTAAAATGACTTGTGAAGAGTGGTGCAAACCACGCCACTACAGATTGCCTTATTCTGGCTTGTCCATTGCAGAAAGTTGACTATTTATAAGGAGGTCAACGCCAGAATAATCCATACTCAAATACCTACAATCCAGGATGGTGCAACCATCCTAACTTTTCTTGAAAAGATCACTCTAATGGACACATTGCTCCTAATTTCAACACTGAAGAGAGAAAGCCTGCATTGGAAGAAATGCTTGGGAAGTTTGTGGAAAGGACAGAACAGTTCATGTCTAGAACAGATCAGTTTATGAGAAAAACTGAAACCACCATTCAAAATTAACAGGCTTCAATCAAAAATCTGGAGACTCAAGTGGGACAGATAGCACAGTTGATCACAGCTAGAGCTCCGGGTACATTACCTGCAAATACTGAGGTAAACCCAAAGGAACAACTAATGGCTATAAATGTAGTGCAACATGAGATAAATGCTATCACTACGCGTAGTGGTGTGCAACTTCCTGAGATTCATGCTAAAAAGCCAGCTGGAGTTCCTGAAAAAGTTGTGTATAATGTTGAGAAGATGGCTGAAAGGGAAGATGACCATGAGGTGAAATCAAAAATTAAGCCTCACGAGTCTCTTATTCCATTTCCACAAAGGCTGAAGAAAACAAGAGAGGATAAGTAGTTTAACAAGTTTGTGAATATGCTTAGAAAACTACACATAAATATTCCTTTCTTGGAAGTCATCACACAGATCCCAAGTTACGCCAAGTTGCTAAAAAAGATGACGTCTAGCAAGAAAAAGCTTGAAGAACTTGAGGAGGTCACTTTGAATGAAGAATACAGCGCAATCCTGCAAAACAAGCTGCCACCTAAGCTTAAAGACCCAGGGAGCTTTTCAATACCTTGCATTATAGGTGATTTAAAATTCAACAAGGTCCTATGTGACCTAGGTGCAAGTATAAATCTGATGCCCCTGTCGTTATACAAGAAATTGGGATTGGGTGAACCAAAGGAAAGCAATATCAGATTACAACTGGCTGATCGATCAATCTGTCACCCATATGGAGTTATGGAGGATGTATTGGTGAAAGTTCACAAATTCATATTCCCAGCGGACTTTATCATCTTAGATATGGAGGAAGATGAAAATTTTCCTTTGATACTTGGTCGGCCATTCCTAGCCACTGCACGAGCATTAATTGATGTAGAAAAAGGAGATGTAGTGCTGTGGGCTGAAAATCAAGAAGTGACTTTCACAATGATGCAATTTGATGTCCATGAACCAGAACTAGAAAATTGCTCCAGGATAGATGTCGAGTTGGAATTGGCGTACTGGGAGAGGTATGAATACAAGGTAAGGGCAGATGATGAGGCTACACCATCTAATCTAAAGTCACCTTGAGAGTTTGTCAAAAAGTCTAGCTCTAGACTTTAAATGAAGCGCTTGTTGGGAGGCAACCCAACTTCTCAAACCCTTTTTCTTTATTTGTTTTCTTTATTTTCTTTATTATTGTTTTGATGCTATACACTGCATTTTAGGATCACCTGCATGCTTAGAATTCATATTTTGATATGTTAGTGTCATTGAAAACTTCATTGCACCTATTCTTGCATGTTTTATCATCTTTAGGATTTATTTGTTTTCTATTTGTTTTGTAGCTTTTTATCACAATCTTCCACTTGATCACCTAGCTTAGGACATGAACATATTGTTTAGAAGTTGGTTACATGCATTTGAAAGCATTTAGGGGTCGAAAACGGGGTCCAAAACTCAAATTTTGAAAAATTTCGAGTCACTGCCTTTAACACTGTGCGGTCGCACAGTTATTAAATGGACAGAACCGGCAGTTTGTATATATTATGCCAAAACTTTCATTTTAACCACTTCAAACCCGTTATCTCCTCCCCCAAATCGCCCAACATTGAATCCCCAACTGCTCCCATAAGTTTGCACACCATTATAACTCAAAATCATACCTTGCATTGCATCAAAATCATCCAAAGGTAAGAATTTTTCACCAATTTCCAAGATTATGCATAATTCTTGTGTTCTTCAATTTTTTGTGGATTGATAGTGATATGCTTAGGCTAGAACTTGAGGTATTGAATTGTGCTTATTAGGTGAATTTTTTTGGCTTAATTCAAGTCTCCAACTCTATGAATTCATTGATTTCTTTGTATGCATGCTAGGCGTTCGATAAAATGCCACAATGAGTGTTTTGTTGAGTTTTTGCAATTCTTTTTGGATGATCACCTTCATTATATGTTATACATCATTTGTACATCATCCATTAATTGTTTACATAGATTTAAGGCTTAGAACTCAACAAGAACATCTTTACACTTCATAGCACTTCATTGCAAGGCCATCACATCACCACTGCACCAATTTCAGCTTCATATCACCCACTTTGTCACATCCTTTCATGACCCAAATGAACTCCAATTTTGCTGAATTTTCGATATGTTGTAGACCAAGTTATGTACTTTCATATGCCCTGGACATATCTCGAGAAATTTTCACATTTTCGAGGCGATGTCAAGGGTTGAAAATCAGTGGTCGACCACTTTTCAGAAATTTCAAAATTTTTCTAAGTCCTAGTTTGGGGTGTGTTGTGTTGATTTTCTTTAGTTCCTATGTGATAATTATATTTCTAATGATCATTAATGTTTATTTGCAAGGAACATATCATCATGGGACAATGGACGCCAAACATGGAAAATGAAGTAAGGGGTCATTTCATCTAACAAAACATTCAGTTCAAAGCTTCAAAAATGGGAACATCAACTCTCCAAACCCGGGAAGTACATTAACTCTCTTTTTTATTTTTGTGTTTATTTTCTTTATGTGTTTTGAATACATTGAGGACAATGTATGATTCTAATTTGGGGGTGGGAATCTCATTCATATGCTTTCATATACACATTCATTCGATTTTGGGTAGAAAATTCAAAAAAAATAAAATAATAAATCATAAAAAGTGAAAATTTTGAAAAATTTTGTTGATTTATTTATTGTTTATAACATGATTTGAATTGACGTTTGTGCTTTAGTTATAATATTGGGCAACATGTG
Organism: Ligustrum vulgare; assembly: GCA_963555705.1. Classification (NCBI taxonomy): domain Eukaryota; kingdom Viridiplantae; phylum Streptophyta; class Magnoliopsida; order Lamiales; family Oleaceae; genus Ligustrum; species Ligustrum vulgare. Next base: position 41,841,819 of record OY743172.1, on the reverse strand, counting down.
AACTAAATTTTTTCTTAACATTCATCCATGTAAGACTTTAATCAAACTTGAGCACATAGCCATTTCGAATAAAAAACTTGTGTAGGGAGATGCTTGATACTTGTGGGGGTAAACCTGTGCACTTTGAACATAGAACTGACTGTAAAATCCCAAGCCTTTAGAAATTTAGATCCCGACTTGAAATGTAGAAACAAACTGCTCAAAAAGCAGTTTGGGGGTGGGAAGGTTAGATTGAGTGTGCATTCGTAGATCGAGTATTTGAACTTTTTAATTTTTCATCTTTAGTGTAAGGGGTTTCAATCAACGGGTATAAACCATAAAAACCAGCATCAAAACAGAAAAATGCTGAAGGTCTTATTCCGCTCTTCAAATGCCTTTTTGACTCGAGCAAGTAAGTCTGAGGGGTTCTTTGAACCTGGCACCCTAAGCTCAACTGAGTTGGGAGCTGCCGACCTAAAGCTCGCTACAGAGGTCAACTAGAAAACAAGTACGGAGAGTGGACTTACACATAAGACGTTAAAACATCTTTAACTTTTCTGTTTAAGCCTCACTAGTACAGAAATCACCAAAAAAAATGAGGAATATACGTCGGTTTTTAGTAAAACCGACGCCTATAAAAGGACGGTGGCATTTTTGTAAATATAATCGAAGAATGGGCGTCGGTTGTAATATTACAACCGACGTGTAAAGTTTAAACCTTAAGAATAAGCGTCGGTTCTTCAAGAACCGACGCGTAAAACTGGAGAATACGCGTCGGTTTTTGAAGAACCGACGCCTATTCTTTAGGAAAAAAAAATAAAAATTTAGGCGTCGGTTGTAAAAGAACCGACGCGTAAAACCGGAGAATACGCGTCGGTTCTTGAAGAACCGACGCGTATTCTTTTAGGAATAAAAAAAAAAAAAAACTTTAGGCCTCGGTTGTAAAAGAATCGACGCGTAAAACTGGAGAATATGCGTCGCTATTCTTTTAGGAATAAAAAAAAAAAAAAAAAACTTTAGGCGTCGGTTGTAATATTACAACCGACGCCTAAAGTCAAAAAATTTTGTTTTTTTTTTTTTTTTTTTTTTACTTTAAGCGTCGGTTGTAATATTACAACCGACGCCCATTCTCCGGTTTCCCGCGTCGGTTCTTCAAGAACCGACGCATATTCCTTTATTTACTTATACGGAAAGGCGCAGATCATCTCTATTTTTTTCACTACTCGATCTCTTCCCGCCTCTCTCTTTATTTTTCTCTCACCCGAACCACCGCACTATGCCGCCGCCGCCGCCACCACCACCACCATTCCTCCATTTCCCGGCAACGTTCATCACCACATTCCTCCCCTCGCTCTTTATCTCTTCCTCTCCCCGAATCACCGGACTCGCACCTCCGCCACCGCCGCACGCCTCCACCATCTCGTAAGAGACCCACCTCCCTCTTTATATACATATGTTTTTATCTATATATATATATATATATATATATATATATATAATGTATGTAAATATATATATGTAATAATATCTATGCATGTATAATGTATGTAAATAATATGCATATATATGTATTATATATAATGTATATAAATGTATATGTGTCTATATATATATATATGGGTATTTATATTATAGATGTGTTTGTATATATGTATGCGTGTTTCAACTAGTTATTGATTTAATTTTGTATTGTTGATTTTTAGTTATTAGATGGATAAATTGCAATATTTGAATTATTGAATTTCTATTGCAGCGGAATGGATGAAAGAAATGTGATGCTTCCCCCCAACAAAAAAAAAGGGACTTTAGGCGTCGGTTCTACATTTAGAACCGACGTCCAAAACATACCAAAGTTTTTTTTTTTTTTTTTTTTTTGACTTTAGGCGTCGGTTTACAACCGACGCCTAAAGTCGAGACTTTACGCGTCTGCGTCATAGACGTCGCCGCTACAACCGACGCGTATTTCGTTTTCCAACCGACGCGTATTCTTGTTTCTGTACTAGTGCCTTTATGACTCGGGTAATTAAGTCTGAGGGGTTCTTCGAACCTGGTACCCTAAGCTCAACTGAGTTGAGAGATGCCGACCTAAAGCTCGCTACATGGGTCATATAGAAAGCAAGTATGAAAAGTATTGCACAAAGATGGTAAAAGACAAGGACATTAAAATAAAAAGTCGTCCATATGAAAGAAAAATGGAATAAAATGGTATAAGCTTTGTTGATTGAAATTCCTTACACTTTGTTAATTTTTCTTGGTCTGTCGTGCATACTTGTCTAGTCCTAACTGCTTTGTGTGGAAAAATGCAATTTATACATGTTTAGAAACCACATCAATAGGAAAGACCTCGGGATATGAGAGAAAAGCAGAAAGGTTGTGATCATCCATGAGATTGTAAGGAAAATCAAAAGAAAATCATTGTTGACCACATGGGATTCGGGCTTACTCTTGCATAAAAAGTCACACATTGTCAAGTTTATTTTTGCATGAGTTTGCATCTGATTTTGGCTATTCACACACACACAATGAAGTTGAGCATCGGATGAATGAAAATATTTTATGTTGTTCATATTTCTTTGTCTAAAGTGAATCGTCAATTTGGATTGTTGAAGCGCATGGTAAATAAGTTGACAAAAGTAAAAACATAGTTTTTATTTAATTTGCCGTTTTACATTTATAGTTTAGTTTTATTTTGTTCGAGGACGAACAATAGTTCTAGTTTGGGGGTGTTGATAAGTGTATTTTATACACTTATTTCTATCCTAAAAGTAGGATTTTATATGTTTGTTTTAGAATATTTGCTATTTATTTTGTGTTATTTGTTTACATTTCAGAAATAATCCCAAAGTCGAGAAAACAAAGGAATTGAAGCTAAAATTGAGCAATTGGATGTAAAAATGGTCAAAGTGAGAAAATCAAGAATTGATGCAGTCAATCAAATAGCTAATTTGATGAAAAAATCGAAATTGGAAGAAATCAGAAGTTCAGGGGCTAAATTGCAACAATCAGAAGTTGGAGGACTTGCTGTGCAATTAAAAGACAGGGACCAACTTGTAACATTTAAAAGCCAGAAATTGCCTTAAACCGGAATACCGTGCGGTCGCACGGCCAAAAAAATCAGCGACTGAAGGTTGGCTTTTCGAGGCTGCGATCGCGCACTTTTGAACCGTGCGGTCGCACGGTAGTCCCGACTGGGCCGCAGCTGGGGTTTTTGCACGGAATTCAGTAGTTTTCTCCTCAATTAACCTAATTCTCGGGAAAATCTATAAATACCAGACCTAAGGCTCGAGATTGGGGGTTCCCAACTTGCTAAATTCATGCCAAAACGTTGTCGAAGTGCCGAGGGATCCAAACCACGCCAAAATCAAGATTGAAGATATAATTGCAAGAAGATGAATTGAGTTACATCTTTTCATATCTCTTGTTATTTATTTTCTATTATGTTTCTAGGCTAGGTTAATTGTGTTGGAATTGTGATGGAGTTTTGATTTCTTGACTCCATATTTTAATCTATTATTTAATTTATGGAATTCATGATTTTGAGCAATTGAATTATGCTTTTTCTATCATGCAATTACTTGATCACTAGTTGTATGATTTTATGTTGTGATTTCTTAAGTTCGAAAGATTAGGATTTCATTAGACTTGTTTCGATTGCCACAAAGTCCGATAGGGGATAGAAATATACCCCTATACTTTGTGTTATCTGCTATAATATTCATAGTTCTTTTAATGCTTTCTTGCACATTCGTATTCAACATAGAAATATAGTTGGGTCGTGTGTTGGAATAGACGTTATTGTTTGTCCTAAAGGAAGTCTTAACAACATTAGGAATATGAATTTTCAAAACCCGTGAATTGTATTTAAATAATTTGTTAAGATATGGATGATAGAGTCAAAATGGATTCATAATTCTAACGCATTTATTTTCATTTGTTTAAAATCGAATTTGTCAATTTTTTAGTTTAATCTTTATTTTAGTTTTCAAAATCAAAATTCTCAAATCAAAACAAATCTCTAGTTCCGGTTAAGGTAGTAATCTAAAATACAATTTAACACAATCTCTGTGGGATCGATACTTGGACTCACGTCAACTTTATTACTTGCGCGACCCGTGCACTTGCGGATCGTTATCATTAAACTAGACTCAGAAAGAATGGACTATGCTAAATACGCCCCTATTTGGTTATGGTTGATTAAAATTTTAATTCAAAGTTAGTAATTAATTTAAACCATACATCTTATGAGATCCATAACTTTTCAACCAAAAATCTAATCAAATTTTTTAATTTTTTTTTCTTTTTTACAAAAAGTCCGATTTTAGTCTAAATCAAAACACAAATTAAAGATACAACGAAAACTGGCTTAATTCTTCTGCTTATTCCATAAGTAGGGGTGGGCGTGGGTTGGGTTGGGTCGGTTTTTTGCCCAACCCGAACCCAACCCACTAAGGTCGGGTTGATAAAAAATCAACCCAACCCAACCCAATTACGAATTCAAACTCAACCCAACCCAACCCACCAAATTTCGGTCGGGTTAGTCGGTTTGGGCTTTGGCCCAATTAATAAAAAATTTGAAAAAAAAAAAAAAACTCATAAATTTATCTTTAATTCAAATCAATTATGTACACTACAATAACCAAAAATGCAATAAATTGAACACTTGCTAATAAAATTAAAATATGTTCAATCAATATTTAAATAAGTCAAGTTTCATTACTTTATATATTTAAAAAAAAAAAAAGTCTTTTTTTTTTTGGGTTGGGTTGGGTCGGGTTATTCACCCAACCCGCAACCCGACCCAACCTGAAAAAAAAAAAAAAAAAAAAACCCGAACCCAACCAATTTTCATGAAAAATCGACCCAAACCGATCGAGTTGGATCGATTTGGACGGGTTCGACGAGTTGGATCGGTTTTTGCCCACCCCTATCCATAAGTAATGCGGCTTGATCCGTTACCTCATCACTTATTTGCCCTATGTTAGAGTTATCAAGGAAATTATAGATTTTTCGGAAAGTAATGACATTACCAATCAACAATGATGTCGAAGCCTAGTTTGGGTTGTATTGGCGTCCACGCTCCACAATTGGTGACCGTTAATTGAATGCATGGACTATTTAATCATAAACACGTCAATTGATGTTTATTTTGGACGAAGTATTGTTTATTTTTCTTAAAAGAAATATTAAAATATATAATATAATCTTTAAAATATTGTTTTGAATTTCTATTTTGTGTTGATTGAATCGCAACTCTGAATAATGTGGACCGACAAAAGTGAACCATATGAAACACAAATATCTTAATTTCTGCAGTTCATACATTAATGTTTAAAGTAAGTAGAAAAAATAATATACATTACTATTTAAAGTAAGTGGAAAAGGAATAAAACTTTCCACTTATTTTCTTCTCAAAGAAAAATAAAGACAAAAAGAAGATTAATAAATGTGTAATTAGTCGTCTTTAGCGAATTGCATATGCTTTATTATCATTTCCAAGGATCTCTATGCGAAAATGTTTCTTATTACCCAAAGTTGTTCCCACAAAACCCTTTTACTACATAGTGTTTGTGTGGCTAACTGTTAAGAAAACTCCTCCCTCGTAGTGATGATATCTGCTACATGAAGTAGACACAAACTTTAACAATGAAAACGATTAAAATTATAGGAAACAAGAAAATGAACAATTACTTGAATTGCAAAGTATGCTATCTTAAAAGTTAAATTTGCGCTCTCTCGTTATGATAATACTAAAGGGCCAACAAATAAATATCTTTAGCAAATTTCAAGTTTTGAACCAAGTTTCAAATAGCACAGTTGAATACTTGGTAAATAGGAACAAAGAAGAGCAATAGAAAGAAGATTCTAAGCTTGAAAAACAAGAAGTTTTAGAGGATAATCTCAACGTAATAATGTAAATCTTATGTTTGAAATTATGAAATCTATCTCTATTTATAAAATTCTAACACACCATTTAGTGGTTTACACATCTTTTCACAAAAGAGTGGAAAAGGTTGATGAAAAGGTGCAAAGAATAATTTGAAAAGGGACATAAAATCATTTTCCCCTTTCTTTATTTTGTTTCCTCAGCACATTTTATAAATTCTTCAATTTCTTTCACATATTCTAGTGTATTACGTTTCCCATACATCCAACTTCGATCCATAACTAATGACCTATATATCAAGATATTCACAACGTATTAAAACGAATGAAATCACATTCAATTATAAATTTCATTTTTTAGTTATAAAATCCTACGAAAATTTTGACAAAATCTCCCCTAAAAATTGGACTTAGCCAACCGGTAGGAGGAATTAAAACGTCACAAATAAACCGAAACATTCAACCTCAACATATCCAAAACTCAACCACAACTCCAGTCAAATTTCAACATCATCAACTATTCCAAAATTAATCCGAAATCAATTCCCAACTCCTCAATATCAAAAGCCACAATCAATTGTATATTCTATAAAAAAAACAACATTCTAAAATTTCAATAAAACTCCAACAATTCAAACATTGCAATATATCCATCTACTAACTCAAAATCAACAATCTAAAATTAACATTCAAATTAAACTAATAGATGCATGCGTTGATTTTATTCAAACTAAACTAATTGCTTTTGTAATGATATATACCTCAAATTATCCGGGTCCAATATACAACATACATATAAAAATTTACTTCACTATATAAATATATACATGATAGACGTACAACACACACACACACACACAAATATATATATATACATAGTACATATACAATATATATATATACACACCTTTGGGGTGGGGTGGGATGGGATGGGGTGGGGTGGGGTGGGACGGGCGGAAGTGGGTGGCGCGCGGTCGGGGGAGGGGGCGGACACAGGTTGGTGGGTGTGGTTTTAGTGTGAGTGTGAATGTGGTGGTAGCGTGGGTGTTAATGTGGTGGTGGCCGCAGATTAAGGAGTGAAAGGGAGAGGGTGTGAGTTTTGTGTGAGAAAAGAGAGAAAAATCTCCCTAAATAATCCGAGTAATGTGCATTAGTTCTTTATAAAGAACCGACACTTTATGCATTTGACGCTTTAATTTACAAAATTGCCACTGCGTTTTTGATAGGCGTCGGTTTTCGTAAAATCGACGTACATTTTCCCTTTTTATTGGACAAATTTGTACTAGTGACCATCACATCGTAAGCCCCCTTTTCCCTCATCCCACCCACCCTCCCTCGCACACACACGCATGCAGTCAAACTGTTACACACAAACGCACGCACGCACGAGCACACAGACACACACATGTATTGATTATTGTCTACGTATATATATAGGGGGTGTATAGACGTGTGTGTGTGTGTGTGTGTGTGTGTGTGTGTGTGTGTCTGTCTGTCTCTCTCTCTCTCTCTATATATATATATATATATATATATATAATTTTCAGATTTTGGTAACGTATAAATATATATGTTCATTATTAGATTTGGGATTTTCGAGAAATTAGGTTACTTTAGGTTTAATTTTGAACTGAAGTTATTATTTTTAGATTTAGGAAATTATATAGAATTGGGGCAGGGGCTCTAGAAAAAGGTTAAACAAATAACCGATTATGCTCTTAGTTCAATCGAATGCAATGGAATTGAAGAACTGGTCGAGAAAGTACGAGTTGTACATTCGGACATCCTAGCTTTAGTGCAAGGTGGGTTTATTGCTAGGAGCACTACCTCAGAATCAAGTTGTGAAGCTGTTAGACTATGCTGCAATGTCTTTGTTGAAAGACTAGCCCCTCTTAAGAAAAAGTTGCAAGAGCAAATGGGTTATGTGAAATGGGATGATCTGACTCTTCGGTTAGTACTTTCCCTATTTGAATTTCTTCAGTTTTATACTATGGCAAAAAAAGTTTAGCTTCAAATCAAAGAAGTAGATTTTTCTTTTTTTGTCAGAAAAAGGCAAAAGGGGAAAAACCGCTGCTAAACTTCTAAACACCATCCATCTTGACTCAAAACTTTACCTCAATGCATACTATTTGATTACCATAAATCTTGGCATATCTTTTATAACCTGTTGGATATTGGTTAAATAAATCGAGAATTGAAAATCGATTAAAGTGACTTTGTGTCGACTCAGCCAAATACTCAAAAGCTCGACTCAATCCGTTTAGGAAAAATTGTTTGTCACTTCGCCGATTCGGGGCGCACAAACGGGGATCGACCTACCCGGTCAGGTCACGGGGGTCGAGGGGGCAACGCCCCAGAAAGAGAATTTTGATTTCTCTGCATGTATTGAAGGGTCTATTTGACATTTCGAAAACCAATATCGGATGAATGAGAAATTACGAAAATCAGGTCAAAATGTTTGATCGTGCGACCGCACGGTTAGTAAATCGCGCGATCACACGTCAAATTAATATCCGGTTTTTTGAGTAAAATCGTGCGGCCGCACGGTTGTCCGGCCAGAAGGTACCTTTTCATAAAGGTGCATTGTTTGGAAATGGTGCATGGTTTGGGCCTCAACCACTTCGTCCACACCCTTTCATGGTCTATAAATAGGACCCTTTGGGTGTCCTATTCCTCACTTTTTGATATGCAAAAACACCTCTCATCCTCACTTGTCTCCTAAATCAAAATCATTTCATTTATTTTGATTTTCCTTCATTGCATCCTTTGGAGTACATAAGCCTATATTTGGTTCGTCGTGCTTGTGTTTTGAAGTTCTGCAAACACAAGTGAAGCCGTTGTATCTTGGGAGTCGATTGTCGTTATCCGTAGGCACCGTTGCGGGGCAAATTCGACTTAAGGACAAAGAGTCCAACTCTTGCCTCTGCTTTGTCCCTCTTTTCTTCTTCTTCTTGTTTGTACTTCCTTGCCGTTACTCTGTCCAAATTTCGGCTTGGATTTACAAATTTTCATTATTTGGCGTCACTATTCACAAATCCACCCAACAATCTTAAGTCGAATTTTTTTTATATTTTGTGAAAGTGACAATCTTGTTTGGTTAAACTTGTTAAGTTTAACTTCTTCTTCTTCACTTCTATTTTGTTTTGGTTGATCTTCTGTTTTACGTAAACAGAAATGAATACGGTTCTTAATACCGATACTACTTTGAATGAAACTTCGAACATGGGAACTTCTGAAGGAAGTGTTCCTACCGGTGTGATTCCTCCCGCTGTGAATACAACTACTACTAATGTGATTCCTCCAGTTGTGGGTGCCCCTACTATCGTACATTCAAACTCCGTTTCACATGGGGAAAAGCCGGAGAAATTTGTTGGGGTTGATTTCAAAAGGTGGCAACAGAAAATGTTGTTTTATCTCACAACCCTCAACTTGGCGAAATTCTTGAATGAAGATCCTCCCGCCATACAAGAAGGGGAAAATAATAGGGCATCTTTGATTGCTTTGGATGCTTGGAAACATTCGGACTTCTTATGCAAGAATTACATTCTTAATGGTTTGGACAATGCCTTATACGGTGTATATTGCTACAAGAAATCTGCAAAGGAACTATGGGAGACTTTGGAAAAGAAGTACAAGACCGAAGATGCCGGAACCAAGAAGTTAATTGTGGGAAAATTTTTGGACTACAAAATGGTAGATTCGAAGATCGTCATCAGTCAAGTACAAGAATTGCAAGTCATACTCCATGACATTCATGCGGAAAATATGTCAGTGAGCGAATCATTTCAAGTGGCTGCAATTATCTAGAAACTTCCACCCATGTGGAAGGACTTCAAAAACTATCTCAAGCACAAGCGCAAGGAGATGAACATTGAAGAACTTGTGGTCCGATTGAGGATTGAAGAAGACAACCGAAGTTCGGAAAAACGAGTTGGGAATGACATACCACAAGCAAAGGAAAATGTGGTGGAATCTAGCAACAACAAAGGAAAGAAGAGAAAGCATTCCGTTGAATCTACAAAGAAGAGTGCAAAGAAGTTCAAGGGAAATTGCTACAATTGTGGAAAGACTGGACATCGCTCGGTTGATTGTCGCAAACCTAAGAAGCAATCCCAAGCCAACATTTTCGAATCTGATGCCATATCAAATGGCATATCCGATATGAATTTATCGGCGGTTGTTTCTGAATGCAACCTTGTTGGAAATCCCATGGAATGGTGGGTTGATACGGGTGCAACCCGTCACATTTGTGCCGATAGAGGAATGTTCACATCATACACTCCAACCGAGGGAGAAAAATTGTTTATGGGGAACTCCTCAACATCTAAAGTGGAAGGAAAAGGCAAAGTGGTCTTCAAGATGACGTCGGGAAAAGAACTTAGCCTCAATAATGTCCTTCATGTACCGGATATTCGCAAAAACCTTGTGTCGGGTTCTTTGTTAAGCAAGAATGGCTTTAAACTAGTCTTTGTATCGGATAAGTTTGTACTTACCAAAAATGATATGTATGTAGGCAAAGGCTATATAAAAGATGGACTATTCAAAATGAATGTCCTAACTGTTGTACCAAATGCTACAATCAATAAAACGTCATCTTCAGTTTATATTCTTGAGTCATGTAATCTATGGCATCATAGATTAGGACATGCAAACTTTAATTCAATACGAAAGTTAATGAATTTAAGTTTACTTCCGAATATGCATTTTAATAATGGAAAATGCTAAACATGTGTAGAGGCAAAAGCGGCCAAAACACCATTTCATTCGGTTGAACGAAACACCACACCATTAGAACTAATTCACACGGATGTGTGTGATTTGAAGTTCGTACAAACAAGGGGTGGTAAAAAGTACTTAATCACATTCATAGATGATTGTACAAGGTACTGTTATGTGTACTTGTTGAAAAGCAAAGATGAAGTTTAGAAGTGTTTAAACACTACAAAAATGAAGTTGAAAATCAACTTGAAAAACAAATTAAAATGATTCGTAGTGATAGAGGTGGAGAATATGTTGCACCGTTTGAAGAATTTTGTGCAGAATCTGGAATAATTCATCAAACAACGGCACCATATTCACCACAATCTAATGGAATTGCTGAACGCAAAAATCGAACGTTAAAGGAAATGATGAATGCAATGTCGATTAGCTCAGGCTTGGCTCAAAAATTGTGGGGGGAAGCCATACTTTCTACAAATCATATCCTTAATAAAATACCACACAAAGATAAAGTTGAATCGCCTTACGAATTGTGGAAAGGTCGGAAGCCTTCCTACAAATATCTCAAAGTGTAGGGGTGCTTAGCGAAAGTACAAATACCCAAACCTAAACAAGTTAGGATTGGACCAAAGACAATTGATTGTGTCTTTATTGGATATGCTATCAATAGTAGTGCATATCGATTCTTGGTTCAAAAATCCGAAGTACTTGATGTACACGTAGGTACAATTATTGAATCAAGAAATGCGGTCTTCTTTGAAGACAGTTTTTCGTGTAAAGAAAAGGAAGTATGTTCAAATAAACGAACTTATGATAACATACATGGAAAGAATGATGATCTTCAAGTAAATGAAGAACCAAGACGTAGTAAAAGGCAACGAATTCCAAAGACATTCGGTCCAGAATTCGTAACCAATTTACTTGAAAATGATCCTAGGACATTTGATGAAGCAATGTCCTCTCCCAAAGCTCCTTTTTGGAAAGAAGCTGTACGCAATGAAATTGAATCCATCATGAGTAACCATACTTGGGAATTGGTTGAACTCCCTCCGGGAAACAAAGTTTTAGGCTGTAAATGGATCTTCAAAAAGAAATTGAAGTCAGATGGATCAATTGATAAATACAAGGCTAGATTAGTAGCCAAAGGGTATAGACAAAAAGAAGGACTAGATTTCTTCGATACCTATTCACTCGTTACAAGAATTACGTCTATACGTGTCTTGATTGCAATCGCAGCATTGCATAATCTTGAAATACATCAAATGGATGTCAAAACCGCGTTTCTAAATGGTGAATTAGAAGAAGAAATCTACATGGAACAACCTGAAGGGTTTGTTGCACCAGGAAATGAAAAGAAGGTGTGTAGACTTGTAAAATCATTGTATGGATTGAAACAAGCACCGAAGCAATGGCATGAAAAGTTTGATAAAACTATGTTGTCAAATGGCTTCAAAATCAATGAATGTGACAAATGTGTCTACATTAAAAACACACCTAATGAATATGTAATCATATGCCTATATGTTGACGATATGCTAATTATGGGAAATAACTCTAAAGTCATTTCCTCGACTAAGAAAATGTTAACAAAACATTTTGACATGAAGGATATGGGAGTGGCGGATGTAATATTAGGGATTAAAATCTCTAAGACATCCGATGGTTTGTCATTGTCTCAATCACATTATGTTGAGACTATACTTAAGAAATTTAAGGCGTATGACGATAAACCGGTTAAGTCACCAGTTGACTTAGGTATTCACTTAGCCAAGAATACTGGTGAGCCCGTATCTCAATTGGAATATTCGCGTGTCATTGGTAGTTTAATGTATATTACCAACTGCACAAGACCAGATATAGCATACATAGTCAACAAGTTGAGTAGATTCACTAGTAATCCAAGTGTTGTACATTGGAAGGCATTAAACCGAGTTATTAGATATTTAAGACATACGGTTGAATATGGATTACACTACTCAAAATATCCTGCAGTGTTAGAAGGATATACTGATGCAAATTGGATATCTGACACTAAGGATTCAAAATCCATGAGTGGTTATGTATTTACCATTGGAAGTGGAGTCGTGTCCTGGAAATCGTCTAAGAAAACATGTATTGCTCGATCCACGATGGAATCTGAGTTTATTGCGTTAGACAAAGTCGGTGAAAAAGCAGAATGGCTTCGTAATTTTCTTGAAGAAATTCCATGTTGGGAAAAGCCGATTTCTACAATTAATTTACATTGCGATAATCAGTCGGCAATAGCAAGGGCACAAAATAGTATGTATAATGGTAAGTCTCGACATATCCGTCGAAGACATAATACCATCAAACAGTTAATGTCGAATGGTATAATCTCTATTAACTATGTGAAGTCAAAAGAAAATTTGGCTGATCCTTTGACGAAAGGACTTGCAAGAGATCAAGTATACCATCTTTCGAGGGGAATGAGCCTAAAGCCTATTGAATAGAATTACTATGACGAAAACCCAACCTTGTAGATTGGAGATCCCAAGATCTTGGTTCAATGGGACAACTAAGTCATAAATGATTCGGAATAAAGCACTTATTCCCATTCCTATAATTTAAAGTGGTATGTAAAATGTGTATAAGGATAAGTATACATATATACTTTTAATGATTCATAACCTTAAGATAGAAAGGTAGGAGATCACCTATATAAGTGTGAAGTGGGGCCGCTTCTACAAGAATTCGAGGCTTAATTCTCTTAGAGCACTTATGAAACCAAGAGTAGTCCAGGGCCAAAATGGACTCAACCATGAGAACCGAATAGGTTAGATGAGTCATGGTGTTGGTACAGTTGTTTGGTTTTACACGAATGGATGGATGGTTCAAGACATCGCGTTCACCAACTAGCCTAGTAAATCCGATTGTATTCAACTAAAGAAGGTTCAAGGCCACAAGCTACCTATCTTGATGCTATGACTTGTCGTGTGTACTCCATTTGTTAGAGTCTGCATTCCATTTGCATTGTGTTGCGCATATCGAGGAATTTCCATTCATGTGGGGGATTGTTGGATATTGGTTAAATAAATCGAGAATTGAAAATCGATTAAAGTGACTTCGTGTCGACTTCGGCCAAATACTCAAAAACTTGACTCAATCCGTTTAGGCAAAATTGTTTGCCACTTCGCCGATTCGGGGCGCACAAACGGGGATCGACCTGCCCGGTCAGGTCACGAGGGTCGAGGGGGCAGTGCCCCCCGTGGGGGATCGGGGGCAACGCCCCCGAAAGAGAATTTTGATTTCTCTGCATGTATTGAAGGGTATATTTGACATTTCGAAAACCAATATCGGATGAATGAGAAATTACGAAAAAGGACGAAAATCAGGTCAAAATTTTTGACCATGCGACCGCACGGTTAGTAAACCGCGCGATCACACGTCAAATTAATATCCGATTTTTTGAGTAAAACCGTCCGGCCGCACGGTTGTCTGGCCAGAAGGTACCTTTTCATAAATGTGCATTGTTTGGAAAGGGTGCATGGTTTGGGCCTCAACCATTTCGTCCACACCCTTTCATGGTCTATAAATAGGACCATTTGGGTGTCCTATTCCTCACTTTTTGATATGCAAAAACACCTCATCCTCACTTGTCTCCTAAATCAAAATCATTTCATTTATTTTGATTTTCCTTCATTGCATCCTTTGGAGTACATAAGCCTATTTTTGGTTCGTTGTGCTTGTGTTTTGAAGTGCTACAAACACAAGTGAAGCCGTTGTATCTTTGGAGTCGATTGCCGTTATCCGTAAGCACCGTTGCGGGGCAAATTCGACTTAAGGGCAAAGAGTCCAACTATTGCCTCGGCTTTGTCCCTCTTTTCTTCTTCTTCTTGTTTGTACTTCCTTGCAGTTACTCTGTCCAAATTTCGGCTTGGATTTACAAATTTTCATTATTTGACGTCACTATTCACAAATCCACCCAACATAACCTTGTTGCATTGGAAACTTGTCTGATTTATTTCATCATTCTAACCCATGAAGTTGAATTTTGAAACTTAATTGGAGTTTGGAATCATATTGGTCTTGACCAAAGCATTCCCTCTTGTTAGTTTATTTCTTCAAGAATGCATGGTTTGCCTTCTTGGATATCTTGATTCCTAACTCTTCAAAATATTTGGCATAACTTTGCCTTTTTGAATGTAGGCACATTATCAATTAGTAAACTTAGCGGCACATTCTTTCTTTATACCCATGCCCAGTTCTCAACGGTACTTGAATTATGGAGAGGGAAGTTCTAAAAATTGATTGCAGTTTCTTATAGCCTGAGAAACTTTAATATTCTGAAAGCTCTAAATTTTTCCACAGGTACGAACTACGAACACATGCTTTCAACTTCCTATATTTTTGACAAAAGTGATAAACCTTAGTTTTGGATGTGGCCAGTTCATCATCACCCTTCTTATTTTTGTCTTATTTTTAAGACAGTGTTTCATTTTAAAGTAACTAGCTCCTCTTTTTTAATTTAATTAATAAATGAAACTTTATTGAAATCATTAGAATGTTGTCTTAGAAAACAACTTGTTATGGTAATTAATGCTGTACGATTTTGACTGAGATATTTTCGTTATGTTTTATATCGACAGTGGAAACTTCACTTGTTTGAGCTTGAAGAGGAGAATAAGATTGATCCATCCATCAAAAATGTGCTTTATGAGATAGTTATGTGTATCTTTCTTTTTTTGTTTTTTTTCATATTGGTGTTCATTTATCTATGCGCTCATATCCCCACGTGAAGTGAAATATCTACTCAAATGAGATAATTCATCTTCTCGTTTAGGAATATGAGCATAGAGTAATATATATTATTATAAGATTTCCACATTTTAAAGTGAGAGGAACCTTGATTTATTCAGTTGGATAACCAAATGTCGCAAAAGTAAATGTTTTTGAAGCTCCTTCTTGCTTTCTATTGTGTAGAGTAAATTATGCGACATGGTTGTGTTGTCGAAACATTTTAATTATTCTATTCGATATTGAGTATTTTGTTTTGATTCACAAGTTTTGTGACACATTTTGAGTTGGAGTATTTTTTGGATGGATGGAATTCATTTCGACCAATGAAGAATGAAGTTTTCAAGATTTTTAGTGCTTAAATAAATATATAAGATGTCATTATAAATCAATTTAGAAAAATAATGTAACTTAATTTTTGTTTTTATATTAAAATATATTTGGTCAATTTGCTTTAAAATGTTTACACTTTATTTTGAATAGTTGATTTATTTATAGAACACGTGTTTCAAATTTACATGTTACGTATATATTTAAAAAATTGTTAATTATCAATGGAATTATCTATATTAATTCGGGCAAAAAAAAAAAAAGTGTAAAAGATCAACGGTAATGTGTAATGAGTGTTGCTAAAAGTATCAACCCCCATACGCAATGAACGTTGCTAAAAGTATCAACTGCAACATGCAAAGAACATTGCTAAAGATCTATCGCAACCTGCATTGAACGTTACCAAAAGTATCAACCGCAACGCACAATAAACATTGTCAATGTTCTGCAGCAATGCGCAATGAACGTTGCCAAAGGTCTACCGTAACGTGCAATTAATCTTTTGCATCACGTAATGAACGTTGCCGTATGCTCTCTCTACAATAACACTGAGATTTGCAACATACATACGAACACTGCGAAAGGTCCTTTGCAACTTTTTTTTCATGTTTCTGTATGCTATTTTTGTTGTAGTGCATGAATTAATTAACGTGATATTAAAGAGCAAACAGGTGTCACCGAGTTGAGACCAAAGTAGGCGGCTATTTTTCCCTTCCACCAAGATGTTTATAGTTTCTCTGATCAATTTCACAAAGGAGACTGCTAAGTTCACGTTAATTTCCACTAAGGTTTGCCATTTTCTAATTACTTTTGGAGGCTATATATTTCACTTAATTCCAAAACCCTAATTAAGTTTGGACTCTACTTAAATAGGTAACAACTTAGGTTAGGTTCATAAACCTAAAGGTTAAGTGGGTTGTCTTAAACTAGTACATTGAGTAATAGGAAAAGCCTAATAAATCCTCTCATCTAAATATTAAATTTCTATACTATCTTTACAATTGGATTATCAATATGTGGAGACAAGCTAAATAAATAAGGAATAATTAGATCACACATTAATTCTTCAAACTCATATTTTAAATTACGGTAAATACTAAAGTTATAAAAAATACCATGCTCTTCAATTCACGCATTCTCTCTCCCCTCTATCCTTAAAACTCTCTCTCTCTCTCTCTCTCCCCCCAAAATTCTCGCTATATTAATCTTTAGTCAAAATAAAATCAATTTAATAAAATCTTCCATCATCTCCATCAATTTTAATCCCTTATTTTGTCTATCATTCTGCTCGTCTGCCACCTCTTCTCCACGTCTCCATTGCAACCTCAACCATGGAAGTCGGAAACTCCATCTTCCTCTACCAATGAAGGGATCGTCTAGCAAGAAAAAACTTAATCAGTTTTTTATGTTAAAGATCATTATAGTATATTTTACAAGTTAAATTCTATGTTTGAAGTATTGATTCATCTGTAATATTAGCAAAAATTGAATCACTTCTTTGTGTTGATATTTTTATGTTAGTCTTGTAATACATTTAAAGATCATTACAGATGAATCAAGTACCTTTGTGTTTGCATGTGTTGAATATATTTTGTTCATAGGCATTATGACATGAGTAATATGTCATCTTACGAACATTACATAACGTTACAACAGTTGTAACATGTATGTGTTTGAACATTACAGATGATTACAACTTCATCATCAATACATTAGGTGTAACCAATTGAGTATGTAAATTACAATACAATTACAGAAAATTATGGCAAGTGTAATGTGTCTGATTATTAACATTACAGATCATTATAATAGGTATACTAAGACTGGTTTTAAACATTACATATCATTACATCGTTTGTGCCATGTCTATATTTAGAAAATTACAGATAAAACACGGACATGTTGAGCAAAACAAAAAAGCAAGGATAGTATATCTAATTTTGAACATTATGGCTCATTACAGCAAATGTAATTTTGGTGAAATGAATTCTGTTTTGTCATTTTTGATGAAATCAAAAAATTAAAAGTTAATTTAGCTCATTGCAGTATTTGTAATATTGATGAAATGGATTCTTAATCTATTGACATTGACTAAATCTAACATCCATTGTACATAGATTAACTATAATTACAAACAAACATCACATAATATTACAGAAAATTATAGTACATTACAACACAATGGACCACATGTAATAATTTCAATTGTAATTTACTACCTGAAAATTTTGGAAAAAAGATCCACATTTTAGAATTTTGGGAAGATTGGTAATTGCCTAATTTAAACTACTAAATAAATGGTAACATCATCCCTAAATAAAAGGATTTGTAATTAACGAGGTCAAACAAGAAATACACTCTCTCTCATGATAATCTGGTATTTTTCTAAATCCATGGAATCATATCCAGAAATATTACGAATAGTATGAAAATTACTTATTTTTCAATTACCATAAATTACATCTAGGTAGTTACAAAATTTTCTCAATAGATAATGGGAAAAATACAAATATAAGGTATTTACAATACACAATTTCAATTTTAAGATATAACTTAAAAAATTTCAAAAATCAGGTTTTAATTATAATTACTTAATTAAATTAAATAATATAAATTCAGGTCACAGCACAATATTAATTCAGGTTACAAAACGCAAAATGCTTAAGTCACAAATAATTTTAGGGTCACAAATTATCAAAATAGTAGGTCACAATAACAATTTTTTTGAGGCACAAATAATATCAAGGTCACAAATTTTAATTTAATCGATCCCAAATTATTTCTAGGTCACAATTTATCAAATTGTTAAGTTACCAGTCTTTTAAGCCACAATTATCATATTATTAGGTCACAATCAACTTATTAATTATTAGGCCACAAAATGCCCACCTCACAATCTCACCACCACCAGTCCACAACTACCACCGCCTCAACGCCGTCACCACCACCACTACATCAAAGCACAACCACCGGACCACCCCTCAACAACCAAATGCACCAACAAAACCGAAAAACCACAACCACCAGACCACCCCTCAACAACCAAATGCACCACCAGAATCGAAAAAACCACAACCATCGACCACCACATACCACTAGCCGTGCCCGTAGTGGCAACCTTGCAGCGGCGCTCCCAAAACCTTAGCATCACTATAACAATTTGATTGCCGCTCCTGCTGTCGTAATCACCACCACAGATCCAACATCTCAACACCAACACCACCACTGCCGCCATAGATCCACAACAACAAATTAAAAAAAAAAAAAAATCAAATTCACAACCGACATCTCTAACACCATAAACACCACCACCATCACAAAATGACTATTACACCACCACAACGGGAGATCGCAGAAACTGTCACTCCATCGCCTTCTATACGCGGAGGTGCAGTGCGCGTAGGCACCACAGTGCTGCCTCTGTTGCCGTCCCTCGTCGAGTGGCCCTGCTGTGGTGGCGCGCTGCCGGTGCCTGGCCGCGTACATGGTTATCGAGAGGGATGTAGAGTCGGCGGAGGAGGAGAGAGATGCAGTCAGATTGTGAAACAAATTTTGGGTTGATATGATTATTAGGTTTGGGTTTGTGTACATGGGGTGGGGTGTGGGGTATGTATGGTGTTGTGAATAATTAATATTATTTTTATTATTATTAGTATTAAAATTAAATTGTAACCCGATTTTTGTATAAATAATATTTACACTTGATTTTTGAATTTAAATGTTGAAAAATCTGATAGGGTGTAATTTCAACATAGATAATCTCTAATCCTTGGCTACAAAAAGGCTATGAAGTGTAATTCAACCCAATTAACATCGTAGTCCCTAATTTTGTTTAGGACCACAAAAACCCAACAAATGACTAATGATAATTGAAGGCATACATTTATTTTCGGGAAAAATACATATATAAGGTGTTTAGAATATATAATTTCAATTTTAACATATAATTTCAAAAATCAGGTATCTATTTAACTAAATTAAATAATTAGATTTTTTTATTAATTATATAAATTCAGGTCACAATACAAGATAAATTCAGGTTACAAAATGTAAATTGCTTAAGTCACAAATAATTTTAGGGTCACAAATTATCAAAATAGTAGGTCACAATAACAGTTTTATCAAGTCACAAATAATTGCAAGGTCACAAGTTTTAAATTAATCAATCCCGAGTTATTTCTAGGTCACAACTTATCAAATTATGAGGTCACTAATCTTTTAAGTCACAATTATCATATTATTAAGTCACGATTCAATGATTAATTATTAGGTCACAGTATATCCGAAAACTTGCCCACGTAAATTCAGGTTACAATACAAGATAAATTCAGGTCACAAAATATAAATTGCTTAAGTCACAAATAATTTTAGGGTCACAAATTATCAAAATAGTATGTCACAATAACAGCTTTATCAAGTCACAAATAATTGCAAGGTCACAAGTTTTAAATTAATCAATCCCGAGTTATTTCTAGGTCACAACTTATCAAATCATGAGGTCACCAATCTTTTAAGTCACAATTATCATATTATTAAGTCACAATTCACTGATTAATTATTAGGTCACAGTATATCCGAAAACTTGCCCACTTCACATTCTCACCACCATCAGCTCACAACCACCACCTCCTTCGACCATGACTACCTCCGAAGCTATCTTCACAACCAAAACACCGGCGACAGCCTCCACCCACCACCAAAACAACTCATCACCGGCCACAGCTAGTGCATCACCGCCACTACCTAAAACCCACCTGCAAAACCACAACACACAACACCTGCACCTAAACCTACGTCCAACACATATCAAAACCCATTGCACCACACCACCACCACCTCCAAAATCAAACCACCACACGACACCACCACTTCACCAACATCCACGAACATAATACAAAACAGGATGAAAAGAAAAAAGAAATCCATATAAGAAGCAGATCTGAAACACCATCACCGCTGCCATTGTCGTTGTCGTTGCGAAGGCAGTGGGGGAGACCCCGCTACAGCGAAGACACCAGTATGATTTTGAGACATTGTCGTAACTCCCGACAACACCCCACCCACAATGCTACCGCCAACATCCTCTACACCGTGTTGCTTCACGCAGGCGCCGCCAAAGTCGCTTTCACCGTCGAAGTGTGAAATTAGATCGCGTTGCCACGCTGAGGCAAAGAGCACACAGAGACACAGTGCAGCCGCGTGGAGGAAAAGTGCACACAGAGGCAAGCGCAACCGCTTCCGCCATCGATAGGGCCTGCTGCGAGCATGAAATATACATCGTAGCGTGAAGAAGCTGAGTGTGTAGGCATCGTCGTGCCCCTATCCGCCGCCAGCGAGCCTGTTGGGAAGAGCACTGGCAGCGCATTTGGTTGCTAGTAAGGGGAAGAAGGGGATGCGGCTGTAGACAGAGAGTCAAGAGCTGATAATGAGAAAATTGTATTAGGGTTGGGTTAATATAATTTTATAATAATTTAATTGTTAAAATTTTATTTACAACCTGAAAATTGAAGTAATATAAGTTTCACCTTATTTTTGAATATGATTCCTTAAAAACATGAGTATGTGTAATTTCTACTTTATTTTCTTGATTTTTGGGATGGGCCTAATTTACTCTAACTAACATGAATGACTTGCGGATTGCCACCTAATGTTCCAAAAAAAGGAATATTGCACCTTCCACCCATTTTATTTACACGATCAACTGAAATATGCTACCTTACAAAATCTCACTAGGATTTGTGTCCTTTTTCATTTTCTCAACCTAATTTATGCCCGAGGTATCATAAGTATTAAGGATTGAAGTATCATAAAAAATTGGAAAATATGATACTTTCATAGGACATAAATTTCATTAAATCAGAAGTTTCATAAAGTTCTTGGAAGTATCAAGGTGTGGTAATTTTTGAAGGGCTTAAAATTTAGTTGTGCCACCAAAAAGGCGGGTATTTATGTAAATTCGAAAAACAAAAATGGCCAAAATTAGTTCACGTAACAAATTTGGTGGAAAACTTTTTTAAAAAAATGTTGAAGAAATTTTACAACAAAAAGAATGTAATCTTCATAGTTTCATCATGTAATTTTATTTTATTTTTTTGGTGATTTTAGGTGTCCCAACTTCACGCTACTAATCTTGGGAGAGAGCAACATTCTCCAGGATTCAGTAAATCTGGATGTCGTTACTATCTATACATACTTTGACTAGAGATTTAGACAAGGATTCTCCTCTCCATTAATCATCTTTATGTTGTTCAGACGGGACTCCCTGGAGGGGTGAAATGGCGCATCATGACCATGCCTTCATATAATTACTTGTCTTCCAACATTTAAATGTTATTTTCCAATGCCAAATTCGAACCTCCAATTCTTTAATTTCAGCTCCTCCAATTTTTTCGTTGCACCATGCCTGTGGGGACTATTGGTCTTTTAATCTTTAATCATATAAATAGGGATAAATGTTTGGAACCACTTGTTTTCTAAATTTCAAGAATGAGAAAAAAAATTAAATATAATTTCATGGTGAATTACACTTGTGTTATAATTCCATAGATTGTATTGTTAGTGTTATTTTTCCAAGTGAGAATTATTGTTATTTGTTCTAGATGTTAAGAAGAATTGAAATTAATATTGATTGTATAGCTGAAAATGGACGTGTTGAACTTTTGGCCCATGTGATTAAAATTTAAAAATGAGCCCAATGACTCCCTCAAAATAATTGGAGGCCCAATTTGAAGTCTGACCCGGTTGCCCTTTTTCACTTGAACAATCTCTCATTTGGCTGAAACACTTTTTTGGCTTTATTGATACTACACGGTTGAGATGTTTCCATGTGGACTGTTGTGGCCATTGATTTGAGGTTTATGACTTTTGATTAAAGCAAGTTCTTCTTCTTTACTTCATTCTTTTAGACTCCTCTCTCATCTCTCTTTTTGGTTTTATCTCTGTAAACCCTTTCTAAGTCTTCTTCATTCATCTGTAAATTCTTGGTGAGTTCATGAGTAGTATTACGTTTAGTTTATGTTCTGATAAATAGTAACTCTTCGTTACTTGGTGTAATTTGTTGAGGAGAGAAAAATAGGGGTTTATCTTTTGGGTTTGAGGGCGATCATTAAACCTGTAAAAGGTTAACTTGTACTGTACTTTCTTAGTTCGAGATCTAGTGGATTTAGAGCATAATCCAATTTTCTCTAGATGCTCAACAGGTGAGTAGGTTTTTCCGAATGTCCAGGCCTTAGGGAAAAACAAATAATGGTGTTTCTCTTGATTTCTGTCATTTGGTTTTGTTATTCCTACATTTTATATCAACAACTGGTATCAGAAACTCCAAATATGGCTCAAAGGAATCTTCAATCTTTGGTATTTTTCGATTCTTAAGGTTAAAAACCCTAGATCTTCAGAGATCTGTAATTTTAAGGGGTTCTTTAACTTGTTCGAGTTTGGTACATAAAACAAATATGGTCTTCGTTGTTTTATTTTTGTGATCTACAACTCTGGCAACAATTTCGGACCTTTGAGTTTAATATTAAAGTTAATAGCCTTTGTATTCTAAGTTCTCTTGGTTGAAATCACTTGGATCTATCTTTGTTTAGGGTTTCATGCGAGAACCTAGAATTTGAGGGGACTAAGTTTTGTTTCTTCAAGATTATTTTTACTATACACTGACTATTAATGTGACTATTGAATATAACCTGCTTTGTTATTCCTTTTGTGAAATTGCTTGCTGCAAGGACTTTTAAATTGTTACATTGCTTTCACAATTTTTTTTTGGTTACTTGAACATACTGTCACTTTTTTCGATTACTTGAACATACTATCACTTTTTTCGAAGAACTAGTTATTTTTTTAATATATATTTTTCAAAAAGAATAACCAATATGGGAGGTACAAAATTAAACATTGAAATTTGGATTGGAAAGGGTGATTTTAATCTCTGGATTCAAAAAATGAAGGCTCTTCTTGGGCTACTGATTTAGAAGAAGCTAAGAAACTAGAACAAATGAAAATTGCTTGGAACACTTTATTTTTGTATTAATCTGAAAGTGTTGTTAGGGAAGTTAGTGATACTGAAACTACATCTAATTTTTGGGATAAACTTACTTTCTTATATAAAACCAAATCTCTTCTTACTAAATGCTATCTTTGGGAGTAATTTTTAAGTTTCAAGTTTTATCGTAATCCTGACCTTGAGACAAATTTAGAAACATTCACTAAATTGACTCTTGATCTCACAAATAGTAGTGAAACTATTTTAAAAGATCAACAATATGTTTCTCTCCTAAGTACCTTATTAGATAAATATAAAGATGTGAAAAATACCCTTGAATATGGAAGAGAATCTATAACTGTTGAAGGTGAAGCTGCCATAGCTTATGAACAAGCTGCATCTTCAAATGGACAAGTTTATATGACTTGTAATACCTCTGAAAATGAGGATTGGATTCTTGATTGAGGGTGTACATTTCATTTGTCACTCTGTAAAGATTACTTCACTGAATTTACAGAACTAAATGGTGGATAGGTATTATGAGAAATGATTTTTCATGCAAAATTAAAGGAATTGGCAAAATTATTTTGAAATTAAAGAATGGAAATGTTCTGACACTTGAAAAAATCAAGTACATTCCTAACATAAAGAGGAATTTAATCTCGTTAGGTATTCTTGATGATGAAGGCCTTGACATTATTATCAAAAAGAGCAATTCTAGGGAGACATTCTTTAGGGACATTTTTAAGTGACGTTGTGATATATCACACATTAATTGGATGGTGAAAATAACTATACAATCACTTACTTTTTCAGTACCCAATAAATGTACACCATGTTACAATATCACTTAAATATTTTCCAAAATGTCTCCCTAGAATTATTGTATCAAAAAAGGGATAATAACTTTTCAAAACAACCTAACCGATATTATTTCAGTTCCTAAGATAAATGGAATTTATATCCTAAATGTGAAACCTTTTTTGGGTTGTCCCATAATTGCTACAGTCTCCTAGAATGATCAATTTGAACTTTGGCATAAAAGATTTGGTCACATGAGTGATAAAAATTTGTAGCTTTTGAAAAAACAAGGTCTGTTAGGTGGTGTCAAGATCAAAAAACTATAATTTTGTGAACAATGCATTTGTGGAAAGCAAAATAAATTACCATTTGATACTGATGTTCATACACCTTTATCCATTCTTCACTATCTACATGCTGATCTTTCGGGACTAGTACATATTCTGGTTTCAAATATTTCTCTCTAATTGTTGATGATTTTTCTAAGAAATACTGGGTGATTCTTTTAAGAAATAAATCAGACACTTGTCAATGTTTTAAAGAATGGAAAATTCTTATTGAAAATCAAGTTAATAAGAACATTCTTAGAACCGAAATGGGCTTGGATTTTGCAGTCAATATCTTGATTCTTTTTTACAAAGAAAATGGCATTTTTAGGTACAGAACAGTTGCATATGCTCCTCAACAAAATAGCCTTCCGAAAAGAATGAATATGACACTTCTAGAAATGGTTAGATTTATGCTTATCAGTTTTGGTCTTCCAAAATATTGGAGAAGCTGTTAAGACTGCTTCATATCTTATTAATAAGTGTCTTACTAAATCCCTTAAAAATGACACACTTGATCATATATAGTATGATCACCTTGTTGACTATTCCAGATTAAGGACCTCTGGATGTGCTGCATATGCACATCAAAATGAAGGGAAATTGGAGCTTGGGTCTATTTGATGTGTGCTAATCGCAAGTGTATGATATCACATTCAAGTAATTAAGTGGACTTTTTGAGTCCGAGTTATTGTCTCATGGAGATTGTAATTAAGTATCGAAATTTTGTTAGTTCTCGCATTATTTGAACGATAGAATTTGGAGATTTTGAATCGAACTAAACAAAAAAATCAAAAGAAAAGAAAAGACATTTAAATAATATTCTAAATTGACGTTTATAAGTGTTGGGACATCTGATTTCACATAGTCAACACTCTTAATTCCAATTGTCTAGTGATGAGTTCCGGAGTGGCTCGAAGAGCGTTGACCCGTTGCACGTGCCCGTAGGACCAATAACGAGACAAAGAGCCAAAAGAATCAAGCAGGCAATGTAAGGATTCATGCAAGCGTTGATGGATGAGTGCTCGAGTGTAAAGACCTCATTTACGTTGCATAACAAAGTGGAAGAGGAACCAAAGTTGTTACAATGCATTTGGATCAAAGAATAACAAGAAAAATAAGGAAGAAGCATTCTCACGGCCGTAACACCCATTTTTACGGCCGTAACATGAACATGGCAAAAATTGTGCAAAAAGGCAATTAAGGCCGTAAACTATGATCTCACGGTCGTAACATCATCAACACAAAATTATCCAGAAGATGACTTACGGCCGTAATCCAAATTCTTACGGTCCTAAATAAAGTTTAGTAGTTTTTATTTTTTTGTTCAGAAGGTCGCTTACTGCTGTAAAAGAAATTGTCACGGCCATAACATATGTTTTGATTTTTAGACCGTAAGTTACTTACGGCCGTAAACTTAAAAGTTACGGCCGTAATCGAGCGCCGCAACTTAAACCTAGTTTAGGCGTTTTAGGTTAGTTTTAATTCTAGTTATTTTTGGTTACTTTATTTTGTTAGCTTATTTATAGGGCTTCATTCATCATTGTAAAACACAACTTTTATTCTTGAGATTTATGTTATTGAAGGTGAATTATTCCCTTATATTTCTTCTTGTTCTCGTCGAACAAATTGAACTTATCAAAGGATTTGACAACCTTTGTGGAGTTCCCCCTTGTGGTTCTTATCTCCGCATCGTAACGGGTTTTGGGTTTAATATACCCATAGTTCTTGCATCGTGAGGTCGGGGTTGCATTGCTATAGTCTACTAATTGGATTTTAGAGCTTTCCGGCGTTTAATTCCGCGTGTTCTTGGTGATCCCCATATCGGATCACATCATATGGTATCAGAGCCTGTCTCTAAATCCAAGTATTTAGTATTCCAGTTCTTTTTCTTTTATTTCCAATTTTAGTCATTAAAAAAAAAAAATTCATTCCAATTCTTGTTTCTTGAAATTCGTTGGAAATTCAAGATTTGCCAATTTCTGTTTCTTGTTCTTGATTGTTCTTGTTGAGTAGCAAAAAAAAAAAAAAAAAAAAAGTGTTGTTGATTTGAACAAGAATCAAGAAAATTTTCCCAAGATAATTCAAATCTTGGAAAATAATCTTTGGCAAATCTTTCCAACAATCCTTGTTTCCATTAAATTCCTTATTCTTGATTCCATAAAACTTCTTCTTGAAATAGAATTCTTGTTTCCATAATTTCCTTCTTAAACTTCCTAATTCCAATTTTTCCATCAACTTTTCTTATTTGCACGTTGGGGTTTATTCCACAAGAACCAAATCCGTAACTAGTTTGGTGGGTTCTTTTAGAACGTGGGAAAAAAAGGGAATATAGAGGAAAAAGGCAGAGTGGTGAGATTAATAGAGGGAAAAATCCAAAATCGAGTGATACACGAGTGATAAAACACGTGATGATCTTTATTTAATTTTTTTTCTCTTTTCTATAATACTAACCATGTCACAGAAGGAAGCTTCGTCGATGGAAAATGATCTTCAAGATTTTAAAATGCTTGCAATGACGGAGGAACAATTTGCAAAATTGGAGGCGAGGTTGGACGAAAAGTTGGAAGCAAAATTTGGTCCCCAAGCCGGCATGAATGTGGAAAGAGCAAATAATCCGGGGGAGACACGTGGTGCGGGAATTGTTCAACCACGTCAGGAACAACCACGCAATTTCCCTAATTTACGGAGACCACTTTGGTATGACTCCAACCCACAAATTAGAGCTAGGAATGAACGTGTTGAGGTTGTTGATAGTGATGAAGATAGTGGTGAATTGTCTGTTACTAGTGTTGGTAGGAGACGAGATTGGGGAGAAAGACGTGATAGGGGATATAGGCGTGATCGTAGGGATGATGTAGATGGGCATGTTGGTAATATAAAAATGTCCATTCCCTCGTTTCAAAGTAAAAGTAATCCGGAGGTTTATTTTGAATGGGAAAACATAGTAGAATTGATTTTTGATTGTCATAATTATTCCGAAGCTAAAAAGGTTAAATTGGTAGTCGTCGATTTACTGATTATGCTATAGTATGGTGGGATCAATTGGTTACTAGTAAAAAGAGGAATGGGGAGAGGCCTATTGAAACTTGGGATGAGTTGAAGGCCCTTATGAGAAAACGATTTGTGCCTGGACATTACTATAGGGATCTCTACCAAAAACTACAAACCCTTTCCCAAGGTAGTAAGAGTGTGGAGGATTACCATAGGGAGATGGAGGTTGCCATGGTTAGGAAAAATATAGAGGAAGACCCGGAGGCAACCATGGCTAGGTTTTTAAGTGGTTTAAATTGAGATAGTGCTAATGTTATTGAATTGCAGCATTATATCGATTTGGAGAAAATGCTTCACATGGCCATGAAGGTAGAGCGACAACTAAAAAGGAAGGGAACTTCAAAATTCTCTACAAGTTCTAATCCTTTTGGTAAGTCCACATAGAGTGGGACTTCTAAAAATGATGGGGTTGTGCAGAAAAATAAATTTGAGGCACCGAAGGGAAAAGTAGAGCCACCCAACAAAGGTAAAATTGCTTCTGACTCTCAAACTTCTAGGACTAGAGATATTCGTTGTTTTAAATGTTCTGGATTAGGACATATTTCCTCACAATGTCCAAATAAACGAATATTGGTTGTGTGTAATGGGGTATTAAGTTCAGAGGATGAGAAAGAGGAAGAAGTGGAGGATGAGTATAAGGATATGCCAGCTCTAGAGGATGTTAGTGAAAATGATGATGGGGACTATGCAGTAGCTAAATCACTTGTCACTAGGAGAGCCCTTAGTACTCAAGTTAAGGTGGAAGAGTCGGGTGAGCAGCGAGAAAATATATTTCATACTAGGTGTTTTGTGAATAACAAGGTGTGTAGTTTGATAATAGATGGTGGTAGTTGTGCTGATGTTACTAGCACTACTCTAGTGGAGAAATTATGCCTACCTATGCTAAAACACCCTAAGCCATATAAACTGCAATGGTTAAATGAATCGGGTGAGATTAAGGTGAATAAACAGGTGGTAGTTGATTTGGCAATTGGGAAGTATGAAGATAGAGTGGTGTGTGATATGGTTCCCATGCATGCGGGACATATCTTGTTGAGCAGGCCATGGCAATTCGATAGGAAGGTTATTCATGATGGCTTTAAAAATCGGTATACCTTCACTAAGGATGGGAAAAATATCAAACTAATGCCTTTGTCACCTCAACAAGTCTATGAAGACCAATTGAAATTAAAAAGTGAGGAAGAGAGAAAGAGGGTCGGGACCACGATCCCGGAAAAAAGGAGAGTTGAGTGAACAGAAGAGGGTCGGGACCACGATCCCGGAAAAAGGAGAGTTGTGTGAAAAACAGAGAGTTGGGACCACGATCCCAGAAAAAGGAGAGGGTGTGAAGAGTGCCAGTAAAAATAAAAGAGAGAAAACAAAAGTGAGCTTCTAC
This sequence comes from Ligustrum vulgare, assembly GCA_963555705.1. Classification (NCBI taxonomy): domain Eukaryota; kingdom Viridiplantae; phylum Streptophyta; class Magnoliopsida; order Lamiales; family Oleaceae; genus Ligustrum; species Ligustrum vulgare. The sequence goes on along the minus strand of OY743172.1, from coordinate 41,812,616 downwards.
GCAAAACAAAGTGATATCACCAAAGCTATTTCTACAAATAAGCCAGTGATTTTACTAATGTACAAGGAATCCCTCCTTGTACTTGATGAAGCTAACTACTCCCTCCCCAGTTTAGCTGTGTCTCTTTTGCAGGAATTTACAGATTTATTTCCTGAGGAAATTCCTAGTGGGCTGCCACCAATTCGAGGGATTGAACAGCAGATTGACTTCGTGCTGGGAGCAGTCATCCCAAACAGCCCAGCTTATAGGAGCAATCCCGAAGAGACCAAAGAGCTACAAAAGCAGGTTGAAGAGCTGCTGAAAAAGGGCTATGTTCGGGAAAGCATGAGCTCATGTGCAGTACCAGTTCTGTTGGTACCCAAAACGGATGGGACTTGGAGGATGTACGTGAATTGTAGAGCAGTCAACAATATTACGGTAAAGTATCGCCATCCCATACCTAGACTTGATGACATGCTTGACGAACTTTATGGTGCTAGTATGTTTAGAAAAATAGACCTTAAGAGTGGTTATCACCAAATTCGTATGAAAGAAGGTGATGAATGGAAAACCCCCTTCAAAACGAAATATGGTTTATATGAATGGATGGTTATGCCATTCGGCCTCTCAAATGCACCTAGCACTTTTATGAGACTTATGAACCATGTTTTGTGTACTTACATTGGTAAATTCGTTGTGGTATACTTTGATGACATTTTGGCATATAGTAAGAACTTAGGTGATCACATTAAACATTTAAGATCTGTTTTGGAAGTGTTGAAAACTGAAAAACTATATGTTAATTTTAAAAAGTATACTTTTTGCATGGAAAAAGTAATTTTTCTTGGTTTTGTTGTTAGTGCTAATGGTGTTGAGGTAGATGAGGAGAAAATTCATGCTATTAAAGAATGGCCAACTCCCAAAAGTATTACGGAGGTTAGGAGCTTCCACGGGTTGGCTGGGTTTTATAGGAGATTTGTTAAAGACTTTAGCACACTTGCAGCACCACTCACAGAAATAGTCAAGAAAAGTGTAGGATTCCATTGGGGGTAAGCACAAGAAAATGCTTTCAAAGTGCTTAAGGATAGGTTATGTTCTGCACCGATTTTAGCTTTACCTAACTTTAACCAAACCTTTGAGATTGAATGTGATGCATCAAGAATAGGGATTGGAGCTGTTCTTATGCAGGAAAAAAGGCCGATTGCATTTTACAGTGAAAAGCTGAGTGGGGCAGTTGTGAATTATCCTACCTACGACAAGGAGCTTTATGCTCTTGTTCGTGCCTTGGAGACCTGGCAGCACTTCTGTGGCCAAAGGAATTCGTCATACACATTGACCACGAGTCACTGAAACACCTCAAGGGACAAGGAAAGCTAAACAAAAGACACGCCCGTTGGATGGAATTCATTGAGACTTTTCCATATGTCATTCGCTATAAGCAAGGTAAGGAGAATGTGGTAGCAAATGCCCTTTCTCGCAGGTACGTACTTCTAAATTCTTTAAATACGAAGTTGCTTGGGTTTGAATATATAAGAGGTATGTATACTGATGACCCTAATTTTTCTACCATTTATGCTTCATGTGAAAGAGGTGCAATTGATAAATTTTATAGGCATGTGATAAGTGCTATATTAACGTTTATTTTGTGCACTTATATCCTTGAATAAGCAATAATGTGATTCTATCTAAGTATTATTAATTCATTTTATATTTTATATTGTATAGGATCATAAAAGAGGAGAAAAGAAGAAAAAAGGACCAAAATGCACTAAAAACTGAAGTTTGGGGACTTAGGCGCAAATAAAGTTACGGCCGTAAGGAAACCATGTCACGATCGTAAGAGTGTTAACAGTGTTTAGAGAAATCAGCAGAAACACATTCACGGCCGTAAACCAGAATTCACGGCCGTAACAAATAAAGGGTGAAAATATGCAGAGACACGATTACGACCGTAAAAGAAATGTTACGGCCGTAACCCCAATTTAAAGAAATAAGCAGAAACCGTGTTACGGCCGTAAAAGAAATGTTACGGCCGTAACTATCCAGTCAAAAATTTCCATAATTTATATCTTTCCATAATTTTGGGATTTCTTGATCCCAAAGCTAGGGCACGAAATTGAGGCTATAAAAAGGGAATTCTAGGTCAGAAAAAGGAGAGAGATATTATTATTTTGGAAGAGGCGCGGCTTGCTTGAAGAATTGGAAGGAAATTAAGCACTTCGAGAAGGTGCATCAAGAAAGAAAATTCTAGAATCCTTCATGACTATGCTCGGCTAAGCTTCCATACCTAGTTCGAAGGGGAAGTTGTATTTCATATCAATTTGTTATTGCTTTTCCAAACTAGTAACGTAGTTCTAAATTCTTTACTTTGATTTGTTGGATTCTTATGCGTTTTTGATTTAATCAATGCAATTCTTTATTTGATTAAGGCCTTATCATTTAATTTGTTGTACTGAGATTTGCTGTTTTGAATGATTGGATCCGTAAACGTCTTTTCATTCAAATCATAGTAGAAATTGGAAATTTAATATTTTCATAAAGAATTCCAACTTAGGTTAATTGTCACGAGCTTGTGTGATTGATAATCTAATTCATCCTAATTCTTCTCAATCAATGTATAGTTGTCTTAAATCTAAAGAGCTTGTTTTAGGTTATTCAATGGCTAATGTTTGATTAGAGAGCTTATTCTAATTAAATGCAATTAAGGGATAATAGGAATAGTTAGAGCTTATTAACTATTTACGGGTGATAAATCAAAAAGGGAAATTGAACACGCGTTACTTGGAAAGTGATAACATTGCGATAGAATACAACTGAACCTGAGAACTAGGGTTTGCAAATAATTGACTTTTATTTTATCTAATTTACGTTTTTTATTTTATTTTCACGTTATTTACAATACTTGAACTCGAAAACCTCCATCTATTCTAATTGACAAAGCACTACTTTAGTTCTCGTTCCTCGTGGGATCGACTCTTACTTCCGCTATTACAATCAAATCTGATAATTTGCGAGTAAGATATTTATTTATTATTTTGGTGCATTGCGACACGCATCAAATTTTTGGTGCCGTTGCCAGGGAACGGTTAACCAATTTAGTGTTTAATCGATTAGAATTTTATTTTTCTGCATTTATTTTATTTTCACTTTATTTATATAACTTTTCAAAAAAAAATAAAAATAAAATAAATTTCATATAATAATTATTTGTGCTTCTTTGCTTATATGCTTAAAACTCGGTCAACTAATTGTGAGATTTTTGATCTTGACTCAGAAATTGAGAGTACTTTTCGACAGCAAAGAAGAGCAGGGCGACAAATGGCAGCTAACAACAGGATTCTTAAGCAACTGGCTACCCCCGATGTGGCTCAGCAGCCATTATGCATAACGTTTCCAACAGTGGAAGAAGGAAAAACTTTCGAGCTTAAATCTGGGCTCATCCACTTATTACCAACTTTTCGAGGGAATCCCGGCGAAGATCCTTATAGACACTTAAAGGAGTTCCATGTGGTTTGCGACAGTATGAGGCCCACGGGCATTACTGAGGAACAAACAAAAATGAGAGCCTTCCCATTCTCATTGAAGGATGTCGCCACCGACTGGCTCTATTGTCTACCATCGGGAACAGTTACTACTTGGAGCGATATGAAAAGACTCTTCTTGGAAAAATACTTCCCTGCATCGAGGGCTGGTACCATCCGAAAAGAAATATGTGGGGTGCGCCAGAACAACAATGAAACATTATATGAATATTGGGAGCGTTTCAAAAAGCTCATCTCCAGCTGCCCCCATCATCAGATGAGCGAGCAACTTTTGGTGCAATACTTCTACGAAGGTCTAGCACCAATGGACAGAAGTATGATAGACGCCGCAAGCGGAGGTGCGCTAATGGACAAGATACCAGAGCAAGCACGAGCTTTAATATCTAACATGGCGGAAAATACTCAGCAATTCAACTCGAGTAGGGATTCCCAAGTCCGCCGAGTAAACGAGGTAAGTAGTTCTAATATTGAAGGTCAATTATATGAACTGACGAATCTTGTTAAGCAACTTGCTGTAGGGAATTCGAAACAAGCCAAGTCCTGTGGAATCTGTTCGAAATTTGGACATCCAACGGATACCTGTCCGGTATTGTAAGAAGAAAACAATGAACAGGTAAATGCTGCTGGAGGTGATCGAATAATTTTGACACCTACCGCAAGTATACGGTATCGAACAAGTAATACAATGGATTTGAGTCCGAATGTCGTTCCCACAAGGATTGGTTAGATCTATTTTATTAAATTATTAACCTTAACCGAAACGAATGAATTTTCAGTGATTTGTAAGAGATTCTAAATGATTAGACTAAATTACCAAAGAAATCTACAATTAATGATCAAATAAATAAGTGAATGGAATTGTCAAGATTTGTTTAACAAATGTATGAGAATGAAGTGCTAGGATTTAGAATCCATCTTAGTATTGATATTTCACACTTTGATTCAAATAATCCAAGACAAGGTATATTATTGACGATCAATGTTTCTGTAATGCTGTTCACCTGATATCTCGCGATGAGAGATATCCCCGCAAGTGTACGGGTCGTGAGAAGTAATAAAGTAGACCTAAGAGTCCGGATTATCGTCCCACGAGGACTGCTATTAAGAACGAAATGTGTTAGTTCCTAACTCTATTTGAACGGGCGAATTTGTTTGAGATTGTTAACTACAACTAAAGAATTAAACTAAAGAAATAAAATTTCGAAATTGCTTTTCTTTTTAAATACGATTGTAAAGTAGTTGAGAATCCTGATTTCACCTAGCCAATTATATTAACTCCAATTCAAGTTTAATTTCCTAATTACACATTCGATCGAATTCACTAATTTAAATTGAAATTCATCTCTCGAGTTTAAATCAATTCTACCTAAATAAGTCAACCATGTATCTCTACAGAGGGTCCGAATATTCCTTATCTAGATGCATAACACACAAGAATTCACACACGACCGCAATAATAACACAAGTATATCTCTATCTCTTGTTCAATTACTGGATTTATTACCACGTTCTAAATTATTAACTCACCTCTCGGATTATGGAAATAACTCAATAAATCATGAATTGGTGTTCAAGCAATTCAAGCATTAAGAACAATAATAAATCAATACATGCAACAAAACATTAAAACAACGGAATTTGGAATTAATATAATCTGACTAGGCTACATCGTTCATCCCAACATAGAATTTAGTTACACATCATCAATAAATAACAAAAACAATAAAAATTAACGTTCATTAAAGATAATATAAAGACTGGAAATCTTGCACCAAGATTTGATTCTTCAGTTATCTTCAATTCACGCGCCTTTGCAATGCTTGATTCTCCAAGAATTTGATGTTGAATTCTCTATTGTGGCTCGTTCTATGGAGAGGCAAAGGTCTGATTTTCGTGCAATGAGGTTGTATTTATAGTTGGTGAAGAGATCAAGTTGAAGACGGAAAGAAATTCATCAAATTCGCGCGCGAGTCTTTTTTGGTATCTGCACAGCGTTCAGTATTTCGACCATATCTTTCTCTTTCCTTATCCTATTACGATGATTAAAATTTCTTTAGAAAGATAACTTAAAGGGATACAATTCTTCTTGAAATAGAATTTTCCTAATTCGAGCGTTTACTGCCCCAAAATTTGGTCTCAAAGTCCGACTAGAATTCTGTCCAGAATCTTCTAGGATTGGAATCAATTTTATGGTAATATTCTTATCATATTCCATTCCTTTTTGACTTATACTTGCATTCAATTAACTCCTAAAAATCCTCAAAATATCTTCTTACTATCCAAATCAATCATTGGATATTTGCAAGTTGGTACCTCAGGTTTAATTTGCTTTTCAGTCCTTCAACTTCCAATTGCAACAATATAGTCCCCATACTTTGGAATCTTCTCAATTCGCTCGTTTCAACTCTCAATTCCTTCAACTGGGTCCTTCAACCTCTGATTTGTTTACTTCGCCACATTGCATCTTTCCGGTTGACGTCACAAACTTATCAATTGCTCATTTTAGCTCCAATTAACATCCAATTATGCATTTTTCTCATCAATTACTTCATTCTTCATCTTTTGAGATATTTTCTGCAAAATAAACAAATAAACACAAATTAAATAGCATATATTCTAAAACGATAATAATTTATTCTAATTTAGACGTACAAATAAGTGTATAAAATACACTTATCAAATACCCCTAAACTAAAATTATTGTTCGTCCTCGAATAATGTAAACTAAACTAACAAATTAAAATAACAACGTGCAATTATTTTTGTTGTGTCAACATGTTCACCATATGCCTCCATAGTCCAAATCAATTCAAGCTTCTGCAAGAGTTATGGACAACAATGCAAAATAATTTCTAGTTATATCATGCCAGATTTTCAAGTGTGTGTGTGAATAGCCAATGTCAAACGCATACTTAATCAAAAGATGTGCTCAACATTGTGTGGCTCATTATGCATAATCAAGCCCGAATCCCATGTGTTCAATCTATGATTTCTAATGAAATTCCTTTCAACGCTCATGGATGATCACCACTTTCTGCTTTTCTCTCACATCTCGGGTTTCTATCTATGTGGGTTCTAAAAATATTCTTTGCTTTTTCCACATAAGGTAGTCAGAATCAGAAATATGCGTGCATAACAAGTCAAAAGAAAGTGGACCCCAATTCTACAACATCAACCACCACAGCTCAGTCAACAAAGCTTATACCATGCAATAATATATATATATATATTTTTTCTTTTGATGGATGACTTTTTCTTTTAATTGTCCCTGTCTTTTACCATCTTTGTGCAGAACTTTTCATACGGGCTTTTGATAAGTGTTATATTAACGTTTATTTTATACACTTATATCCTTGAATACGCCATAATGTGATTCTATCTAAGTATTATTAATGCATTTTATGTTTTATATTGTATAGGATCATAAAAGAAGAGAAAAGAAGAAAAAAGGACCAAAATGCACTCAAAACTGAAGTTTGGGGACTAAGGTGCAAATACGCTTACGGCCGTAAGGGAATAAAGTCACGGCCGTAAAAGTATGATGAACCAAGAAGAAAATAATCAGAAACATGTTTACGGCCGTAACTTTCGAAAAGAGAAAAATAAGCAGAAACATCTTTACGGCCATAAATCAGAAGTTACGGCAGTAAATTGAATTTGCAAGAAATATGCAGAAACTCATTTACGGCCGTAAATGAAATGTCACGGCCGTAAGTCTCCAGTCAAAATTTTCATATTTTAATTCTTTCCATAATTTTGGGATTTCTTGCTCCCAAAGCTAGGGCACGAAATTGAAGCTATAAAAAGGGAACTTCATGACAAGAAAAGGGGGATTATTATTATTTTGGAAGAGGCGCGGCTTGCTGGAAGAATTGAAGAAAAATTAGGCAATTCGAGAAGGTGAATCAAGAAAGAAAATTCCAGCATTCTTCATGGCTTTGAGCGGCTAAGTTCTCTACCTAGTTCAAAGGGGACGTTGTAATTTAATTCTTTTGTTCATCACTTTTCCAAACTAGTAACGTAGTTCTAATTTCTTTATTTTGATTTTTTGGATTCTTATACGTTTTCTTTAATTAAACAAATGCAATTCTTTATTTGATTAAGGCTTTGTCATTTAATTTGTTGTATTGATATTTGCTAATTTGAATGATTGGATCCGTAATCGTCTTGTTGTTCAAATCATAGTAGCAAGTGGAAATTTAATAATTTTCATAGAGAATTCCAACTTAGGTTAATTTTCACGAGCTTGTGTGATTGATAACCTAATTCACCATAATTCTTCTCAACCATTATATAGTTGTTGTCTTAAATCTAAAGAGCTTATTTTAGGTTATTCAATGGCTAATGTTTGATTAGAGAGCTTGTTCTGATTGAATGCACTTAAGGAAGAATCGGAATAGTTAGAGCTTATTAACTATTTACGGGTGATAAATCGAAGAAGAAATTGAATTCGCGTTGTTTGGAAAGTGATAACATTGTGATGAAATACAACTGAACCTGAGAACTAAGGTTTGCAAATAATTGACTTTTATTTTATCTAATTTACGTTTTTATTTTATTTTCACGTTATTTACAATACTTGAAATCGGAAACCCCCCATATCTATTCTAATTGACAAGCACTACTTTAGTTCCCATTCCTCGTGGGATCGACTCTTACTTCCGGTATCACAATCAAATCTGATAAATTGCGAGTAGGATATTTATTTATTATTTTGGTGCATTGCGATACGCATCAAATTTTTGGCGTCGTTGCCGGAGAACGGTTAACCAATTTAGTGTTTAATCAATTAGTATTTATTTTTTTTATTTTTATTTTATTTTCACTTTAATTTTTCAAAAAAAAAAAAATTATTTGTGCTTCTTTGCTTATATGCTTAAAACTCGGTCAACTAATTGTGAAATTTTTTATCTTGAACCAGACATTGAGAGGACTTTTCGACAGCAAAGAAGAGCAGCGCGAAAAATGGCGGCTAACAACAGGACTCTTAAGCAACTGGCTACCCCCGATGTGGCTTAGCAGCCATTATGCATTACTTTTCCAACGGTGGAAGAAGGAAAAACTTTCGAGCTTAAATCTGGGCTCATCCACTTATTACCAACTTTTCGAGGGAACCCCGGCGAAGATCCGTATAGACACTTAAAGGAGTTCCATGTGGTTTGCGACAGTATGAGGCCCACGGGTATTACCGAGGAACAAATAAAAATGAGAGCCTTCCCATTCTCATTGAAGGACGCCGCCACTGACTGGCTCTATTGTCTACCATCGGGAACAGTTACTACTTGGAGCGACATGAAAAGGCTCTTCTTGGAAAAATACTTTCCTGCATCGAGGGCTGGTACCATCCGAAAAGTAATATGTGGGGTGCGTCAGAACAACAATGAAACGTTATATGAGTATTGGGAGCGTTTCAAAAAGCTTATCTCCAGCTACCCCCATCATTAGATCAGCGAGCAACTTTTGGTGCAATATTTCTACGAAGGTCTAGCACCAATGGATAGAAGTATGATAGACGCCGCAAGCAGAGGTGCGCTAATGGACAAGACACCAGAGCAAGCATGGGCTTTAATATCTAACATGGCGGAAAATACTCAGCAATTCAACTCGAGTAGGGATTCCCAAGTCCGCCGAGTCAACGAGGTAAGTAGTTCTAATATTGAAGGTCAATTATATGAACTAACAAATCTTGTTAAGCAACTTGCTGTAGGGAATTCGAAACAAGCCAAGGCCTGTGGGATTTGTTCGAACTTTGGACATCCAACGGATACCTATCTGGTACTGTAAGAACAAAACAATGAACAGGTAAATGCTGCTGGAGGTTTCCCTTTCCAAAGGCAGCAATACAACCCATACTCGAACACGTACAACCCCGGGTGGAGAGATCACCCCAACCTGAGCTACAGAAATAACAAGCCCCCGGGTTTTACTTCAAACAAGCCACAAGGAAAATTCCAGCAGCAAGGGACTTTCCAACCACAGGGGCAATATCAACAAAAATCCCAAAATTCAGGTATGTCTCTTGAGGATATGGTTAAGACATTGGAAACTAACACGATGCAATTCCAACAGGATACCAAGTCAAGCATACAAAACTTGGAAAATCAAATGAGCCAAATGGCCACTGCCATAAATAGGTTGGAATCACAATCCAGAGGTAAATTGCCATCTCAACCCGAGATAAATCCTAAAAACGTGAGTGCCATTACTCTCCGAAGTGGAAAAGAAATGGAGGGTCCGAAATTGGAACCGGCTGCACCCGAAACGGAAGGAGTCGGGAAAAGAAACGACACTTCGCAAAACCCTGAGGTAAAAACTGACTCCCATTTAAATGTTAAACTAACACCTCCACCTTTTCCTAGCAGGTTAGCAAAGACGAACAAGGAAAGCAAAGAAAAAGAGATGTTGGAGATGTTCAGAAAGGTTGAAATCAATATCCCGCTACTAGAGGCCATCAAGCAAGTCCCCCGGTATGCAAAATTTTTAAAGGATTTATGCACTAGCAAACGGAAACTGGTGGGAAACGAGAAGGTAAGAATGGGGGAAAGCGTTTCGGCCTTATTTCAAAGGAAATTGCCTCAAAAGGGTAAGGATCCCGGTATGTTCACTGTGCCATGTCAAATAGGTAACACCAAGGTAAATCATGCACTAATAGATTTAGGAGCATCCATTAACGTAATGCCTAGATCCACTTACAGTGCGTTGAATCTTACCAAAATGACTAAAATAGATGTTATCATCCAACTAGCCGACCGTTCCAATGCATATCCAAACGGGGTAGTTGAGGACGTTTTAGTGCAAGTAGGGGGTTGGTGTTTCCGGCAGACTTTTACATATTAGATATGAATGATGATCACTCCCCTAATTCTACCCCTATACTGTTAGGAAGACCATTTTTGTGGACCTCCCAAACCATTATTGATGTAAGAAAAGGAGTGTTAACCATGGAATTTAATGGGGAAGTAGTGCAATTTAATATCTACGATGCAATGAAACACCCGAATGATGTATGTGCTGCTTATTCTATTAATGACATTACTCCTGCTGTGCAGAAAATTTTTAAGTTAAATTGCAGGGACGAGCTAGAAACAGCTATCATGGAGTCTCTAAGGCAAGATGATGACAGCGAAATGGGTATAAGCAAGGAATTACATGATGGAATTACTGCACTTAATTCACTGGGACCCACACCACGTAGGTACACCGTAAAAACAATTCAACTGACAGACTATCCTAACAAATTGCTACCTTCTATCTTGCAGGCCCCAGTGGTGGAAATGAAATCTCTACCCGCCCATCTGAAATATGTGTTTCTTGGTGATGAAGAATCACTTCCCGTAATTGTTTCATCCAACCTCACCAAATTAGAAGAAGACAAACTGGTTCGGGTCCTTCGGGAGCACAAGGAAGCGATTGGTTGGACCATCGCAGACATCAAAGGAATCAGCCCGTCAATCTGCATGCATCGAATATTGCTTGAGTAAGGAGCTCAACCATCGAGACAAGCCCAGGGAAGGCTAAATCCGAAAATGATGGACGTGGTGAAGAAAGAAATTTTGAAACTGCTAGGAGCAGGGATGATTTACCCAATCTTAGACAGTAAGTGGATCAGTCCAGTCCAAGTGGTGCCAAAGAAATCCAGGGTAACGGTGGTAGAAAACAAAGATGGAGAACTTGTACCAACTAGGGTCCAAACTGGTTATCGGGTATGCATCGACTACATGAAGGTAAACACTGACACTCGAAAAGACCATTTTCCCCTTCCCTTCATAGATCAAATGTTAGAGAAATTAGCTGGTCATTCCCATTATTATTTTTTAGATGGTTTCTCAGGATATTTTCAAATTGCCATAACTCCAGAAGATCAGGAGAAAACCACTTTTACTTGTACATTTGGCACGTTTGCATATAGACGCATGCCCTTCGGTTTGTGTAATGCTCCTGCAACATTCCAACGTTGTATGATGAGCATTTTTTCTGAATACATAGGGCATATTATAGAAGTGTTTATGGACGATTTTAGTGTATGGGGTGATTCATTTAATGCATACCTGGATAATCTATCATTAATTTTGAAACGTTGCATTGACACTAACTTAGTCTTAAATTGGGAAAAATGTCATTTTATGGTAGATAAGGGAATTGTGTTAGGTCATGTAGTATCGGAAAAGGGAATAGAAGTTGATAAGGCTAAGGTGGACATCATATCTGCATTACCTTACCCCGCTAATGTGCGGGATATACGATCTTTTCTTGGGCATGCAGGTTTCTATCGCAGGTTCATCAAGGACTTTTCCAAAATTGCATCACCATTGTGCAATTTGTTGCAAAAGGATGTCCCATTTAATTTCACCGAGCTATGGAAAAAGGCCTTTGACCAACTAAAGGAGCGGCTAACTACGCCCCTATCATTCAACCGCCGAACTGGGATCTTCCATTCGAAATAATGTGTGATGCCAGCGACTATGCAGTGGGAGCAGTTCTAGGACAACGAGTTGGGAGAGTGGCCCATGTGATTTACTATGCCTCCCGAACCCTGAATCAGGCCCAAGCCAACTATACCACCACTGAAAAGGAACTTCTATCTGTGGTATTTGCTTTAGAAAAATTTCGTCCTTATTTATTGGGTTCTAAAGTGATTATTTTTATAGATCATGCAGCTTTACGACACTTGTTTGTAAAAAAGGACGCTAAGCCTAGAATCATCCGCTGGATACTTTTATTACAAGAATTTGACTTGGAAATCAAAGATAAGGCGGGGTCTGAAAATGTAGTTGCCGACCATCTTAGCCGGGTAGTGAAGCCCGAGGACGACCTACCTCTGCGTGAAACCTTTCCAGATGAGGGTTTATTTTCCATCGAAGCAAATTCCCCATGGTATGCTGATTTGGTAAATTACATGACTGCTAAACTAATTCCCACTGGTTTTTCACAGGCACAAAAGCATAAGATGAGAAGCGATGCTAAATATTACATTTGGGACGACCCGTACCTGTGGAAGAGATGCCCCGACCAAATCATTAGAAGGTGCATGCCGGAATCAGAACATCAATCCATCCTCACCTTTTGCCATTCATACGCATGCGGTGGCCATTTTGGACCTAGAAGGACGGCACAGAAGGTATTGGAGAGTGGGTTCTTTTGGCCGACCCTTTTCAAAGATGCGTACATCTTCTGAAAGTCTTGTGATAATTGCCAAAGAACAGGTAACTTATCCCAACGAGATCAAATGCCTCAAAACCCCATTATTGTATGTGAGATTTTTGACGTTTGGGGCATTGATTTCATGGGGCCCTTTCCCCCGTCGTTTGGTTGTAATTACATTCTTTTAGCTTTCGATTATGTTTCAAAATGGGTGGAGGCAAAGGCCACTCGTACTAATGACGCTAAAGTTGTTGCAGATTTTGTAAAAGCTAACATTTTTAGCAGGTTTGGGATACCCCGACCTATGATCAGTGACAGAGGGACGCACTTCTGCAATCGGGCCATCGAAGCCTTGTTACGGAAATATGGAGTGATGCACCGGGTATCAACCGCATATCACCCCCAGACTAGCGGGCAGGTAGAAATCTCCAATAGGGAAGTGAAGTCCATCCTAGAGAAAACAATTCGACCGGACCGGAAGGATTGGAGCATTCAACTCGATGATACTTTATGGGCCTACAGAACCGCTTACAAGACACCAATTGGTATGTCTCCATACCGATTGGTTTTTGGGAAGCCGTGCCATCTACCGGTGGAACTCGAGCATAAAGCTTATTGGGCCATCAAGCAGTGCAATATGGATTGGGGTGCAGTAGGGGATCACGGGAAGCTTCAATTGCAGGAATTGGATGAAATACGGAATGAGGCTTACGAGAATGCAATGATTTATAAGGATCGAACCAAGGCATTCCATGATCAACGCATTTCTCGAAAGAATTTCTGTGAGGGCCAGAAAGTGTTACTGTTCCAATCCCGGCTCAAATTACACCCAGGTAAGCTTCGTTCTCGTTGGGTAGGTCCATTTGTTGTTACTAATGTATCTCCCCATGGTTCAGTCGATATTAGGAGCTTGCGCACGGATAAACAGTTCAAAGTCAATGGGCACCGTCTCAAGCCGTATTATGAGGGATTCCAAACTGAGAACTTGGAGGTGATTGCACTGGAAAACACCAACAAAGGGCACTAGTCCCGCGTGGACTCAGTCGAGCCAACGACAGTAAACACAGGCGCTGCTCGGGAGGCAACCCGAGACGGGAGTTTCTTTATCTCCTCGAATTTTTGGTTAATTTTAATTTTTTTTTTAGTCATTTCTTTACTTGAAAAAAAAAAACCATGAAATTTCCAGTGGCCTTGTTACGGCCGTAAGTCATACCTTTACGGCCGTAACTCTTTTCCAGTTTTTATAAAGAGACCTTATCACGACTGTAAGTACACTTTTACGGCCGTAATTGTTTCTTTGTAATTTTTTTTCAGAATGTGACTTACGGCCGTAAGTCTGTGTTTTTCAAAATTTTAAAAGGTGACCTCGCGCATCACTCTCCCCCTCTTCTTTGCCATTCTCCCTATTTTCTCTCACGCACTTTCTTCCCATTTCACACCTTATTTTCGTTCTTAAGGAAACCTAATTGCACTCATCCATCACATCCTTCCTTCCTCACAAGTTCTTCAAGGTATGATTTTTTTTTCCTTTTTTCTCTTTTTCTCTTCGTGGCGTGGGTAGTGTGTTTTTATACAATGGGTTCTCGACTTTTCCCTGTCCACTGAACGAATATGCATTGATTGAGATTGTGTTTTGTGATTTGAGGTTTAGATTTTGATTGTTTTACCTACCATGGCATCATTTTTAGTTTGCACTCCAAGTGTTTGACATAATGTCTAGGAGAGTTTCAAGGGTTTATTTGCCTCAAGCTTCAACTCAAACCACCCTATTATGCTAGTATGAGTGTACTGTCGTCATGTAGGAGTGAAATTGTAGGGTAAGTGTGGTGGTTGGTCTTGTTGCTTTCATAGGATATATTGCATACTCCTCTTTCTCTTCTATATATCTATTTATGGTTACTTTGGTTATGAGTCCCAACTTTCATCTTCACATGAGCCTAAGTTGTGACCCCGCACCTTCATTTTGGTTTGTCATATTGGATAGTGTCACATGGAGTTGAAAAATATCACTTGACCTTGCACTTGATGTGTGCCATCTAATGAACACATGTTAGGATCCTTGTACTTATGCTATTTTCCGATGTGTGATATGGGAGCTTCTACAATCATTTATACACTTCTTCCCACGACTTGATTCCTCCCATAACTTGTTCGTGTGTACATTGTGCCTTTCGTGTTGGCATTGTTTCCGAATTTAGGCTTTAACCGTCACGCACTACTTACTTGCGCGCATTTTCTTTTACATTCCTATTCTGCTCGACTTAGTCAGTCATTTTTTTTCATTTGCAAGATCTTCTATGGCCCCCCCGACTAAGAAAGGGAAGCAAGTGGCAGGGGAGCCCTCGTCTGAGCCCCGCCAGGAGAAGAGTCAATCTAAATTGTGCATTAAGGAACAGCTATTCCTCCCGGAGGACTTTTAGGAATGGAGGAGCGTTGACACCATCATTGCCCCGCGACAGTTTTGGGCCCGCTTCGTCGAATTTGGGTGGGTGAAATTCGCGAGCGATTTGCCTTTTGGGAACCCCCCGCTGGTGTACAAATTCTACACCCAGTTCAACAAAGAAATTGGTGACGAGGGTTCACTTGACTATCACCATACTAGAGTTGCGGGGAAGAGAATCAAATTTGATAAGGAAGTGGTGGAACACCACTTGGGGTTAAATAGCACTGGATCTGTCCCCATGACATCAAATGCGGGTGTTTTCTTTCCAGACCAGGAGGTGCTCCGTTGGGCTTTGAAGCCTGAACTCCATGACTTCCTGACTGTCATTCTTCCGCACTACAAGAATCGGGATCTACAGCAGGACGCCTGGTACCTGCATCAGTGGGGGTCGGGGAGTCTATTCCCCTCCACTAGCCTCACCACGGTGTCTATTCGCTACCTCCGGGTCTACTATGCCATCACCATGGGGGTCAAATTTGACCTGGGGCAGCACATCTGTGATACGATATCCATATACGCCAGCTTGATACCGCAGAAGCGAGGCATGCCCTTCCCATGTTTAATTACCGCCTTATGCCGGGCTCAAAGAGTTCCCGCTGCAGTAAGTGACGACACTTTGGGGCATGGGAATCGCCTCACGAAGGCGAGTTTGGAGAATGCTCGCAGGAAGATCGCCGCGAAACGGGGGCACGGGGATAATGAGTCAGGGGACTCCGATGATGATCAAGGCGCCGAGGAGCCCGCAGCATGGGAAGCGCCACAACAGCCAATTGCTCCTACCCCTTTTGAGCTACAGATGCTAGGCATGATGCAAGCCTTCCAAACCCAGCTGAATGCCATGGAAGAAGATCAGCAGCTTCTACTGGAGGAGCAGCGGGCCATTCGGGAGGAGATTCGGCAATTGCAGAGAGCTCGAGATGATCAAATTCCATAATAAACCGAGGGAGTTTCTTCTTTTTTCCCTTTTATTGTTTTTACTTTTCAATGAGGGCATTGTACTGTCTAAGTGTGGGGGGGGATTAACTTGATCGTAAGTTTATCTAATTTATTTTCTCTCTGTAATCGAATCTTTAAATTTCATTTTGATCTTGTTATCTGCTTTTGCTACCTATCTATGCTACTTAGGTCCTAAACCATACTTTGATAGGAAGCAACCCCACTTTTGGTGCAATTTTTTGAAAAATCATTGCATAATTGGATATAAATTGAGCACATAGAGATCATCTCGTCCAAAACTTCACAAATAGGTTGGAAATGAAAAGTAAAATTGTCAAATATCTACAACCGAGTTAACCCAACCTACAATAGACAGATTACCCTTTCATATATAACCCTGAATGTCCCAATTATTATACCTTTGTGAGTAGTAATGGTTTGAATGCTTTTAACCGTTACCCTCGACCAATCGACTTAGATTGGAATGAAGATCAAGCAATGACCTATAACTCATAATTGGATGGGAGAGACACATGAAAACCATAATTTGTGAGCTTTTGAACCTAAGAGCTGTTTTTGATACTTATAAGCTCGTAATTCTTTGATGTGTGTCCTGCATGGTTGAGTTATGCTTGGATGTGCTTTCTTGTGCATACCGTTGTAGCTTCTTGATTCAAGTGCAAATTATAGCAAAGGTAGTAGGTTGAACCAAATTTGACTTGCTAAAAGAGCCTACCTTGCTACATGGACCATTAGAAGCCCGTTTGAGCCTTAGCCTTTCTTTGAATTTTTATGCCACGCTACAAGCCACGAATACCCTTTCTTTACATTGTCTCTGTTTTGAACCCATAGAGAAGGGATTCGCAAGCTTTTGTTGATTGAGAATTGTGCTATGGTTTAAGTCTAAGAAGTTGAAATAATTATCTTGTGTTGGGCGATGGTTGTGTAATGGAAGAAATTCAGGGGATTGAAATTCTATCTTGTGTCACTTGGTGACTGAAAAAAAAAAAAAGCAACGAAAAGGAAGTTAGTCATGAAATTTAGTAGTTGAGAATGTCAAACACTCAACTTGTGGAAAAAAGAAAAAAAGAGAGAGAAAAGAAAAGAAGAGATTTAAGTGTGAATAAAGTTGGGTAGCGGGAAACAATAAAGATCATATTAAGGGAGAAGGAAGTAATGTTATTTTGAATTGACTTAGTTTGCGAAATTCCTTCTCGACTCAGCCTAAATATGTCATTTTATCCTACCTGACCCAAAGCCCCGTTACGACCAAATAAAGACCTTCGCTTTGCACTTGTGTTATTATTGGCTCCGGTTATGACAGTTAAGCAATCTGTGGTACTGACTTATCCATGCAGAGAGATGAGCGAAAAATTCAAACCCTTGTACACTTTGTGCGAAGAGAGAAATATCTTGTGAGGGTGTTAACTCCCATTACATATGCTTATGAGTGGTTTGAATTGCTTGGTCTAGGGTTGGTGCTATGAATGTGGTCGGGGGTACTGTGTTGACTGAATTCACGTCATGAACAACTCGGTTTTCGCAACTGATTTCCACTGGAGTTGGGCGAATTTATTCTCCTCGTAGTCACTCATACATGGTTGGGATATGATCAAACACGAGAGGTGCAAGGAAATAAACCATATCGAGCCATGATTGGATGGGAAATAAAGGGTGTTGCATCTCTAGCACACACTAACACAATCCGATCATGCAATGGAACATTTTTGTTAAAGAAAAGTGGGTTGCAACCTCAGGTCTCTAAATTGTAATCTATTGTTTGAATCCTATTCTTTTCTTTGCAAATCTTTGTTCGAGGACGAACAATGGTTCAAGTGTGGGGGGATTTGATAAGTGTTATATTAACGTTTATTTTATACACTTATATCCTTGAATACGCCATAATGTGATTCTATCTAAGTATTATTAATGCATTTTATGTTTTATATTGTATAGGATCATAAAAGAAGAGAAAAGAAGAAAAAAGGACCAAAATGCACTCAAAACTGAAGTTTGGGGACTTAGGTGCAAATACGCTTACGGCCGTAAGGGAATAAAGTCACGGCCGTAAAAGTATGATGAACCAAGAAGAAAATAAGCAGAAACACTTTTACGGCCGTAAAGGAGGATTTACGGCCGTAACCTTCAAAAAGAGAAAAATAAGCAGAAACATCTTTACGGCCGTAAATTCAACTTGCGAGAAATATGCAGAAACTCATTTACGGTCGTAAATGAAATGTCACGGCCGTAAGTCTCCAGTCAAAATTTCCATATTTTAATTCTTTCCATAATTTTGGGATTTCTTGCTCCCAAAGTTAGGGCACGAAATTGAAGCTATAAAAAGGGAACTTCATGACAAGAAAATGGGGATTATTATTATTTTGGAAGAGGCGCGGCTTGCTGGAAGAATTGAAGAAAAATTAGGAAATTCGAGAAGGTGAATCAAGAAAGAAAATTCCAGCATTCTTCATGGCTTTGAGCGGCTAAGTTCTCTACCTAGTTCAAAGGGGACGTTGTAATTTAATTCTTTTGTTCATCACTTTTCCAAACTAGTAACGTAGTTCTAATTTCTTTATTTTGATTTTTTGGATTCTTATACGTTTTCTTTAATTAAACCAATGCAATTCTTTATTTGATTAAGGCCTTGTCATTTAATTTGTTGTATTGATATTTCCTAATTTGAATGATTGGATCCGTAATCGTCTTGTTGTTCAAATCATAGTAGCAAGTGGAAATTTAATAATTTTCATAGAGAATTCCAACTTAGGTTAATTGTCACAAGCTTGTGTGATGGATAACCTAATTCACCATAATTCTTCTCAACCATTATATAGTTGTTGTCTTAAATCTAAAGAGCTTATTTTAGGTTATTCAATGGCTAATGTTTGATTAGAGAGCTTGTTCTGATTGAATGCACTTAAGGAAGAATCGGAATAGTTAGAGCTTATTAACTATTTACGGGTGATAAATCAAAGAAGAAATTGAATTCGCGTTGCTTGGAAAGTGATAACATTGTGATGAAATACAACTGAACCTGAGAACTAAGGTTTGCAAATAATTGACTTTTATTTTATCTAATTTACGTTTTTATTTTATTTTCACGTTATTTAAAATACTTGAAATCGGAAACCTCCCCATCTATTCTAATTGACAAGCACTACTTTAGTTCCCGTTCCTCGTGGGATCGACTCTTACTTCCGGTATCACAATCAAATCTGATAAATTGCGAGTAGGATATTTATTTATTATTTTGGTGCATTGCGACACGCATCAGCTTTCTATATGACCCCTGTAGCGGGCTTTCAGATCGGCAAACGTACTTGCCCGAGTCATAAAGGCTTAAACAGAAAAGTTAAAGATGTTATAATGTCTTGTGTGTAAGTCCACTCTCCGTACTTGCTTTCTAATTGACCCATGTAGCGAGCTTTATGTCGATGACTCCCAAGCCAGTTGGCTTTAGGGCACCAGGGTTGAAGGACCCCTCGGACTTACTTACTCGAGTCAAAAAGGCATTTGAGGAGCAGAATAAGACCTTCAGCATTTTTCTGTTTTTATGCTGGAAATGGTTTATACTACTTGACCAAACTGCAATGACTAAAGTGCAAAACCAAGAACCACAGACCTCCAACCCGTCAATACATACAAATTCCAACAATTTTACCCCCAAACTTGCATTTGAGCATGATTGGTTCTAATTTAGAGGTGGGATAACTTATGATCTAAGTTCAGGGATTTTTAAGTCATTCCTAAGTTCAAATTGCATAAATTTGCCCCACATGTATTAAATAAAATCCCTTACTCAAGCAATTATCCAACACTAACTATGTGCGCAATAAATATGAATCTAGCAAAACATAACTAGTTCAAAAATAAGTTCATGCTTTCATGTTGTCCAATTTCCAAACCTAAGCACAAATTGATTCATACTATATCCTAGGCAATAAACATGTCAACTGAGTTTTAATTTTTTTTTTTTTTTTTTGAATCCCAAAAAATAAAATCGAATGAAAGCATAGAATGAATATCATGAATATGGAAGCAATTTTTATGAGTGAGATTTTCCACCCCCAAACTAGAAAGAAACATTGTCCTCAATGTTTGTCAAAAAGATCTAAAAATGTAAAACAAGACAAATAAGAGAGAACGAGAACTTCCCAGGTGAAATGCAGATGATTTTGTAGAATTGAAGCCTCCATTAGCATTGCATTTGAATGAATAAGACCCTTTGTCTTGCTTTTCCCGACTTGATTGGATGTGTCTTGATTGGTGTTTACCTTGCAATTAAGAGATAAGTAACATTAGAAATCATAAACACCAATAAGAAATAATGGAAGTTCAGTACACTACAACACCCCCAAACTAAAGTCAAAGCAAAATTTTGAATTTTCAAAATTGGTCGACCACACACATTTAAGCCTTGACATCGCCTAGAAAAACATAAATTTTCCCGAGCCATCTTTTGATACTTTAAAGTTCACAGCATGATCAACAATATATTAAAAATTCAGCTCATTTGAAGGTCAATAGGGTCATGCAACAATGTCGAGAAGTAGGTGACGTGAGACAGTTTTTGGGTGCAATGGCCTTGCAATGGGGCTGCCTAGATGCAATGTTGGTTTTCATGATTTTCATGCAATGTAGTGAACTAATTCTTGAACTAAATACATACAATCAATGATGAACATGTCATGAAGTTAAATGCTCGAATGAATTTCTAAAATTAGCACAAGAATGTCTTTGTGGCATTTCATCAAACACTTAATGGGCATTGCAAAAGTCAATGGATATGCATAGGGTTGGAGGCATGAATGAACCAAAAATTTTGTCTACTAAACCACAAATCACAAACTCCAACAACTAACTTAAGCCCCTTCTTCACAATTCACAATTTCAAAATCCAAGAACTCAAAGAAAATTTCAAAATTTTGAGTAAACATGGATTTAAGTGAAGAATTTCATACCTTACATTGATTTGGATGTGAAAATAGCAATGAATTTGGTGCAACTAGGTGTTGATGACATGCACACAAAAAGGAAAATCAAATATGAGGTGATTAGGGGAGAGAAAAAGAGTTTATAATGTTTGAAATTGAAAACATGGGGCACAACACTTAAACTGCCGATTTTGGTCCCAGTACAGCCACGCGATCGCCTGGCTGGAATGATAGCGATCGCGTGGTTCAAGGTTTAAGAATCTGTTGATTTTTAAATGCACGGGTCGTGAGAAGTAATAAAGTGGATCTAAGAGTCCGGATTATCGTCCCACGAGGACTGCTATTAAGTACCGAAATGTGTTAGTTCCTAACTCTATTTGAACGGGAGGATTTGTTTGAAATTGTTAACTACAACTAAAGAATTAAACTAAAGAAATAAAATTGCGAAATTGATTTTGTTTTTAAATACGATTGTAAAGTAGTTGGGAATCCCGATTTCACCTAGCCAATTATATTAACTCTAATTCAAGTTTTATTTCCTAATTATGCATTCGATCGAATTCACTAATTTAAATTGAAATTCCTCTCTCGAGTTTAAATCAATTCTACCTAAATAAGTCAACCATGTATCTCTACAGAGGGTCCGAATATTCCTTATCTAGATGCATAACACACAAGAATTCACACACGACCGCAATAATAACACGAGTATATCTCTATCTCTTGTTCAATTACTGGATTTATTACCACGTTCTAAATTATTAACTCACCTCTCGGATTATGGAAATAACTCAATAAATCATGAATTGGTGTTCAAGCAATTCAAGCATTAAGAACAATAATAAATCAATACATGCAACAAAACATTAAAACAACGGAATTTGGAATTAATATAATCTGACTAGGCTACATCGTTCATCCCAACATAGAATTTAGTTACACATCATCAATAAATAACAAAAAGAATAAAAATTAACGTTCATTAAAGAGATCAAGTTGAAGAAGGAAAGAAATTCATCAAATCCGCGCGCGAGTCTTTTTTGGTATCTGCACAGCGTTCAGTATTTCGACCATATCTTTCTCTTTCCTTATCCGATTACGATGATTCAAATTTCGTTAGAAATATAACTTAAATGGATACAATTCTTCTTGAAATATAATATTCCTAATTCGAACGTTTACTGCCCCAAAATTTGGTCTCAAAGTCCGACTAGAATTCTGTCCAGAATCTTCTAGGATTGGAATCAATTTTATGGTAATATTCTTATCATATTCCATTCCTTTTTGACTTATAATTGCATTCAATTAACTCCTAGAAATCCTCAAAATATCTTCTTAGTATCCAAATCAATCATTGGATATTTGCAAGTTGGTACCTCATGTTTAATTTGCTTTTCAGTCCTTCAACTTCCAATTGCAACAATATAGTCCCCATACTTTGGAATCTTCTCAATTCGCTCGTTTCAACTCTCAATTCCTTCAACTGGGTCCTTCAACCTCTGATTTGTTTACTTCGCCACATTGCATCTTTCCGGTTGACGTCACAAACTTATCAATTGCTCATTTTAGCTCCAATTAACATCCAATTATGCATTTTTCTCATTAATTACTTCATTCTTCATCTTTTGAGATATTTTCTGCAAAGTAAACAAATAAACACAAATTAAATAGCATATATTCTAAAACGATAATAATTTATTCTAATTTAGACGTACAAATAAGTGTATAAAATACACTTATCAAATGCCTAAAACTCTCTTTCGAACAAGAATTAAGCCTTTTCCTAATTACAATCCACCTATATTTCTATGATGAATGCTAATATTTAGGAAAGCATTAAACGAGCAAAACATGAAAAGATCACATAGGATATAGTGGTATATTTCTATCCCTATCGAACCCTATGGCTATTGATTCAAGTCTAGTGAAATTCCACTCTTTCGATCATAAAAATTCACCACATACATCATATAATTCATGCATCAAAATTATAGATGAAAATAAATACGAATCAATAACTCAAAATACCAATTGTCATAAGATTAAGTAAACCAAAGCATGAAATAATTTTCTAAGACTTCATCATAATCTTAGCACAATGGAAAATTAGCCTAAATACATGGTTAATAGAAAATCACAAATATGAAAGAACTTCATCACCTATAATATGAAAATCTCAAGAAAATTATGATAAATCTTCACAAATCCGCTCTCCAAAACTTTGATGTGCTTCTTGGTGTATTAGGTCAAGAATGAATCCCCAAATTTCGTGTGTTCTGTTCTATATATATGCCCCCCCCCCCTCTGACCTAGGCGAAAAGGGGTGAATTAAATCAGAATTTGCGTAAAAAGCCCACCGGTGGCCAAGTCGATACTACCGTGCGGCCGCATGGTTCAAAAGTGTGCGATCGCAGCCTCGAAAAGCCAACCTTCAGTCGCCTGTTTTTTCCTTCGTGCGGCCGCATGGCTCATTTAACCGTGCAGCTGCACGGTTAAATTTTCGGGTGCAATTTTTTTTTATCTTTTAACTTCTACAACTTGGTCCTTATCCTTTATTTCTCCTCAAGTCCCCATCTTCTGATTGAAACAATTTGATCCTTATACTTTTGAAAATCTTCGATTTCATCTTTTCTTCCACGATTCTCCTTCTTTATCCATGTTCTGCATCCAACACCCTTGTTTTGCTCAATTTTGGTTCAATTTCCTCCCCTTTTGCTTATTCTTTCCTCTAATTGCTCCATTCTCTTGATTTCGAAATAAAACTGAAATATGTACAAATGATAGATAAATTAGTAGCCATTATTGTCAAATAACTATATAAAATCCTAATTTAAGCACGTAAATAAGTGCATAAAATGCACTTATCAGGAGGCTTCCCTTTCCAAAGGCAACAATACAACCCATATTCGAACACGTACAACCCCGGGTGGAGAGATCACCCCAACTTGATCTACGGAAATAACAAACCTTCGGGTTTTAACTCAAACAAGCCACAAGGACAATTCCAGCAGCAAGGGACTTTCTAACCACAGGGACAATATCAACAAAAACCTCAAAATTCAGGTACGTCTCTTGAGGATATGGTTAAGATGTTGGCAACTAACACGATGCAATTCCAACAGGATACGAAGTCCAGCATTCAAAACCTGGAAAATCAAATGAGCCAAATGGCCACTGCCATAAATAGATTGGAGGCACAATCTGGAGGGAAGCTACCATCACAGCCCGAGGTGAGTCCCAAAAACGTGAGCGCCATAACTCTCCGAAGTGGAAAAGAAATTGAGGGTCCGCAATTGGAACCAGCTGCACCTGAAATGGAGGGAGATGAAAAGGAAGGAGTCGGGATGAGGAACGACGCTTCGCAAAACCCTCAGGTAAAAACTGACTCCCATTTAAATGTCAAACTAACACCTCCTCATTTTCCTAGCAGGTTAGCAAAGATGAACAAAGAGAGCAAGGAAAAGGAGATGTTGGAGATGTTTAGAAAGGTTGAAATCAATATCCCGCTATTGGAGGCCATCAAGCAAGTCCCCCGGTATGCAAAATTTTTAAAAGATTTATGCACTAGCAAACAGAAACTGGTGAGAAACGAGAAGGTAAGAATGGGGGAAAGCGTTTCAGCCTTATTCCAAAGGAAATTGCCTCTGAAGGGTAAGGATCCCGGTATGTTCACTGTGCCATGTCAAATAGGTAACACCAAGGTAAATCATGCACTAATAGATTTAGGAGCATCCATTAACGTAATGCCTAGATCCACTTACATTGCATTAAATCTTACCAAAATGACTAAAACAGATGTTATCATCCAACTAGCTGACCGTTCCAATGCATATCCAGACGGGGTAGTTGAGGACATTTTAATGCAAGTAGGGGGGTTGGTGTTTCCGGCAGACTTTTACATATTAGATATGAATGATGATCACTCCCCTAATTCTACCCCTATACTGTTAGGAAGACCATTTTTGTGGACCTCCCAAACCATTATTGATGTAAGAAAAGGGGTGTTAACCATGGAATTCAATGGGGAGGTAGTGCAATTTAATATCTACGATGCAATGAAACACCCAAATGATGTATGTGCTGCTTATTCTATTAATGACATTACTCCTGCTGTGCAGAAAATTTTCAAGTTAAATTGCAGGGACGAGCTAGAAACAGCTATCGTGGAGTCGCTAAGGCAAGATGATGACAGCGACGTGGGTATAAGCAAGGAATTACAGGATGGAATTACTACACTTAATTCACTGGGACCTGCACCATGCAGGTACACCGTAAAAACAGTTCAACTGACAGACTATCCTAACAAATTGCTACCTTCTATCTTGCAGGCCCCAGTAGTGGAAATGAAATCTCTACCCGCCCATCTGAAATATGTGTTTCTTGGTGATGAAGAATCGCTCCCCGTAATTGTTTCATCCAACCTCACCAAGCTGGAAGAAGACAAACTGGTTCGGGTCCTTCGGGAGCACAAGGAGGCGATTGGTTGGACCATCGCGGATATCAAGGGAATCAGCCCGTCAATCTGCATGCATCGAATATTGCTTGAGGAAGGAGCTCAACCATCGAGACAAGCCCAGCGGAGGCTAAATCCGGCAATGATGGACGTGGTGAAGAAAGAAATTTTGAAACTGCTAGGAGCAGGGATGATCTACTCAATCTCAGACAGCAAGTGGATCAGTCCAGTCCAAGTGGTGCCAAAGAAATCCGGAGTAACGGTGGTGGAAAACAAAGATGGAGAACTTGTACCAACTAGGGTCCAAACTGGGTACCGGGTATGCATCGACTAAAGGAAGGTAAACGCTGACACTCGAAAGGATCATTTTCCTCTCCCATTCATAGATCAAATGTTAGAAAAATTGCCCGGTCATTCCCATTATTGTTTTTTAGATGGTTTCTCAGGATATTTTCAAATTGCTATAACTCCAGAAGATCAAGAGAAAACCACGTTTACTTGTCCATTCGGCACATTTGCATATAGACGCATGCCCTTCGGCTTGTGTAATGCTCCTGCAACATTTCAACGTTGCATGATGAGCATTTTTTCTGAATACATAGCACAAATTATAGAGGTGTATATGGATGATTTTAGTGTATGGGGTGATTCATTTGATGCATGCTTGGATAATTTATCATTGATTTTGAAACGTTGCATTGACACTAACTTAGACCTAAATTGGGAAAAACGCCATTTTATGGTAGATAAGGGAATCGTGTTAGGTCATGTAGTGTCGGAAAAGGGAATAGAAGTTGATAAGGCTAAGGTGGACCTCATATCTGCATTACCTTACCCCGCCAATGTGCGGGATATACGATCTTTTCTTGGGCATGCAGGTTTCTATCGCAGGTTCATCAAGGACTTTTCCAAAATTGCATCACCATTGTGCAATTTGTTGCAAAATGATGTCCTATTTAATTTCACCGAGCTATGCAAAAAGGCCTTTGACCAACTAAAGGAGCGGCTAACTACACCCCCGATCATTCAACCGCCGAACTGGGATCTTCCATTCGAAATAATGTGTGATGCCAGTGACTATACAGTGGGAGCAGTCCTAGGACAATGGGTTGGGAGAGCGGCTCATGTGATTTACTATGCCTCCCGAACCCTGAATCAGGCCTAAGCCAACTATACCACCACCGAAAAGGAACTTCTATCTGTGGTATTTGCTTTAGAAAAATTTCGTCCTTATTTATTGGGTTCTAAAGTGATTATTTTTATAGATCATGCAGCTTTACGGCACTTGTTTGTAAAAAAGGATGCGAAGCCTAGAATCATCCGCTGGATACTTATATTACAAGAATTTGACTTGGATATCAAAGATAAGGCGGGGTCTGAAATTGTAGTTGCCGACCATCTTAGCCGGGTAGTGAAACCCTAGGACGACCTACCTCTGCGTGACACCTTCCCAGGTGAGGGTTTATTTGCCATCGAAGCAAATCCCCCATGGTATGCTGATTTGGTAAATTTCATGACTGCTAAACTAATTCCTACTGGTTTTTCGCAGGCACAAAAGCATAAGATGAGAAGCGATGCTAAATATTACATTTGGGATGACCCGTACCTGTGGAAGAGATGCCCCGACCAAATCATTAGAAGGTGAGTGCCAGAATCAGAACATCAATCAATCCTCACCTTTTGCCATTCATACGCATGTGGTGGCCATTTTGGACCTAGAAGGACGACACAAAAGGTATTGGAAAGTGGGTTCTTTTGGCCGACCCTTTTCAAGGATGCATACATTTTTTGTAAGTCTTGCCATAATTGCCAAAGAACAGGTAACTTATCCCAACGAGATCAAATGCCTCAAAACCCCATTATTGTATGTGAGATTTTTGACGTTAGGGCATTGATTTCATGGGACCCTTTCCCCCGTCGTTTGGTTGTAATTACATTCTTTTAGCTGTCGATTATGTTTCAAAATGGGTGGAGGCAAGGGCCACCTGTACTAATGACGCTAAAGTTGTTGCAGATTTTGTAAAAGCTGTCATTTTTAGCAGGTTTGGAATACCCCGAGCTATGATCAGTGACAGGGGGACGCACTTTTGCAACCAAACCATTGAAGCCTTGTTACGGAAATATGGAGTGATGCACCGGGTATCAACCGCGTATCACCCCCAAACTAGAGGACAGGTAGAAATCTCCAATAGGGAAGTGAAGTCCATTCTAGAGAAAACAATTCGACCGGACCGGAAGGATTGGAGCATTTGACTCGATGATGCTTTATGGGCCTACAGAACCGATTACAAAACACCAATTGGTATGTCTCCATACCGATTGGTATTTGGAAAACCATGCCACCTATCGGAGGAACTCGAGCATAAAGCTTATTGGGCCATCAAGCAATGTAATATAGATTGGGGTGCGGTAGGGGATCACAGGAAGCTTCAATTGATGGAATTGGATGAAATACGGAATGAGGCTTACGAGAATGCAATGATCTATAAAGATCGAACCAAAGCATTCCATGATCAACGCATTTCTCGAAAGAATTTCTGTGAGGGCCAGAAAGTGTTACTGTTTCAATCCCGGCTCAAATTACACCCAGGTAAGCTTCGTTCTCGTTGGGTTGGTCCTTTTATTGTTACTAATGTCTCTCCGCATGGTGCAGTTGACATTAGGAGCTTGCGTACGGATAAACAGTTCAAGGTCAATGGGCACCGTCTCAAGCCGTATTATGAGGGATTCCAAACTGAGAACTTGGAGGTGATTGCACTGGAAAACACCAACAAAGGGCACTAGTCCCGCGCGGACTCTGTTGAGCCAACGACTGTAAACAGCGGCACTGCTCGGGAGGCAACCCGAGAGGGAAGTTCTTCATCCCTTCAACTCTTTACTTTCGTATTTTCATTTTGGTTTTTTTTTTTAGTCATTTCTTTCACTTAAAAAAAATAAAAATAAAAAAACGTGAAATTTCCAGTGGCCTTGTTACGGCCGTAAGATAACCTTTTACGGTCGTAACTCAATTTCAGTTTTTTATACAGACGTCTTATTACAGCCGTAATTGTCTCTTTGAACTTTTTTTTCAGAATGTGACTTAAGGCCGTAAGTCATACCTTTATGGCCGTAAGTCTGCCTGTTTCAAAAATATTTTAAACGGTTATCTTCCTTCATTCCCGTTTCCTCTTCCTTTTTCTCCGCCATTCCCCACATTTCTCTCACGCATATCCCTCCAATTCGCACCCATATTTTCGTTTCTAAGGGATTCTCATTGCATTCTTCCACCAAGTCCATCACAACCCTTCCTCTTCACAAGGTTTTAAAGGTATGAACATTTTTTTTTCTTTTCCACTCTTCTTGTCATGGGTAACATCTCTACTTACATAGGTATCTCGATATTTAACTTTTCAATGATTGGTTATGCTTTATTGAGGTTGTGCTTGCGATTTGGGAAACTTGGATTTTACTTGTTTTGTAACAATGGCATCATTATTAGTTCGCACTCTAGGTGTTCGATGAAATGTCTAGGCGAGTTTGGGGTGTTCGTTTCCTTAAAACTTCGACTCACATCTTCCTATTATGCTATTATAAGTGTATTGTTGTCACGACAGGAGTAAAATTGTAAGAAAAATGTGGCGCTTGATATTGATGAAGTCATGGGGTACATTGTATATTCTTCATTGCTTGTCATATATTTTATTGGGTAATTCAGTTATGTGCTCCAATCTTTGACCCCACATTAGCTTAAATCGTGACTCTACACCTTTGTTTTGGTTTGTCATAATGGTTAGCATCACATGGATACCACGGACATCTCTAGACCTTTGCGTTTGAAGTGTGTCGTATAAAGAACTCGTGTTAGGATTTGTGTGTTTGTGCCTATATTTTTTCTGTTGCCTGACATAGGGACTTATATGATTACTTGTACACTTCCTTCCCCGACTTAATTCCTCCCTTGACTTGCTTGTGTGTCCATTTTACCTTTCATGTCCGCATTGATTTTCAAGTTGGGTCTTTCCCATCACGCACTGCTTGCTTGCGCACATTTTTTCCATTACTATCCAGCTCGCCTAATCTACTCATTTCTTTTACAGGATTTTCTATGGCCCCACCAACTAAGAAAGGGAAGCAAGTGGCGGGGGACCCCTCATCTGAGCCCCTCCAGGAGAAGAGTCAATCTAAATTGTGCATTAAGGAACGACTCTTCCTCCCGAAGGACTTTCAGGAATGGAGGAGCGCTGACACCATCATTGCCCTGCGATAGTTTTGTGCCCATTTCGTCGAATTTGGTTGGGTTAAATTCGCGAGCGATCTGCCTTTTGGGAATCCCCCCTGGTATACAAATTCTACACCCAGTTCAAAAAAGAAATTGGTGACGAGGGATCACTTGACTACCACCACACCAGAGTGGCGGGGAAACGTATCAAGTTTGATAAGGAAGTGGTGGAAAACTATTTCGGGTTAAATAGCGCTGGCGCTGTCCCTATGTCATCCAATTCCGGTGTTTTCTTTCCAGACCATGAGGTGCTTCGTTGGGCTTTGAAGCCTGAACTCCATGACTCCCTGAATGTCACTATTCCGCACTACAAGAATCGGGATCTACAAAGGGACGCTGGTACCTGCATCAGTGGGGGTCGGGGAGCCTATTCCCATCCACTAGCCTCCCTACGGTGTCTATTCGCTACCTCCGGGTCTACTATTCCATCACCATGGGAATCAAATTTGACTTGGGTCAGCATATCTACGACACTATCTCCACATATGCCAGCTTGATGCCACATAAGCGGGGCATGCCCTTCCCTTGTTTAATTACCGCCTTATGCCGGGCTCAAAGAGTTCCCGCTGCGGTTAGTGACGACACTTTGGGGCATGGGAATCGCCTCACGAAGGTGAGTTTGGAAAATGCTCGCAGGCAAATCATCGCCAAGAGGGGCCGCGGGGATGATGAGTCAGGGGAATCCGATGACAATCAAGGCGCCGAGGAGCCCGCAGCATGGGAAGCGCCACAACAGCCCACCGCTCCTACCCTTTTTGAGCGGCAGATGCTAGAAGTGATGCAAGCCTTCCAAACCCAGCTGAATGCTATGCAAGAAGTTCAGCAGCTTCTACTGGAAGAGCAGAGAGCCATTCGCGAGGAGATTCGGAAATTGCAGAGAGCTCGAGACGATCAACCTCCACATTAGACCGAGGGAGTTTCTTCTCTTTTTCCCTTTTATTGTTTTACTTTTCAATGAGGACATTGTATTGTCTAAGTGTGGGGGGGGATTGACTTGATTGTAAGCTTATCTACTTTATTTTCTCTCTGTAATCGAATCTTTAAAATTCATTTTGATCTTGTTATCTACTTTTGCTACCTATCTATGCTACTTAAGTCCTAAACCATACTTTGATAGGAAGCAGCCCACTTTTGATGCAGTTTTTTGAAAAAAAAAAATCATTGCATAATTGGATATAAATTGAGCACATAGAGATCATCTCGCCCAAAACTTCACAAATAGGTTGAAAATGAAAATTAAAATTGTCAAATATCTACAACCTAGTTAACCCAACCCACAACAGAGAGATTATTCCTTCATATATAACCCTGAGTGTCCCAATTATTATACTTTTGTGAGTAGTCATGGTTTGAATACTTTTAACTGTTATCCTCAACAAATGGATTTAGATTTGGAAAGAAGATCAAGCAATGACCTATAACTCATAATTGGATGGGAAAAACACATGAAAACCATAATTTGTGAGCTTTTGAACCTAAGAGCTGTTTTTAATACTTATGAGCTCATAATTCTTTGATGTGTGTCCTGCATGGTTGGGTTATGCTTGGATGTGCTTTCTTGTGCATACCGTTGTAGCTTCTTGATTCAAGTGCAAATTATAGCAAAGACAATAGGTTAAATCAAATTTGACTTGCTAAAAGAGCCTACCTTGCTACATGGACCATTAGAAGCCCGTTTGAGCCTTAGCCTTTCTTTGAAATTTTATACCACGCTACAAGCCACGAATACCCTTTCTTTCGCATTGTCTCTATTATGAACCCATAGAGAAGGGATTCGCAAGCTTTTTTTGATGGAGAATTGTGCTATGGTTTAAGTCTAAGAAGTTGAAATAGTTATCTTGTGTTGGGTGATGGTTGTGTAATGGAATGAATTCAGGGGATTAAAATTCTATCTTGTGTCACTTGGTGACTGCGAAATGAAAAAAAAAAAAAAAACAGAGAGAAGAGATTCAAGTGTGAATAGAGTTGAGTAGTGGGAAACAATAAAGATCATATTAAGGGAGAAGGAAGTAATGTTATTGTGAATTGACTTGGTTTGCGAAATTCCTTCTCGACTCAGCCTAAATATGTCATTTTATCCTACCTGACCCGAAGCCCCGTTACAACCAAATAAAGACCTTTTCTTTGCACTTGTGTTATTGTTGGCTCCGGTTATGACAGTTAGGCAATCTGTGGTACTGACTTATCCATGCAGAGAGATGAGCGAAAATTCAAACCCTTATACACTTTGTGCGAAGAGAGAAATATCTTGTGAGGGTGTTAACTCCCATTACATATGCTTATGAGTGGTTTGAATTGCTTGGTCTAGGGTTGGTGCTATGAATGTGGTCGGGGGTACTGTTTTGACTGAATTCACATCATGAACAACTCGGTTTACGAAATTGATTTCTTCTGGAGTTGGGCGAAACTATTTTCCTTGTAGTCACTCAATAATGGTTGGGAGGTGAGTGAACACGAGAGGTGAAATGAAATAAACCATAACGAGCCATGATTGGGATGGGAAATAAAGGGTGTTGCATCTCTAGCACACACTAACACAATCCGATCATGCAATGGGACATTTTTGTTAAGAAAAAGTGGGTTGCATCCTTAAGTATCTAAATTGTAATCTATTGTTTGAGTCCTATTCTTTCTTTTTTTTAAAATCTTTGTTCGAGGACGAACAATGGTTCAAGTGTGGGGGGATTTGATAAGTGCTATATTAACGTTTATTTTGTGTACTTATGTCCTTGAATAAGCAATAATGTGATTCTATCTAAGTATTATTAATGCATTTTATATTTTATATTGTATAGGATCATAAAAGAGGAGAAAAGAAGAAAAAAGGACCAAAATGCACTAAAAACTGAAGTTTGGGGACTTAGGCGGAAATAAAGTCACGGCCTTAAGGAAACCATGTAACGGCCGTAAGAGTGTTAACAGTGTTTAGAGAAATCAGCAGAAACACATTCACGACCGTAAACCAGAATTCACGGTCGTAACAAATAAATGGTGAAAATATGCAGAGACACGATTACGGCCGTAAAAGAAATGTTACGGCCGTAACCCCAATTTAAGGAAATAAGCAGAAACCGTGTTACGGCCGTAAAAGAAATGTTACGGCCGTAACTGTCCAGCCAAAAATTTCCATAATTTATATCTTTCCATAATTTTGGGATTTCTTGATCCCAAAGCTAGGGCACGAAATTGAGGCTATAAAAAGGGAATTCTAGGTCAGAAAAATGAGAGAGATATTATTATTTTGGAAGAGGCGTGGCTTGCTTGAAGAATTGGAAGGAAATTAAGCACTTCAAGAAGGTGCATGAAGAAAGAAAATTCTAGAATTCTTCATGACTATGCTCGGCTAAGCTTCCATACCTAGTTCGAAGGGGAAGTTGTATTTCATATCAATTTGTTATTGCTTTTCCAAACTAGTAACGTAGTTCTAAATTCTTTACTTTGATTTGTTGGATTCTTATGCGTTTTTGATTTAATCAATGCAATTCTTTATTTGATTAAGGCCTTATCATTTAATTTGTTGTATTGAGATTTGCTATTTTGAATGATTGGATCCGTAAACGTCTTTTCATTCAAATCATAGTAGCAATTGGAAATTTAATATTTTCATAAAGAATTCCAACTTAGGTTAATTGTCACGAGCTTGTGTGATTGATAATCTAATTCATCCTAATTATTCTCAACCAATATATAGTTGTTGTCTTAAATCTAAAGAGCTTGTTTTAGGTTATTCAATGGCTAATGTTTGATTAGAGAGCATATTCTAATTAAATGCAATTAAGGGAGAATAGGAATAGTTAGAGCTTATTAACTATTTACGGGTGATAAATCAAAAAGGGAAATTGAACACGCGTTACTAGGAAAGTGATAACATTGCAATAGAATACAACTGAACCTGGGAACTAGGGTTTGCAAATAATTGACTTTTATTTTATCTAATTTACGTTTTTTATTTTATTTTCACGTTATTTACAATACTTGAACTCGAAAACCTCCATCTATTCTAATTGACAAAGCACTACTTTAGTTCTCGTTCCTCGTGGGATCGACTCTTACTTCTGCTATTACAATCAAATCTGATAATTTGCGAGTAAGATATTTATTTATTATTTTGGTGCATTGCAACACGCATCAACATGATGACTATTTATTTAGAGAAAGTAAACTTTGTGTGTCTAATTGTTCTATGCGTGAATTGCTAGTGCGTGAGGCTCATGGTGGGGGGGTTAATGGGACACTTTAGTGTTATTAAGACGTTAGAAACTTTACAAAAGCACTTTTATTGGCCTAAAATGAAAAGGGATGTTCACCATATTTGTGAAAGGTGCATAACTTGTAAACAATCTAAGTCTAGAGTCTTACCACAAGGTTTATATACACCTTTGCCCGTACCTAATGAATCTTGGGTAGATATATCTATGGATTTTTTGTTAGGGATGCCTAGGACAAAAAAGGGTAGAGACTCGATATTTGTGGTGGTAGACAGGTTTAGCAAAATGTCGCATTTTATTCCTTGTAATAAAACTGATGACGCAACAAATATAGCTGACATATTCTTTAGGGAGGTTGTAAGACTCCATGGAGTACCTAGGAGTATTGTGTCTGATAGGGATGTTAAGTTCCTAAGCTACTTTGGGAAAGTCTTGTGAGGGAAGATGGGTCCTAAATTGTTATTTTTCTACTACATGTCACCCGCAAACTGATGGTCAAACGGAGGTAGTTAATAGGACATTAATCCAACTTTTGCGCACTATAATAAATAAGAATTTAAAAAGTTGGGATGAATGTTTGCCATTTGTGGAATTTGCTTATAATCGATCTATGCATTCTACTACTTCATGTTCACCTTTTGAAGTTGTTTATGGTTTCAACCCGTTAACTCCTCTTGATTTAATTCATTTACCTGTAGACGAAAGAAGCAGTTTGGACAGGGCGAACAAGGCTAAGCTGGTGAAGACACTTCATGAGAAGGTGAAAGGGCAAATTGAAAAGAAAAATGAGCGTTATGTGACTCATGCCAACAAAGGTAGGAGGCAAGTGACGTTCGAGCCGGGTGATTGGGTGTGGGTGCACTTGTGAAAGGAGCAATTCCCAACCTAAAGGAAGTCTAAGTTGCAGCCAAGAGGCGATGGACCTTTTCAAATCTTTGAAAAGATAAATGAAAATGCATATAAGCTCGATCTTCCAGGTGAGTATAATGTGTCTGCTTCTTTTAATGTTGTTGATCTTTCTCTGTTTGATGCAGGTGATGATTCGAGGATGAATCCTTTTCAACAGGGAGGGGATGATGAGAGTGGCTCGAAGAGCGTTGACCCGTTGCACGTGCCCGTAGGACCAATAACAAGACAAATAGCCAAAAGAATCAAGTAGGCAATGCAAGGATTCATGCAAGCGTGGATGGATGAGTGCTCGAGTGCAAAGACCTCATTTACGTTGCATAACAAAGTGGAAGAGGAACCAAAGTTGTTACAATGCATTTGGATCAAAGAACAACAAGAAAATAAGGCAGAAGCATTCTCACGGCCGTAACACCCATTTTTACTGCCGTAACAGGCAAAAGTTGTGCAGAAAGCCAATTACGGCCGTAAACTATGATCTCACGGCCGTAACATCATCAACACAAAATTATGCAGAAGAGGACTTACGAACGTAATCCAAATCCTCACGGCCGTAAATAAAGTTTAGTAGTTTTTATTTTTTTGTTCAGAAGGTCGCTTACAGCCATAAAATAAATGG
Source organism: Ligustrum vulgare (assembly GCA_963555705.1). Classification (NCBI taxonomy): domain Eukaryota; kingdom Viridiplantae; phylum Streptophyta; class Magnoliopsida; order Lamiales; family Oleaceae; genus Ligustrum; species Ligustrum vulgare. Next base: position 41,777,197 of record OY743172.1, on the reverse strand, counting down.
TCACGGCTGTAACGTATGTTTTGATTTTTAGACCGTAAGTTACTTATGGCCGTAAACTTAAATGTTATGGCTGTAACTGAGCGCCGCAACTTAAATCGAGTTTAGGCGTTTTAGGTTAGTTTTAATTCTAGTTATTTTTGGTTACTTTATTTTGTTAGCCTATTTATAGGGCTTCATTCAGCATTGTAAAACACAACTTTTATTCTTGAGATTTATGATATTGAAGGTGAATTATTCCCTTATATTTCTTCTTGTTCTCGTTGAACAAATTGAACTTATCAAAGGATTTGACAACCTTTGTGGTGTTCTCTCTCTGTGGTTCTTATCTCCGCATCGTAACGGGTTTTGGGTTTAATATACCCATAGTTCTTGCATCGTGAGGTCGTGGTTGCATTGCTATCGTCTACTAATTGGATTTTAGAGTTTTTCGAGTTTAATTCCGCGTGTTCTTGGTGATCCCCATATCGGATCACATCATCTAGTTTTCTTCCTATTATAGTGCTCGATCGAACTCACTTACGCACATAAAATTCCCTTCTTAGGTTTAAATCAACTCTACCTAGTTAGTCAATCGTGTTAACGAATAGCAGGTCGTAATGACTAAGTGCATGGAACACAAGAATTCATGTAGCGATCACAATAATAACGAATGTATATCTCTATCGTTCGTCAAATTACCGAATTTTATTCCTAAATCTAAGTGTTAGCTCAATTCTCAGATTATGAAAACACCTATTAAATCATGAACTAGTCGCGGATTAATCCATGCATTAAACACAAAATAAAATCAACACATGCAATCAAAAGCGCAAAACTAGAATTATAGAATTAAAACTTTGAAACTAAGTTACATCGAATATCCCAACTGTGAAATTAATAATTCATCAATAAAGAGATAAAAACGTAGTAAAAATCTAGAGATGTCAAGACGGGCGGGCTGACCAGACCCGTGAAAACCGGCCCGGATCGACCCGGGACCGCGGGCCGACCCGTGACCCGTGTGGGCAGTTCACGGGTCAAGAAGGTGTGAACCGCGGGTTTCGCGGGCCAAACCTTCGCGGGTCGCAGTTAACCCGCTGACCCGTGAAATTAAAAAAAAAAAATTTTATTAAATATCATAGTATTGAAAATCTCAATTCTTCTACAAACTCTAGTACTAGTACAATTTCTAAAGTTAAATCTTATTTTTCTCCCTAATAGGTAAGAAACGTAATGTTCTTTAATAGTAATAATTAGAAATGCATTTAGCATTTAGTTGTTATTTGTTTATATTTTATTTAAGTTTGTAAATTTAGAAGTAATTCATGTAACATAAAATATAAATGTAAATTCTATATAAACATTATGGTATAAATATGAATTTAACATTTTGTTCATCTCATATTTATAAATTTAACAAAAAAAAAATATATATATATATTATAAATATGAAAAATTCTATATTTTTATTCATACTGGCCAAATCGGAACGAACTGCGACCCGCAACCCGCATGGGCTCGACCCGTATGGGCTAGCGGGCGGGCCTGGGTTGTAGTTCGAAATTTGTGGGTCGACCCGCAACAGGCCCGGAACCCGCAGCGGGCGGGCTTTTTTTTACGCGGGCCGTTACCGGGCTCATATGTTGACGGGCCGACCCGGCCCGGACCACCCGGATTGACACCTCTATAAAAATCTATACTACGCACGTTGAGTTTGTCAAATTAACAAAGAAAAGGAAATCTTGCACCAAGAATTTCTCTCCCTGTTGATAATCTTCAATTCACAAGCCTTTACCTTCAATTTCCTCCAAAGAATTTGATGTTAGGAACGTGGAATTATGATGTTTAGAAGCTTTGCAAAGGTCCCCAAGAGGCTCTCTTTTTCGTGCATGAGAAGTTGCTTTTATAGGTGGAGAGGAAACTTAGGCAAAACAAGGAGAAAATACGCGCATGGGCCTAGGTCGGAAATGGAAGGCAAAACCCTAGTGGCCGCGTAGTTAACCTAAATTAGGTTCTGTTAATTTCAGGATTGTCACGCAGCCGCGTGGCTTTGGGGCTCATGGCCATGCAGTAGAAACTTGTTCAGCGCGTTTTCAACTTTGATTCTTGTTTAAGTTGGTCTTCATTTTTTATTTGCTTCCACGTCCTCCAACTTTCAATTGTGACATTTTGGCCCCAATACTTTTGATTTCTTCTCTTTTCTTCCTTGCTATCCTCAATTAGCTCCACGCACTTCTCCAATATGTCCAATAAAACTCATCCAAAAGCTCATAATTTCCATTCATTTCTTCATTCATATGATTTTGGGATTGTTTCTGAAATATAAGAAAATACAAACAAATCAATAGCTTTATTCTAAAACGACAACATATTATCCTAAATTGGACATATAAATAAGTGTATAAAATACACTTATCACTATTAAAGGTGTTTTTATGGGATATAGTAAGGGGGTTAAAGGCTATAGGGTTTGGTTAAAGGATCAAAGTGAGTGTAAAGTCATTATAAGCAAAAATGGTATGCCCTGCTTAACTCATAATTGTATGCCATGCTTAACTCATAAAGGACTGAATGAACTTGATACTAACCATATTAAGACAACTATACTTATTGAACCTAATAACTTGGAATTTAATTCTTAAAATGATGATCAACTTGAGGTGGAGCAACCTCTTAATCAGACAAGTTATCTTGAAATTGAAACTGGGGAGGATGTAGAAACTGATAACCACTTAGAAGAGAATCAACTAGTCAACGATAGGTCCAAGAGGGAGATTAGACCACCTATTAGATTTGTTGAAGCATATTTTGCTTCTGTTTAAATGTACAAAACCTTATGGAAATTGAACATGACTCCTATGAGGAAGCTATAACCAACAAAGATTCAAATCTTTGGTTCGCTTCTATGAAGGAAGAAATGAGTTCTTTACGAAAGAATAAAACATGGACCCTAGTTAAAATACCTAATGATAAAAAGGTAATTAATTGTAAATGAATTTACAAAATAAAAGAAGGTGAATCTAACAATAGCAATGTTAGGTTCAAAGTTAGGCTAGTTGCAAAAGGTTTTACTCAAAGGAAATGTATAGATTATAATAAAATATTCTCTCCTGTTATTAAATATACCTCTATAAGAATCTTATTATCCCTGTTGTTCAATATTATTTTGAATTAGAACAATTAGATGTTAAAACTGTCTTTTTAAATGGAAACTAGGAAGAAAAGGTTTATATGGTTCAACCTTGGGGATTTGAATAGAAAGGAAAAAAAAACTTGGTGTGTCTTTTACATAAATATTTAAATGGTTTGAAGCAGGGCCTCAGGGAATGGCATAAAAGAATTGATACTTTTACAAAGGGTCTTGATTTCAATAAAAGTGAATATGATCCATGTTTCTATTATAAAGGTAATGGTGATTTTCACTTTATGTAGATGATATGTTACTTATAGATTGTGATGTTGTGGAAATAAATAACATAAAACAGAAAATTAAACATGAATTTGTATTGAAGGAGTTAGGGTAAGGTAGTTTTAAAATTAATGTACAAGCCCAAATGGTTGGGTATAACTTTACTATTAGATTAATTAATCTGAATAATTAATCTAGGCCCATTGATGGCCCTATTGTCAATAGGGTTAGGATTTTTAGGTGCACATATTAATAAGTACACTATTGTAGAGAAATAGAGTGAAAGTATCTTTTTAGAACTAATCTAGCTCAGGGTTTTTCTCTTGCTAGCATGAAGAGAAAAACCAATTCTCTCAAATCCATTCCAAATGTTGGAGATTGATGGAGTTCCAGATTCAACTCGTTGTGTAGATTTCTGTTAGAGGCTGGACAATTGGAAAGATTGTGGTGACAATATTTCTACATCATGTACCAGGTTTCAGATCCACGAGATTCATCAAATGTACAATTCTTAACACAGATTCTATCTAAGTGCAAGGTTGATTCGGGCTTATGGTTTTGAGTCTTTTAATTTCCGCTGTACATGTATGACCCGAAACCTTACTGTGGTATCAGAGCCTACCTTGTAACTTGTTAGAATTTGTTAATTTTTTGATGAATTCAATGTGATTGAAGTCAGTTTCATGTTTCTAGCTTTTGAGAAAATTAATTTTTCTTGCTTCAAATCTGATTTGAAAAAGGAGAATTGATTTTGGGTCAAAATTTTGGATGGAAATATGGAGCAGTGACTGAGGGGCTCAGCAGCACGGTGCGGCAGTGGCGTTGGATGTCACTTTGTATAATAGCTTCTCCATCGCCACTACCAAGACTGGCAGCGTCGTGCGCTGTTTCTATTGTAGCAGCAGCAGCGGCGACTGCTGTAGCATCATGCGACGCTGCTACAACAACAGCGTCGCTCTACTACCACTCAAGCGGAGACATGTTGCAAGAAATAGCGTGTGACGCTGCTACAGTTACAGAATGTCGCTGCTAAATAGTGCATTTCACGTCGCAGAGCTGGCGCTACACACCAGCAATATGCCGCTATGATAAGCAGAGGTGGGGGCACTGGTTAACATGCGCTAAAATCTAGGACTTGGAAGAATTTGAGGTAGGGGCCTCCTCTACAATTTTTGAGATTGTAGGTGCTTGTTTGCAATTTTCTTTTAGGGTTTTAGTATTAGGGCGGGTCATTTATACAATTTTTGAAATTGTAAGCCCCTGACAGTAATTTATGAAATTGAAAGGGGCCTGCTTATAATTTTGAATATGAGGTCAAATTGCAATTTTTTTAAAAGGTTTAAAATTGATTTTGAATGGGTTTGAATCAATTTAAAACTTTGGCCAGAATTTTAATTATGACTCAATTCAAAATTTTATTTTAAAATTCACGATTTTTCAAATTAATGTTAAAATTGGATTGTAACATAATATATAACTTTGACCCTAAATTGAATTTTATTTTGTGTAGGAGTTTTATCCTAAATTAAAATGTTAATTCAGTTTTCCTAATATTAGAATTAGAGTTGGGAGCAATATTCATCTTCCAACAGACAACATAGTCAGTCAAATATCAATCAATCACCTACTCGAGCCTTTCTAATCCTACTCTATAAGACTTATTAGAATCCAAATGGAACATAGTAAATCGCCATTTAAGCCAGTAAGATGTTGTAGTATCGACAGACATGGTTGGTTGCCATGAATTTTTCATAGAACCTGTATAAATGTTAAGAAACTCATGATGATTTCCTAACTTCTCCAACTCTTTCTCTAATCTCAGTAGTAATAAAATAAATCCCCCAATTGTAAACACAAGTCTAGGAAAAATTGTTTGAAGTATCTGAAGGAAAACTCAACAAGATATAAAATAATTGAATAATAGAATGGAGTTCACATACTATTTTGATGTCAAGTCAAAATGAATTGAACAAAAATAATAGCAGAAAACCAAATCCAACAGCACCTGAAGATTCTTAAAAATTAAATATAGGTAGAATTCCTTCCAACGATGATTTCAAGGTTCCGCCATGCTTCGGTCATGAGGTAGAGGAGGAGGAGGAGGATGAGAGGCCAAAATTAATTAGAAGGACATTGTGATTTTGATGGATGGAAATTTCAATTTTTTTTTTCTTAGTGTTGACTGCCAACAAAAGTGATTATTTTGGATTGTCTACATTGTAATTGTAATTTTTTTATTGTAGTTGACATATGCCAACATTCTCAAGTAGGTCGAGAAGTCCAATTACAATTTATAATTAATTACAGTTATAACTTAATTTTTACTTTGTAATCAATTACAAATGTAACCATTAATTACTATTATAGTTTAATTATATATTACATATTACAAGTCACTTGAAATTTCCTATTTCTTTTAAAATTAATTGAATAAGTTACAAATTGTAATAAATTACAGTTTGTAATTTAATTCCAAATTTTTATTATTTTATTTTTTAATTAATTACAATTGTAACTTTATTTCAAATTTGGAATTAGTTACGATTGTAACTAATTAATTTGCAATACATGATAGAATTTTTTTGCTAAAATTAATTGAAATAGTTACATTCGCGCAATTGCAATTTCAACTTAATTACATTTTGTAATGTATTATAGTTTACAATTAATTATAATTGTAACTTTATTTTGATTTTGAAATTAATTATAATTGTAACTTTATTTCAATTTCGTAATTAATTACCATAGTAACTAATGAATTTTTAAAATATTAGTGTAATTCACAATTTGTAATTAATTACCACTTCAACAGCACAACCACAACTACCTCAACCAAAGAAAAAATCAAACATTTTTCTTAAAATCATTGATAAATGGAATTGTACTCCCATCAATTTTGTTCACCTTCTTGCTCGTAGAATACAATTGATGCATTCACTCCAAATTTGCCCTTTTTGAACTCCTAAATATGTACTTCTGTCTTCTTATAGTTTTTGTACGATTTTAGCTATTTAAAGCAAGTCTCTATCAGTTTCAGTTCTCCATACTCTCCTCGACCACATTTTACTACCACTGTTATCATCAAAGCAATTAAAAAATCCTTCATTTTTTTTTTTTTATCCAACAGCAATGCTAGCTACAAGAACCGTGCAGGGACATGAACACGAAGCACTTTTTCTTCATTTCGAATTTTCCATTTTGCATAAAGCATTCACTGGTTGCTTTATCGTCTCTTGACTATTTAATCCCTAAATCAAGTTGGTATATGGCTCACACAATTATGAATTATTTGATTGGGCTGAACAAAGGATGAAATCTACCTCTTGCGTTTGCTTATTTGAGAAGTTGATGACAAAGGATTGCTATGTCAATTCATTTTTCTTTGGTTGATGAACCAATTGTTAATCTGTTTTAGTTGCAACCCATTTTCCTGCTCCATTTTTCCTTTATTTTCGTTCAAAAAATCTCAATGGATTATCTGCGCTAGATATCTAGGGCCACCGAAAAACAGAACTGATTTAATTAAATAGTATATAATTACTTGATTTTAAAATTTTTAAATCTAATGGTATGATTTGGCATAATTTCCCCATTACTAAATTGAATTTTATTTTATTTTAGGAGTTTTTCCTAAATTAAGATGTTAATTTAATTTGCCCCTTTTGGAATTAGAGTTGGACTCTAATTTTGTATTTGATTAAAATATGATTTTAATTAAATAAGACAAGCTAACTAAAGTTTGTTAATTAATTAATTTGATTAGTTAATTATTTTTTCGATCAATTTTATCTAAATTAGTTTTGACGACCTAAATTGCTAGAAACTTGAAATTTCTTTATCTAATATTATATATTATGTTATAATGCATTTATATGATGAATGTATACTTAATGGATGGTTATGGGCTCGACTCATGTGATTGGTTGGATGGTTAATTTATTCTGCTTTTGTTGGTTGGGCCGCGAGCCTTTTATTATTTAATTGGGCCAGCGTGCCTATTATTTAATTTATTTGAGTCAGCGAGCTCTAGTTCATAGATATGAGCCTATGTGCCCATTTGATACAGGTCTGCGTGCCAACTAGTATAGGATATAGGTTGCAGCTGGCCATAAGAAGACAAATAGTATAGGATACATATTGCAGCAACATATGGAGATTATTGCAGTTAGCATTCGATGATCAAATGCAATGTCCTCTAGGAATTGACCAACTAGTCTTCTTCATGGCTCAAGAAGACTAGATAGATATTGTCCATAATCATCCACATTAATATTATATGTATGATTAATTGCATGGTTGATGTTAGTTAATATACATAAGAATGATGAGACCAAATCCCTCACTAAAAATTATATGAAGTCATAAGCTTTCCATTGTTATAATGAAAAATCAGATTTTTCTATCGATGTCAGCTTATTGAGTAACTCTAGGCTACTTGCTGGTAGATATGTTTCTCATTATGAAGTATCAGATAACTCTGAACAATGGGTCTAACTTAATCAAAACCACATCCTTTATTGAGTAAATCAAAAGGGATATAAAATTTTGGAAGTTATTTATTAAATTTGTATTAATTGGTTAATACAAAGTGTCTTCCATTGTTATAGTGAATAAACCAGAATTCGCCCTCGATGTCGGCTTGTTGAGTCACTCTCGACTGCGAGTGAGAAGGTGATACAAATCAAAATGCGCGGAATTAAACGTCGAAAAGTTACGAACCCAGTTTTGGATAGACGGCGAAATCTTGACCCAACAATTACAACGCGAAATCAACGATGCGGATTGAAGAACCAAGATTTACAAAACACCACAAGGACTTGTCCGATTTTCCTTGATAAGTTTCTGGTTTTGAACACCACAAATATTCTCGCGAGTATTTGATAAGTTCGGGATGAACGCCACAAAGAATCACTCTTTGATAAGTTTGAAGAAATATAGGAAATCCACTTATAACTTACGGCTGTAAATTTGAAAATCTTGGAATCCTGCGTTTTGGTCCGAGAGTGGATTACGGCCATGACATATGGCCCTTACTGCCGTAAATAGGCTTCTGATCCTGAAACTTTGATCTTTCAACTCGGCTTGATCTGTTTGTCTTCTAGGCTCGACTCCAAACATGAAAATTGTTCATTTTCCTATGTAGTTGTTGCGTCGCCCGTGTCTTAGTTTCCCTTTTGAGCTCCTATCTCGTATCACATCATCCCCCATCTCTTGACAAGAATTTGGCCTCGAATCAATTTTTAGCCTACTTTTCAAACACTTCCTGCTCTTGGGGCCTTGTTGTAAAACTGGTCCACCTGGATCGAATGGAAATTTATTGATTCCCTACCACAGGATCAACCAACAGTGTTTTGTAACTTTTATACGGATGGATCAAATCATAATCTCCATTGGGCGTAGGTGGTGTTTCCCAAACTCCCAAGCGCAATTAACCTGCAAGAAATAATTAAATAAAATGGGGAAAGAAATGTTAGTTTCGTGAGATACAAGGTTTGGATCCTTGTATTCATAAATCATCACCGCCAACTCCTCTTTGGGAACCACGAGGCCCTTCTCTTCACCTCGTTCTTCCTTTGCAACTTCTTGTTCACCCCCCTCTATTTCTTTTCTCTCAAGCTTGGTTATTTTTTTAACTCCAGATTTTCTAGCCCAACCATCTCTTCTAAATTTGTGGGCTTAATCAACTCTCCTAATTTTTCATGCATTCCCTCATCACTACCCAAATCCTCATTTTCCTCATCAAATTTTGGAGTTAGGTCAACTACTTCCAACTTCAATTCTAGTTCACCCTCCTCCTCCTCCTCCTCCTCATCAACATCCTTAACCTGAGGCTCTACTATAATAAATTTCTCACTCTCTTTCAACCATTTTACCACGGTCTCTCTTCTCTCTTCTTTCTTTTGTAACCTAGCCAACCGTTTCCTTTCTACCTCCCGTTCACACCTCATTCTTTCCACATAATTTTTTTTTCTTAACCTTTAAAATTGCCTTCGGATCAATCTCTTCCCCCCTCTTAACCCCAATTCCATCCCTAGGTTTATGATCACGCCGATAATCCTTCCTAACTCTAGAATTCGATTGAGATTGCTCCTTTTGCAATTTGGATTTCTTTTCATCTAATTTATCCAATCTCATCTTAACTTCATCCAACAACCTCCACACATGATCTTTGTTGTTATCCCTTCTAGATGAAATTTTTTTGGGAAATTTGAACATTGTGGAATTTATGTGGAATGAAATGGAAAAGAACAATAAAAACAAAGGATTAAGAAATTCAAGAAAGTGGTTCTTGAATTTTGGAATGACTTTTTTTTTTTTTTTTGAATAATGAATTTTCGGAATTAAATAAAATATATATATATATATATAAATTGGAAAATTCGACACTAACGCAACAAAACAAACGAAACACGATTTGGATAAGAATTGAATAAAATAAACACTTTTGAATTTTTGTTGGATTTTATATGGATCAATACTGGAAAAATCATGACTGACACGAAGAATACGAAAACATGAAAACTAGACTCAAAAAAAGATATGAATGATTTTATGTGGCAGACTCGATGATAAACACATAAAAATCAAACTAGATAGAATAGAAAAACAAAACCTGAATCCAGAGTCCAGCTTTGAACCAAATGATACGAATCGAGATGCGTGGAATTAAACGTCGAAATGTTCTGAACCTAGGTTTGGATGGACGGTGGAATCTTGACCCAACAATCAAGATGCGAAATCGAAGATGCGGATTGAAGAAACAAGACTAGCGAAATGCAACAAGGACTTGTCAAAATTTCTTTGATAAGTTTCTGATTTTGAACGCTACAAATATTCTGGCGAATATTTGATAAGTTCGGGATGAACGTCACAAAGAATCACTCTTTGATAAGTTCGAAGAAATATAGGAAATCCACCTATAATTTTATTGAATCCTCAATAAATTGTTTATAAAAATCAAAGTCTGAATATTACATTGAATGGAAAAAGTTATAAATAAGCAAAAAAAAAAAAACCCTAGTCGTTAATGGACTCAAAATAGAGTTTTAATTAACTTAGAATAATTAAAAAAATGAAAAGGAAATAAAATATGCGAAATTTTATCCAACTAAGCACTTACGCCCGTGAAGATGGAAATTACAGCCGTAAGTATAACTCTGTCCCAAGGTTAAGGTCGTGACACTTAGACGTATGACTGTAAATGTGAAAATCTTGGAATCCTGCGTTTTGGCCCGAGTGTGGATTACGGCCGTGACAGATGGCCCTTACGGCCGTAAATAGGCTTTTGATCCTGAAACTATAATCTTTCAATTTTGCTTGATCTGTTTGTCTTCTCGAATCGACTCCAACATGAAAATTGTTCACTTTCCTATGTAGAATGTTGTTGCGACACCCGTGTCTTGGTTTCTCTTTTGAGATCCTATCTCGGATCACATCAGAAGGTGTTTTCTATCATTATGAAACATAAGAAGTTTCTAAACCATGGGTAGAATTTAACTGAAATCTATCTTTTGTTGAGTCACTCAAGGATATGAGATTTTGGAGGCAGAGTGAAGTAAATACATTAGATGTGTGCGACAAAGAGTTGTCTACTTGATGATCTAGGGGTCACATGAAGATGTTATTGATAGGAGTATATATCTGGATGTTTTATTAGGGCTTGTTGAGTCACTCAAGGTTCTAATAGAATAAAAGTGATCCTAGCACACTGTGAATCTAATAGGATTCTGTGAGATTAATGTTGAGGCTCATTAATTCCAGTAAAGTGGTGGGAGTAATCTATTTAATAAAAGACCAATTGATTTATGCATTATAATACACGACTCTATTTTTAATTTATTATTGTTGTTGGACGAGTTTTAAAATTTGAGTTATTACGTGAACTTATACAGTGTAATTGACACTGAGTAAGTTTATTGGACTAAAATCCTTGAATTGATGTTGTCCTTTGAGAACTGATGTCAAACACAATATGATCGAGAATACACTTCTCGAACATGCCAATAATAGGACACTAAATTTATAATTACGAGGATTCCTTAACCGAACTGAAGAAGTGAGAAGTTTGGTGAATCTTCTACTTCACTTTTCTATTCGATAGAGGTTAAAAAATCTACTTAGCCAATCGAGTATTAGATACTTATAATATACAATGACTAAAAGTAGAATAATTGCAAAAAATAGTGACATGGCTATTTGTAGGTAATAAAGCAAATGTTGCTTAAACATCTTAAGAAGCTATCACCTATCTTTGCCTTCTCATTCAATTTAAATTTGACAATTGTTAATTAAAGTTCTTATGAAGAACGACAGTTGATTATCCTCTTTAATTAAGAATAATAGTTATTCATTAACTTAGATGGGATAGTATGGAAGTGAGGTAAATAACAAATAGTCTACATTCTGAATATTGATAAGGCAAAGAAGAAGTCACAATTAAATCTAACACTTGATTAATTCAATTAATGTGGGATGTTTGATCCACCGAGCCTATTGCACACGGATGTAAGTGGGCATATGTCAGAGTGGTCTTTATTCATTAGATAACCTTGATAGTAATTGTTATTAATAATGAAGTTCAAATCTAAGAGTTTGAAAACTTCAAATAATACAAATATAAATTAGAAGGAAAAAATGTGAAAAACATTCTAAGCACATAGATTTGATCAAAGTGAAGAGTATTTTAAAGTTATTGACTTCAATATTTTGTTATGAGACATAATTTTTTGTATAGATAACCATTTCACACACGCCTCAACACAATGGCATGTTTGAAAGGAGAAATATTGCAATTGATGCAATCGTTGATGAAGCCACACGAAGTCTCCAAAGTCATTTTGGAGCTTTGCACTGAAAAATTTATGTTACACACTTAGTGGTGTTCCACAAGAATCGGTTGGAGAATATGTGCTTGCATTGGATGAGGCACAGATCAATGCTTGGGCTGCGATCACTGCTCAAGACATGGTGATGACTGAGAACACACTAGCTCCATGTAAAGATATTAGGATCATGAATACATGTGTACTTGTAGGCAATTTGATCTGGATAAATTTCATTGCCCACAGGCAATTTCCGTTGCAAGGCAGCATGGCCTTGATGGTTATGGGATTTGCTCTCCTTTCTATACAACTTTTTTTTGGAGACAAACTTATTCGGAATTTATATACCCATTACCAAATGAGAATGAGTGGGAGTGGGAAATTCCTGAGGAAATTAGATCAAGAACCATCTTGCATCCATTAACAAGAAGACTTGCTCGACGCCCACCGAAACAGTGAAAAAAATCAATTGGAGATGTACGCAGGCCTCGTAAATGTAGTAGGTGTTTGAAGACTGGCCACTACCGGAGTACTTGTACAAATCCTTTGTCAGCTACATAGAAGTGGATGCACTTTGTGTAGTAATTGAACATCCTTTTGATAAAATCTGTACTTTCAATTTTAGTTTTTTAATACATTTTAGTATTGTTGAAACTACGAAGTGTTATTATTTCTAGTATTCTTTCTTGATGAACATTTATTTAATATCTTGCAGGTGGTGAATTTTACTATTATGCATGTTGTAGTAGATAAATATCTTAACAGGGAGTTAACATATGCCATTATGCAATCACTAAAACGGAAAACATGTCGTTATGCTCATGAATGGGCTTGCAGTCATTTGCATCAACACAGCATGTCTTATTTTTTATAAAGTCACACTAACAAGTCCGTGTATCCATTTCCATGTTGTTTCGAAGAGTTTAGGCCAATAACGGCACCAATGTCGTTACGGCTACACTAAAGAGGCATACTGTCGTTATGATCATAATTATAAACTTGTCACTCATTTGCATCAGCACACCACATCTCTACATGTAACAGGTGATGTGCTAAATCGCAAGTGTACGATGTCGCATCCAAGTAATAAAGTGTACTTTTAAAGTCCGAATATCAATACTACAGAGATTGTAATTAAATATCAAAATTGTTAGTTCTCGCCTTATATGAATGGTAGAATGATTTTTTGAATATAACTAAACTAAAAGGGAAAAAAAAGACATTTAAAGATTCTAAATTAAGGTTTATAAGCATTAGGACATCCGATTTTACATAGTCAATAATTTTAATTCCATTATCTAGTTTTATTCCTATTATAGTGCTTGATCGAATTCACTTATGCACAAGAAATTCCCCTCTCAGATTTAAATCAACTCTACCTAGTTAGTTGACTATGTTAACGAATAGTAGGTCGTAATGAAAAAGTGCATGTAGCACAAGAATTCGTGTAGTGATCACAATAATAACAAACGTATATATCTATCATTCGTTCAATTACCGAATTTTATTCATTGATCTAAGTGTTAGCTCACCTCTCAAATTATGAAAACACCCATTAAATCATGAATTAATCGCAAGTTAATTCATGTATTAAACACAAAATAAAATCAACACATGCAATCAAAAGCACAAAACTAGATTTAATAAAGACTTAAAAGCGTAAAGCTAAGCGACATCGAATATCCCAACTAAAAGTTTATGTATTCATCAATAAAGAAACAAAAATCCAATAATATAAATTACTACGTGTAAAGAGTTTATCAAATTAACAAAAAAAAAAAAAAAAAAAGGAAATCTTGCGCCATCTATTTCGCTCTCCGTTGATAATCTTCGATTCCCCCACCTTTGTCTTGATTTTCGCCTCCAAGATGTGAAAGATAGAACAATTAATTATGACCTTGAGAGATTGTGAAAATTTCTCCAAAGGCTCCCTGTTTCGTGCATGAGAAGTGGTATTTATAGATTGTTCAAGAAACCTAGACTTTTGTCACAAGAAATCGCGCATGGCCTAGATTCACACTAGGCCGGAAAGCGAGGCGGCCGAGCAGGCAAAACCCTGGTGACGCGCAGTTAACCTAAATCGGGTTCTGTTAATTTTAGGATTGTCGTGGGGCCGCTTGTCTTTGGGGCTCGTGGCCGCGTAGTAGAAACTTGTTCAACGCGTTTTCAAATTTGATTCTTGTTTAAGTTGGTCCTCGTTCTTTATTTGCTTTCACGTCCTCCAACTTCCCATTGTGACATTTTGACCCCTATACTTTTGATTTCTTATCTTTTCATCCTTGCTTTCCTCAATTGGCTCCACGCACTTCTCTAATGTGTCCAAAACTTAACCAAAAGCTCTTCTTTTCCATTAATTGCCTCATTCATGTGAGTTTGGGATAATTTGTGAACAAATAACAAACAAATAAATAGAATTTATTCTAACACGACAATATATTATCCTAATTTAGATATATAATTAAGTATGTAAAATACTTATCAATTACCCCCAACCTAGAATCATTGTTCATCCTCGAACAATGTAAAAATAGACTACAAAGGAAAGAATGCAAATAAAAAAAGTTTTTGGTTTTGTAAATTTTTTTGCCATGTGCCTCAACAATGCAAATCAACTTCACATTGTAGCATAAAACTTTGAACAACACAATAAAATAGTTCTAGTTATAACATGTTAGACATTCAATTGTGTGTATGAATAGCCAAAGTCAAACCCATACTTATGCAAAAATGTACTTAACATTGTGTGGCTTATTATGCAAAAGCAAGCCCAAATCCCATGAAGTCATCTTATGAGTCCTAATGATTTTTCTTACATCGCTCATGGAAGATCACAACTGATTGCTTTTCTCTCAAAACCCATGTTCCTTAATTTGTGGCTTCTAAAGAGTTATATAATGCATTTTTCCACACAAGATAGTTATAATTAGATACATGTATGAACAACAAATCGATGATAAGTAGTTCCCAACTCTCACACCTCCAATTTCCAAAATTCCAATCAACAAGCTTATACCAAGCATTTTTTATGGACGACTTTTTCTTTTTATAACAATGTCTTTTACCATCTTTGTACAAAAGATTTCATACTTGCTTCTATATAACCCCTGTAGCAAGCTTTAGGTCGGTGGCTTCCAAGCCAGACGACTTTAGGGCATTAGGTTCAGAGAACCCCTCAGACTTAATTACTCGAGTCATAAAGGCTTAAACATAAAAGTTAAAGATATTTTAGCGTCTTATATGTATGTTCACTCTTCGTACTTGCTTTCTAATTGACCCCTGTAGCGAGCATTGGGATGATAGCTCCCAACTCAGTTGAGTTTAGGGTACCAGGTTTGAAAGACCCTTAAACCTTACTTGCTTGAGTCAAAAATGCATTTGAAGAGTAGAATAAGACCTTCAGCATTTTTTTGTTTTATGCTGGTGTTGGTTTATACTTGTTAACTAAAACTTCTTCAACCAAAAGTACAAAAATTAAGAACTTCAGACCCTCAATCCATTAATTCATACATGGACTAACCTTTCCACCCCCAATCTACTACTTGAGTAGCTTGGTTCTAAATTCCTACAAAGGTAATTATTTGACATGGATGTGTGCTCAAGAATATAAATTCAAACATGAATAACTAATAAAGAAAATACAAGTTCTATGTTGTCCATTATTCAATTTGGAGTTCCCTTTGAATGTAGAATTGGATGGTTTCACTTGTTCCAATCATGATTTCGATGTTTTCCAATTGTTGTGTTTCTCGCAAGAGTGAAACAAGTACATTAGAAGCATCAAATTTATAAGCAATTGTAGGAAAATTTATAAACAACCCCCAACCTAAAGTTACGCACAAGTTTGAATTTGTTTTGAAATAGCTAACTACCCATTTCTAGCCCCACATCACTATGAAAAATTAAAATTTTTTCAAGCCATATTTGGACACACGAAAGTATGTAGTGTGGTTTACATCATATCAAAAATTTAGTTCATTTGGAGTTCAAAAAGGTTGTGAAATGATGTAGCAAAGTGGTCACTGTAGGCTGAAAATTAGTGCAACACCCTGCAGTGACCTTGTTGTTGTGCCTATATGTCCTTAACATCCCAAATCCAAGTTTTGTACAATGTGTTGATGCAACTTATGAATGAATGACTCAAAATCAATGCTAATAAGCATGAATTGAAGATGAAAGTTCAAAAAGTTTTGCAAAAATTCAAGGTAGAACTCTCCTAGACATTTCATCAAACACATAATGTGCACAAAACAAAACATGTTGCAATCATAGAGTTCGAAGCTTAGAGTTATCCCAAATTCTTAAACTATATTTCACAATCCACTCAACATACAATTCTAGCCTATTCCACAAGTCAATAATCCATAGAATCCAAATATCCTTAAAAGCAAGAAAGACCACAATAATAGCAAAATTGTAAAGAAAAGATGAATTTCATACCTTTTGGAAGATTGGAATGTGATGGAAGCTAGTATGATGCTCAATTCCATGTGAATGAATGAAGATTAGGTGGAATGCTATGTTGGGGTGAATTTGGGAAGAGAAAATGACGTTGAAAGTTATGAATTTGAAAGTTTCACCGAAGTATATAAAAATCTGCTGAAACTGACCTACAGGTAACCGTGCGACTGTGCAGAAGAGGTTTTGGTGGCCGCGTGGTTAGACACTATAGGTTCTGTTGATTTTAATGGACAAAGCGAGGCCACCGAGATGTTGGGGCATGGCCGCACAAGTCTCCAGCTGAAAGAAATTTTTGTGCCTATTTTGAAATTCAAACTCAAATTCTCGACTCCAAAATACCTTGTTATCAATGTATTCATTCATCTATGCTTGATCCATGTCATGAACTAAAGCTTCATGCATGAGTTTTTGATTTTAACAATTAAATCCTAACATGCAATGGGGATCAAAAATTCAATGACATGAACATGCTTTGAAAGTCAATATGCATCTAAATGAGATTTCAACTATAAGTCCAGAAATTAATGATGGAATTGATGCTTAAACTCTCAATCAAGAAACATGCACTTATCAACTAAAAAATGTGGTGTAAAGAGTGTCACGAAAATTTGATAACCCAAACATGCCAAAATTAAACTAAAATGCAAATTAATCCTAAAGTTATTTATAAAGCAATAAATAAAGAAAAATAAATAAAATCGAAAGAAGATTGGGTTTCCTCCAAACAAGCGCTCCGTTTATAGTCTAAAGCCCGACTTTTTACCTGTATTGTTCAAGGAATTTTAATGACCATCTTTGTTTGTGCCTCTTGAATTTGCTCCAATTGTCAAATATGCACCAAACTTTTACCTTACCCATGTCATGTATGTTCACATCTCCACTCAATTCTAACTTCAATATGTAGACTTCAATCATTTCTTCATTTCCAACGATGAAATCAATTTTTTCCCAATTATTGAAGTTAAAGGGTTGCTTTGTAACTTCGACTCCTTTAAGTGTATGCTTTTCTGTGATCAATTCCTTTTTCTCCAGTTGATCTTCCTCTTTAATTGAAGTCTCCTCGAGCTTGATGTCAGGATTTTGCATTGTTGACAATGGGACTATGGCACTTTCATGGCATCTATTTTCTTTTTGTTGATCCACTATTTCAAGTTCTTATTTTTCTTCAGTTGTGTCAACCAATTTTTCTGAGTACTCTGACCCTTGTATCAAGATTTTTGGCAACTATTTTTGGCGGCCTCTCTGTCTTACTAACTGTCGATTGCTCCATCTGATCTCTCATTTCTTTCAATTCAGTCAGTTGATGATGCAGTAGCTGTTGTCGCAAATCTACGTTGGATATAGTATCTTCAATCTGTTGTTCCCAACTTGCTGATATTGAAAATTCTCCTGTTGTTGTTGTTGGGAAACTTGGAGGCGTTGTATACTCTAATTATTTGACCACGAGAAATTCGAATGCTTGTTCCAGTAAGGGTTATAAGCTTGAGAATATGAACTCCTATGATGCATTTAATTCATTCCCAAATAATCAACCCGATTCATAGCTGGCTAAGCCTGATATGCAAAAGGACAATCATTGTGGAGTGATTTTCAAAGCAGAAATGACACGTTAATCGAGTCTGAAATGTATGCACAGGATGTTCACCCCTACTGTCTAATCTTTTGGATAAAGCATCTAACTTTGTAGAGAGTCTTTCATATAGTGATGTTGTCTCATCCATCTCAGGTGTTGTTCGATTAGAGTACCACTAGTAATTGTTGCTGCCATCCTACTGTGATGCTTCCAACTTTCTCAAAATCCGTTCAAGCCTAAAAAGGAAACAATTCACAGCTTTTCAAAGTCCTTAAAATCAAAACTAAAAACTAAAAATAAATAAATAAATAAATAAAAATAAATAAATAAATAAATAAAATAAAGATATATAAATAAAAACAAATAAAAAGTTCAAACTAAAATTTTATGTATTCATCAATAAAAAATAAAAACGCAATAATACAAATTACTACGCATAAAGAGTTTATCAAATTAACAAAGAAAAGAAAATCTTGCACCTAATATTTTGCTCTACATTGATAATCTTCAATTCCCCCCCCCCCCTTTTATCTTGATTTTCACCTCCGAGATTTGAAAGAGCAATTAATTATGAACTTTAGAGATTGTGAAAAGGTCTCCAAAGGCTCCTGTTTTCGTGCATGAGAAGTGATATTTATAAATTGTTGAAGAAACCTAGGCTTTTGGCTCAAGAAATCGTGCATGGGCCTGAATTCACGCTAGACCGGAAAGCAGTGCAGCCGCGCAAGCAAAACCCTAGTAGCCGCGTAGTTAACCTAAATCAAGTTCTGTTAATTTCAGGATTTTCGAGCGGCCGTGTGTCTTTAGGGCTCGTGGCTGCGCAGTAGAAACTTGTTTAGTGCGTTTTCAACTTTGATTCTTGTTTAAGTTGGTCCTTGTTCTTTATTTGCTTCCACGTCCTCAAACTTCCAATTTGACATTTTGGGCCCTATAATTCTGATTTCTTCTCTTTTCATCCTTGCTTTCCTCAATTGGCTCCACGAACTTCTCCAATGTTTCCAATTTAACTCCAAAACTCATCCAAAAGCTCATCTTTTCCATTAATTGCCTCATTCAAGTGATTTTGAGATCATTTCTGAAATGTAAAAAAGTAACAAACAAATAAATAGAATTTATTCTAAAACGACAAAAAATTATCCTAATTTAGACATATAAATAAGTGTATAAAATATATTTATCAGCAGGGAGATAAGAGTTTTTTTTATGTTGTAGATTCAATATGTAATAGGGAGTGAAATGATATTTTCTTTGTTTTGTTGTTATAATCTATTAGCATAACGGCACAGATGTCGTTATGCAATCACTAATACGGTAAACGTACCATTATGATAGTAAACGAGCTTGCAGTCATTTGCATTAGAACAGCATATCTTAATTTTTATAAAATCACTTTAAAAAGTCTGTGTATCCATTTTCATGTCGTTCCGAACAGTTTAGGCCAATAACGGCACCATTTCCGTTAAGGGTACACTAAAGCGGCACACGTGCCGTAACGGTCATAACCGGGCTTGTCATTCATTTTTATCAGCACTAAACATCTTAGCCCCTGTTCTCTTTGCTGTTTTTAAGTAATTTTCTATTTTTATTTCCGAAAACATCGAAAATGTGTTCTTTATACCATTTTCCAAAATAAATTTTGTAAAAAAGGGACAAGATATCAAACAAAATGCAAAAGGCTGAATACATCATTTTGCTTATTTTTAATGGAAAAGGCGATTACACTCCAAAACGCGAAAAACGCAACCTTTTAGCAAGAGTGGCCTTAGCTCAACTGGACAACATCACACTTGTTACGAGACAGGCATACGGTTCGACTCACACCATTGCAACTCTCTCATTTTTATTTTTATTTTTTTTACTTTAACAGGCATCGGTTTCAACATTAACCTAAAACTATCTCCTCCCTGACATAAAGCAAGCCAGCTGCCCTTCCCCTCTTCTCTTCTCTCCTCCACGCACCTCCCCTTCTTTAAAAAAAAAACACGACGCTAATTGTATGCCCGCTCCTCACCACATAAGTTGAACTCCGATCCCTGCAGTGCAGTCCCGGTCTTCTCGTGTTGAAAGGTAAAATTTTTGTTTTTGGTTATTATTTATTTTGGCTGTGGTGGTGAACTCGGTTTGGCAGTGGTGGTAGTTCGATCGTAGATGTTGGTCGCGAAATTACAGGTTGTGGTTTGTGATGTGTGGAATTTTGTTTGGTTCAATGGGAAGGCTGGGGGATGTGGTCGGTGGTTGATAGGCAGCAAAGTGTTGTGGGTGGCTTGGTTTGGTGGGTTGCTCTGTAATGTTGGACTGAATGTAGAAGGTGGGCTTGGTCAGAGGCAGTGGTTATGTTTCAGTTTGTTTGATTTTTGGGCTATAAAAGAGAAAAAACGGTTTGATCTATTACTCCAGCTGTATGTGCTGGTTTTTTCTTGTGAAGAAATTGATGGTTTGATTCTTTTATATATATTGACTTACGTTTTGTGGAGTAAACATATTTTAGTTCTTCAATCTGGTTAATATAGAATTCACATTGTTATGAAATAATCAATTCTACATCGAGAGCTATTGTTAATGAAAATTTGGGAGTTTCTGCTGAATAGGAATTTGATTGCATTCAAATGTACATAGAAATTACCTTTCTTTGTGATTAGTGACACACATGACTCTTTGTGATTGCATAACACGTGTATGACCTAGTAGATGTGCAACCTTTAACAAGATTGAATATATATCAGGTCTGTTGATCTATTAGGCCTTAGTTTTGATACAAATTGTTTGACCTATTAGGTCTGTTGATCTATTAGGCCTTAGTTTTGATACAAATTGTTTGACCTAGTAGATGTGCAACATTTAACAAGAAAAATATGATGGGCCTTGAGCTTATATAGAAATAAATTTAGGTTCTCAATGATGCATGGATTAATGATTTGATATTGATAATTAATAATGTACATATCAAGTATAAGAAATCTATAGAAATTTCAATCTCTTTATCCTGATGACAAACGAAGGGTAAAAACTAAACATATATAACACATCCTCACATATGCATCAGCCATAAAGTGGACTATTTTTATTTGGTTGCCTATTTTTGAGTATGTGATTGATTTACTTTGATATTTACAGATTTGAGATTGTGATGTTGAGTAGTAAGAATATAGGTAGAACATTGATAACCTATACATTATGATCACCTAATGACCTTTGCAAATGATTTTTGGGAATGTGATGTTGAGTAGTAGGAATATAGGTAGAACATTGACAACCTATACATTATGATCACCTAATGACCTTTGCAAATGATTTTTGGGAATGTGATGTTGAGTAGTAGGAATATAGGTAGAACATTGACAACCTATACATTATGATCACCTAATGACCTTTGCAAATGATTTTTGGGCCACGCTGATGTTGAGTAGTAGGAATATAGGTAGAACATTGATAACCTATACATTATGATCACCTACTGACCTTTGCAAATGATTTTTGGGCCACGCTGATGTTGAGTAGTAGGAATACAGGTAGTCATGTAGTAGTCAAGTTACCTATTTAAATTTCATTACAAGTTACATATTATTCATAGAATTAATTTGCGTGAAGAAAATGGGTAGTCACAAAGGTTCTACTACGACAACAATGCAATGGACCGACACAAATGAGACTGTATTTATTCAACTTTGTTATGACTTCGTCAAAGCGGGAAAATTACAATGTTCTACATTCAAATCCGATGATTGGGGAAAGATCAATGATGAATTGCGTCGCATCAAAAATCATGATTATGGAATAGTACGACTAAAAGGTAAATGGAACCGTCTGCGCATTACTCATCGGTGATTTTCTCAAATTATCGGGCATACAGGCGTCACATGGGATCTACATACAAATAAAGTAAATGCTCTAGAGGAAGTTTGGGAACTTTTTTATACAGTAATTCTTGCTCACATAGTAGAACATGATATATAATTTAATTTCATGCACTTATAAATATTAGTTGCCTTTGTTTGTTTACATTATTGCAGCTAAACAAGACGGAGTACAAAACCATCAGGAGTAATGGATGTCCACATTATGAAACACTTGGAGAGCTATTTCGTGGGACCACAGCAACAGGTGCGCTGGGTAATGCCTCCACTCAACCTCCCCCTACATCGGACGAAGAACGAGAAATAGAGGATGCATTTCTGACCAAGGGTGTGCATGTACGAGCTGAAAAAATTGATGATGATGAAATAAAAAAATCTGGTCGGCGTCGTAAGGAACCTAAGATCAGTAAATGGGATAAGCTTGAGGCTTGTATGCAGCAGTGGTCGTCCACAATGAGTGCAAGAAATGATGAGAGTGAACTGTGACGGGTTTACCTGAGAGAGAAGCTTGCATGACTCTAAGAAAAATCATCTGCTGGTACCAGTAATAATGAAGCAAGTAGCCAAGATCCATTTTCTCAATCAGTTTGCATGAAAATCCTAAACAACATGGAATGATTAAGTAATGAGATGTATGTGAAAGCCATGAAGGCATTCAAGGATAAAGATTTCAGGCAGCAATTTGTGATGGTGCCTGAAGAAAGGAGGATGCCTGTGCTAGAGCTCCTGTAGTCGTGTTAGCAGTTTACTTTATTTAGGATTATGTTTGTGTGAGCAGTTTGTGAGTTTTTCAAGATTTCGGTTGGTCATGAATTATGTTATGCTTGTCGTTGTAGTTAGTGGTGAAAAATCTCTTACTTTATTTTGAACATTATGTTTTCGTAACGTGATCTGGAGTATGTAGTACTTCTTTTATTTATGTTTTGTGTTCACCATCTATTTCGAAAATTATTATCTATTTGGGAATCTGATTTGTTTGTAGTACTTATTTTAAAATTCTTTTGTTTTGACCATCAAAATGAATAATGATTATATTCGATTTGAGCAGGAAATGTCTGACTTGGAGTGCAGTTTGTCCGATGACTCAAGTGACGAAGATATATTTTCATTCATACAGGAAGATTTCGATTTATCTACAGACATGATGGGATGCCAGATATTAGTAGCTTTTTCTGGAAGAGATATCATCCACAAGACACCCCGTAGAACATCAATGCTGACGGGGAGGATGTACATTTATGAGATTTTGAATGGGCATCCAACTGTGTGCTACAGTAATTTTTGAATGCACAAGCACATATTTCAAAATTCCTGTGATATTTTGAAAGTAAAAGGTCTCTTGACAAATGCGAAGAAGGTGAGCGTCGAAGAAGGTGTAGCAATGTTTCTAATGATTATAGGGCACAGTACTCGTTACAGGCTAGTTGGTGATAGATTTCAACATGGAAATCACACAATAAACAAGTGGTTTAAGCGAGTCTTATGTGCTATTTGTCAATTGGGCACTGAGTTAATACGCCCGATGAACCAGGGGGTTGTGCATGAGCGCATCTTGCAAAAGTATCCATACTTTAAGAATTGTATTGGTGCAATTGATGGGACACATGTGGCCACTTGGGCACCGGTATCGAGGCAGATAGCTTTTCAAGGAAGGAAAACAAATGTGACACAGAATCTAATGCTAGCATGCGATTTCGACACGAAGTTCACATTTGTGTATGTCAGTTAGGAAGGTACCGCTAATGATTCTCGAGTATTCATTGACGCTGTTACAAATCCCGCAAACGGATTTCCAATGCCACGTGAAGGTATATTAGCTTCCTTTCTACATCTTTTAGGAATATATGCTTAAAACGTAACTTTAAATCGTATTAATTTTATAATTGTAGATGAATGGTACCTAGTTGATGCTGGTTACCCAAACATTCCTGGTTTTCTAGCCCCATATCGAGGACGTCGCTATCATTTATATGATTATGCTGGGAGAGGAAGACTACGAGGAAAGGAAGAGTTATTCAATTATCGACACTCCTCATGCCTAACATAATCGAGCGTAGTATTGGAGTGTTGAAAGCCAGGTTTCCTATTCTGAAGTTAATTAACAATTTTCCTCTTATTAGGCAAAGGCACATCCCTACTGCGTGTTGCACAATACATAACTTCATTCTTCAAGAACATGCATTAGACGAGCTGTTCACAGAATATTCAGTGGAGAATATGATTTTTGATGATGTGCCTGAATCAAGTGATGCTCGAGAACCCATACAGTTTGATGCGAGCCAAACAGCTCAAATGAGACAAGTGCGCGAAGAAATTACTAATCAAATGTGGACTGATTACTCCACAAGGTCAAGATGACTTTTAAATTTATTTTGTGTAGTCAAACTCTGTATCAGTGATTAGAGTTACATGTATTTTGGAAGTAATTTGGACTTGAATATTATGTTGTTAATTTCTTATAATATTTTTTTGGAGTTGAACATTAATGACATTATTAATTAGTCTAAAAAAATAGTTAAACAATATAGATTGTTTAATATAATTCAGAAGCAAATTCATTGAAAATAGTATAAGTAGTATTCTGGAAAATTTCAAACAGAACGTGTTTTTCAACTTTCATTTTCAGAAACAGTTTTCAGAAATGACAAACAGAACGCGTTTTTAGCAACATTGAAAATAAAAATAAAAACAGGAAATACAAAATAAAATACAAACAGAACGCTACCTTATTTTTGATAATATGACTCTAACAAGTCCGTGTATCCATTTTCATGTCATTTTGAACAGTTTAGACCCATAACGGCACCATTGCCGTTATGGGTACACTAAAATGGCACACTTACCGTTATGATCATAATCGAGCTTGTCATTCATTTGTGTCAGCACTGAACATCTTATTTTTTATAATATGAATCTAACAAGTCTGCTTCCGAACAGTTTAGACCCATAACGGAAAAAATGCCATTATGGGAACAATAAAGCGCTGTACGTGTTGTTATGGTCCTACCTCACTAATTTAATGTTTTATTCAATCCCTAGAGATGTTAATATTTGGAAAAAAAAACAAAATTAGAGTCTTAGTTGTCACAATGACTTTAATGATACTTAGTTTTGTTGGTTTCATAATAAAATAACTCAAATATCTTGAATGGATGCATGTTGTGTTTATGATAGATTAGACATGATAAACTGGTTAATCATTCCACTACAGAATTATTCTATACCGACATCCAAAAATCATGTCTATATGCCCAAAAATACATAAATATCGTAATTACATAACTTAAAACCTGTCCAGTTGCATTTAAAGATATAACGGCATGCCTGCCTTTACGACATAACTAGAACGGCAAGCGTGCCGCTATCCTTTATACTTAAGTGTTCTTCTAATTCGAAATTCGAAAACCATGTCTATATGCCCAAAAATACATAAATATCGTAATTACATAACTTAAAACTCGTCTGATTGCATTTAAAGGCATAACGGCATGCCTGTCTTTACGGCATAACTATAACGGCAAGTGATAAGTGTATTTTATACACTTATTTTTATGTCTAAATTAGAATATATTGTTTTCGTTATAGAATACTTTGAGGATTTTTAGGAGTCAATTGGATGCAAATAAAAGTAAAAAATGAATGGAATATGATAAGAATATTACCATAAATTTGATTTCAATCGCACAAGATTCTGGATAGATTTCTAATCAGACTTTGAGACCTAATTTTAGGGCCATAAACGTTCAAATTTGGAAAATCCTATTTCAGTAATAATTTTATCCCTTTGAGTTATATTTCTAACTCAATTTGAATCACCTCCATCGAATAGGGGAATAGAAAGATATGATCAAAACACTGAGCAGAGACCAAAAAGACTCACGCGCGAGTTTGACAAATTTCTTTCCTTTTTCAATTAGGTTTCTTCTCCAACTATAAATACAACATGTTGGTACAAAAATCGTATTTGCATCACCTAAGAACAAGCTTAAACTAATATTTTTACTTTCAATTCTTGGGAGATCAATGCATATCAAGGGGTCGAGAGTTGAAGATCGCGTGAAGGATTAAATCTTGGTGTAAGCTTTCCTTTCTTTATGATATTTTCATTGAACACTAATTTATATTTTTTTTTGTTCTTTATTCATGATGTGTAATTAAATTCCATGTTGGGATGAAAGATGTAGCCTAACTTTATTGTTTCAATTCCATATTCCGTTCTTTCAATAATTCGTTGCATGTATTGATTTATTATTGTGTTTAATGCATGAATTAATTGACCACTAATTCATGATTTATTGAGTTATTTCCATAATCCGAGAGGTGAGTTAATAATTTAGATCAAGGTAATAAATCTGATAATTGGATAGGAGATAGAGAAATACTTTTTTTATTATCGCGATCATGTCTGAATTCTTGTGGGTTATCCATCTAGATAAGGAATAATTGGACCCTATGTAGAGATACATGGTTGACTTATTTAGATAGAATTGATTTAAACTCGAGAGAGGAATTTCAATATACATTAGTGAATTCGACCGAGTACATATTTAGGAGATAAAACTGGAATTAGATTTAATTTAATTAGCTAGGTGAAATCGTGAATCCCAACTACTTTATAATCATTTTTAAAAACAAAACAATTTTACAATTTAATTCTTTAGTTTATTTTATTAGTTTTAGATTTCAAACACCAAACTTATTCCTCTGTTCAAATAGAGCTAGGAACTAAAATATTTCAATACTTAATAGCAGTCCTCATGGGAACGATAATACAGACTCATTTGTCCACTTTATTTCTTTTCACGATCTGTACACTTGCGAGTATATTTTTGCATCGCAAAATATTAGTGAACACGTTTTTGTGTCGTTGCCGGGGACTGTTAATTAATATCGATACCAATTTGTTCTTGCTTTAGTTTGAACTTTATTTTTATTTTGGTTTTTTTTTTTTATTTTTTTTATTTCTTAGTTTTTGTTTGAGAAATACTTAAAAGTTGTGAATTGTTTCCTATTCGGGTATTGAATGAATTTTCAAATAGTTGGAGGTAACACAGCAAGATGGCAGCGAACAATAATCAATGGCACCTTGATCTAACTGCAGTTCAGACGTATCTGATATGTGATTTCTGTTGGAGAAATCATGTTGTATTTGATTGCCCTGATGAACCTAGATGCTATATGAAATGCTGATTGTTGTTGGAATTATTATATGGTAGAGCAAGGGTGCCCACCAGTACATGCAATTCAAGCTAAAGCTAAAGATTTTGACAATCAAGATTTGATTATTTAGGAATTTCTAATTCAACGAGCTGAAATTAATGAAATCAAGAAGTCGACAGAGTAGTTGACAGTAAGCATGTCAGAGAGTCAACCATTACAGTTACCAGAAATTCAGTGAAAAAATCAAAGGAGTCAGAAAAATTGGTTGAAATAGCTGAAGAAAAAGAAGAAATTGAAAGAGTGGATCAACCAGAAGAAAATAGTTGTCATGAAGATATCTTTGTCCAAATGTCAACAATTCAAATTTCGGACATCAACCTTAAAGACACTCCAATAAAAAAAAAGGGGGGGTTGATCACAGAAGAGCAAATGAACAATGAAACACTTAAAAGTGCTGAATTTACAATGCAATCATCTAACTTCAATCACTGGGGAAAATTTGATTTTATAATTGGCCCTAAAGAGATGATTGAAGTATATATATTGAAGTTCGAATCGAGTGAAGAAGTCAACATACATGACACTGGCAAGGTAAAATTTTGGAGCATGAATGCAAATTGGAGCAAGTTCAAACGACACAAACAAATAAAGTCATCAAAAGCCTTATTTAGAGTTCCTTGAAGAAAAGTGCAAAAACTCAGGCTTTAGACTATAAACGGAGCGCTTATAATTTTTCTTCTATTTTATTTATTATGCTTTAAGTATTTATTTTATTTGCTTGTTTTTAAATACATACATGGTAGGTGACATGTGTTAAGTATTTTGCATGTTTGCATATTACGACAATTTTGCTTGTTACATTATTTTGCATGTTTAGGTGTGTTTTGATTTTTATGTAATTTTTATTAGTTTAGGTATTCATCGTCATCCTAAGCACACACGCACACACGATTAGAACTTGGATAGTTTCTTATTGCTTTTCATGTCCTCTAAAGTCATTCATCTTTTGTTTGCAAGGAGGACACCAATCAACACACCTTAAACCAAGTTGAGAAATGCAAGGAAAGAATCAAATTCATCAAAAGTGCAATCAAATGGAAGCTTCAAAGCAAAGAAACACATCCTCTACACCTGGGAAGTACTAGTACCTCTCTTTTATTTTTGTTTTACATGTTTACATCTATTTGACAAACATTGAGAGCAGTGTATATTTCTAGTTTGGGGGTGAGAATCTCATTTCTTTTGCACTCATTCGTTTCTTTGGGATACAAAATATATATATATTGAAAAATTTGTTGACATGTTTATTTCCAAAGATATAATATGGATAAAATTGTGCTTTGGCTTAAATATTAGAAAACATGAAAACGTGAATTTTAAGAACTAGTTATCACTTGCTAGATTTCATCTTCATGCGCACATAACCATTGTTGGATTATTACTTGTGTAGGAGTTGTTTGATACATGTGGGGGTAAATTTAAGCAATTTGAACTTAAAGAATGATTTGATAATCCCTAAACTTAGATCATTAGACAGATTTTCCCTAAATTAGAACCAAACACAACTCAAAAGGTAAGTTTGAGGGTAGAATGGTTAGAATGTGCATGTTTGATGGGTTGGAGGTTTGTGGTTCTTCATTTTGCACTTTCAGTAAAGCAGTTTGGTCAATGGGTATAAACCACAACCATAATAAAAATAAAAAAACGCTGAAGGTCATATTTTACTATTCAAAAGCCTCTTTGACTCGAGCAAGTAAGCTTGTAAGGGTGTTGAAACCTAGTACCTTAAACTCAATTGAGTTGGAGGCTATCAACCCGAAGCTCGTTACAAAGGTTAATCAGAAAGCAAGTACGGAGAGTGGACTTACACATAAGATAATAAAACATCTTTAATTTTTCTTTGTCACCTTTGTGACTCGGGCAATTAAGTCTGAGCGGTTCTCTGAACTTGGTCCCTAAAGTCTTCTGGCTTGGGAGTCACCGACCTAAAGCTCGCTACAGGGGTCACGTATAGAAAGTAAATGAGGAAAGTATTGCACAAAGATGGTAAGAGACAAGGATATGATAGAAAAAGTCGTCCATAAAAAGAAAAAAAATTGTTTGGTATAAGTTTCGTCGACTGTAACTCTGGAGATAAAAGGTGTAGAATTGGGGATCTCTTATTCTTGACTTGTTGTGTATGCATATTTCTAACTCTGACTATCTTATGTGGAAAAAAGAAAGAAAATATTTGAGAAACCACCACAGATCGAAACCCGGGATGTGAGAGAAAAGAAGTTGTGATCATCAATGAGCCATGAAAGGAAAATCACTAGAATCATTAGGTTTACCAAATGAGATTCAGGCTTGATTGTGCATAATGAGCTACACAATTTTAAGGACATCTTTTGCTTGAGTATGTATTTAACTTTGACTATTCACACACACACTTGAAAATCTGGCATGAGATAACTAGAATTATTTAACTTTGTTGTTCAAAACTCTATGCTATGGTAAGAATGAATTGATTTGGATTATTGAGACATATGGTAAACATGTTGACATGACAAAAAGATTTGTTAATTTGCTATTTTGATTCATAAGTTTAATTTTACATTGTTCGAGGACGAACAATAATTCTAGTTGTGGGTATTTGATAAGTATATTTTATACACTTATTTGTATGTCTAAATTAGAATATATTGTTTTCGTTTTAGAATATTTATTATTTAATTTGTGTCTATTTGTTTACTTTTCAGAAAATATCCTAAAAGATGAAGAATGAATCAATTGATGAGAAAAATGCACAATTTGATGCTAATTGGAGCTTAATTGAGCAATTGAGAAGTTTATGACAAAAATCTAGAATCATTCATGGTGCGAAAGTGAATAAATTAGAAGTTGAAAAATTGAAGAGCAAATTAAACACGAGGGACCAACTTGCAAATATCCAGTGATTGATTTGGATAACAAGAAGATACTTTGAGGATTTTTAGGAGTCAATTGGATACAAGTATAAGTCAAAAATGAATGGAATATTATAAAAATATTACCATAAAATTGATTCCAGTCGGACAAGATTTTTGATAGATTTCTAGTCAGACTTTGAGACATAATTTTGGGGCCATAAACGTTCGAATTTGGAAAATCCTATTTCAATAATAATTTTATCCCTTTGAGTTATCTTTCCAACTCAATTTGAATCACCTAAATCGAATATGGGAATAGAATGATATGATCGAAACACTAAACTCTGTGCAGAGACCAAAACAGACTCCCATGCGGGTTTGACAATTTGCTTTCTTTTTTTGATTAGATCTCTTCTTCAACTACAAATACAACCTCTTGGAACCAAAATTAGACATTTTCCTCACCTAAGAACAAGCTTAAACTTTGATTTTTACATTCAATTCTTGGGAGATCAACGCTTAGCAAAGGGGCGAGAGTTGAAGATCGCGTGAAGGATTAAATCTTGGTGCAAGCTTTCCTTTCTTTATGTTATTTTCAATGAACGCTATATATTTTTTTTGTTCTTTATTCATGATGTGTAACTAAATTTCATGTTGGGATGAACGATGTAGCCTAACTTTGTTATTTTAATTCCATATTCTGTTGTTTTAAGAATTCGTTGCTTGTATTGATTTATTACTGCGTTTAATGCATGAATTAATTGGCCACTAATTAATGATTTACTTATTTCCATAATTTGAGAGGTGAATTAATTAACTTAGATCAAGGTAACAATTCCGATAATTGGACAAGAGATAGAGATATATTTTTATTATTATCGTGGTCGTGTGTGAATATTTATGTGTTATGTATCTAGATAAGGAATAATTCGGACCCTCTGTAGAAATATATGGTTGATTTATTTAGGTAGAATTGATTTAAACTCGAAAAAGGAATTTCAATATAAATTAGTGAATTCGACCGAGTACATATTTTGGAAATAAAACTGAAATTGGAGTTAATTTAATCAGTTAGGTGAAATCGTGAATCTCAACTACTTTATAATAATTTTTAAATACAAAACAATTTTCCAATTTAATTCTTTAGTTTATTTTATTAGTTTTAGATTTCAAACATCAAACTCATTCGTCTGTTCAGATAGGGCTAGGAATTAAAAAATTTCGGTACTTAATAGCAGTCCTCGTGGGAATGATAATTTGGACTCGGTTGTTTACTTTATTACTTTTCACGATCTGTACACTTACAGGTATATTTTGCATCGCAAAATATTAGTGAACAGCAAGCGTGCCGCTATCCTTTCTACTTAAGTATTCTTCTAATCCGACATTTGCAAACCACGTCTATATGCCCAAAAATACATAAATATCATAATTACATAACTTAAAACCTGTCCGATTGCATTTAAAGGCATAACGGCATGTCTGCCTTTACGACAAAACTAGACCGGCAAGCATGCCGCTATCTTTTCTACTTAAGCATTCTTCTAATCCGACATCCGAAAACCATGTCTATATGCCCAAAAATACATAAATATCGTAATTACATAACTTAAAATCCGTCAGGTTGTATTCAAAGGCATAACGACATGTCTGTCTTTACGGCTTAACTAGAACGGCAAGTGTGCAGTTATCATTTCTACTTAAGCATTCTTCTAATCCGACATCCGAAAACCACATCTATATGCCCAAAAATACATAAATATCGTAATTTCATAACTTAAAACCCGTCTGGTTGCATTTAAAGGCATAATGGCATGCTTGCCTTTACGGAATACTAGAGCACCAAGCGTAATCTTATCATTTCTACTTAAGCATTCTTTTAATCCAACATTCGAAAACCACATATGCCCAATGTACATAAATATCGTAATTACATAATTTAAAACCTGTCCGATTTCATTTAAAGGTATAACGGCATGCCTGCCTTTACGGTATAACTAAAACGGCAACTTCAACTAAACAGAAATCTGATTCGCCATTCACATCTCAGAATCCAATCCATAAATAGAAACCTATACATAAACATGTACAATACTTAAACTGAACATAACATATACAACTATACTTTACAAAAATTTGTACATAAACTAAACAATTAACCATTCATATGAAACAAAAACTTCACATCTCAAAAAAACTATTGTAGAATAGTATGGTTCAAACAATATTCAATGAACAAACTACAGATTATTTACCTTCTTGACAGGTTTCTGCAGACTACTCTGGTTGGTTTGACATCACAATGTCAACAGGTTCACAGCTCTCCCAATCGATGCTCAGAATCGGGGATAAAAATGGAAGGCAATCCTTGGTACAATATTATGGCAGCTGAAGGATTTGAGAGCATGCCTATGAAGGGAGATCGATTGAAACTTGATTATTTTAACCAAAAAATGGAACGTAAATTTCTATATATATATTTTTTTTGGATTAAAAAACAAAAACAAAACTTCAACCGTAGCCTTCCTTGGCCCTTCAATTGCGTTAGAATATCCCAATTGTAAATTCGTAGGATCTCTTTCCCCAAGCATAGTTTTTGAAGCGAGCCATATCATCAACTAAATAAAACCACCACAATTTCAAAGTGGTATTCTCCTCTGCAGCCAACAAAACATATGCCACAATTAAGATAAGCCCCAACTTTAACCTGTCCGACTGATGAGTACATCTTTGGAATATACCCAACAGTTGTTTTCTGGTGACTTTCCCTTTGCTCTTCTTAAACATTCTTTGCATTAGATCACTTTGCAGGCCTAATCTCTCATCCTCATATTCTAATTCCCTAGCTTTAAGGTCCGTCACTAGCACAAGTTCTTCTAGCCCAAATCTAGAAAGCCTATTACCAAATCTGAACCATAATTCATTCTCTTTTGATGTCCTCACTACCCTAAATATTATTTGGTGAACCATTTGAAGGGATATTTTAATCTCAACAACATCCAACAGGTGGCCAAAACAAGATTCTGTAAATTGCTCTTTATGCTTCGCATCTAAACTATAATCCACCTCATTTATAATCTGAAGCCTACATCTATTACTTATCTTCCCTCGAACCCTGTCTTTCATGTTAACAACGTACTCCATTGAAAAGCCTATCTGCAAAGAGAAAGCATTGCAAGTTAGATTATATCACTAAAACAAATAGAAACTCCTTTAAATACTCTATAGCTTCTTTATGCATTAAAATGTACAATACTTTCCTTTACCTAGTAGTTCAAAATGAACCGTCCACCATGCTAGTTTATCAAGAAGGGTGCAAACAGATATGGAGGATGCACCTTTAGATTTTATGTGATCAATTAGACAGAACAAAGTTCTTCCAGTATCTACAATAACCTCAACCTATGGATTGAACAAGTGGCAAGTATTATATAATAACTATACTGAGTAAGTGAAGCAACAAACATATGGACAAATTGCATTTGCTCACAATTCAATTCAACTACAAACACAATCATTTACGGTTTACTCCAAAAATATAATAATTTAGGAATTCTAACAACAAATCTTACACATTTGAGAATAAAGAAAATAGAAGAAATAAAATTTGAATAAATGTGCCAGTATATATACCCTTGTATGCAATGGTTTTGGAATCAAAATGAACCACATTTATAATCAACTGTACAAAACAGAGGGTTTCAATTTCATCACAAACATTTCAATTTTTATCACAATGACTAAAAATTATAATGTGGGTTTCAAAATCCAAAATAAACCCACAAGGAAAATTGAAATTTGCCATCAATTACACAGGAGGCGAGGCCAGATGTCATATATCAATGCCAACTATAA
Organism: Ligustrum vulgare; assembly: GCA_963555705.1. Lineage (NCBI taxonomy): Eukaryota > Viridiplantae > Streptophyta > Magnoliopsida > Lamiales > Oleaceae > Ligustrum > Ligustrum vulgare. The sequence goes on along the minus strand of OY743172.1, from coordinate 41,743,199 downwards.
GATGTTCTTCTCTGTACAATAACTAAAAATAGAAGATATCAAGTTCAAACATATGGATAAATTTTTGTTTTTCTCGTTAAATAATTAATAAAATTTGTACTGATTCCAACATTTGTCATACATATGATTCAATATTGGTTATAAATGCACACAATATAATGATCAAGTAAAAACGTGCATCTTGAGTTCATTATTTCAACGCTTTCTGATCAGATTTCATCCTTTGGGATCCAACTCAAGTTTTGAACATTCAAAATTTAAAGCAAACAAAACTAGTCAACCAACCCAACAAAAACATTAAAAGGACTAGCTCTTTTACCTCTGGATACTGCGGCAAAGCAGCAGGAACTGTACCCCTAGCTACAGAGATGTTGAAGAGAGCCTTGATTTTTGAAATGTTGGGGAATAAAAATCTGGAGGGAGAAAATGACCAGCAGGGGGGTTACCCGTAGCTACGGCAGTGGCCAGAGATGTTGAAGAGGGGCTTGATTTTTGAGATGTTGGGGACTACAAAAATTGAGGGAGAAAACGACAAGTGAAGTGTCGGAAGCGGTTGAAAATGACAGAAGAAAGAGGGATTAGGGTATATTTGAAGTGAGGGCATCCAAGTCATTTACATGTTATTTCATCTTCTGATTTAATTTTAGTTACCCTTTTATGGACAAAGGCTATTTGCCAAAATATTTGCTAGTTGGATGTCATCTACCGATAATCCCCTTAAAATATCTTTTAGTGACTTGGTGTTAGCACCTTGATGCTCGGATTGGATAAGACATGGGCATCGCCTTGATCTCATGTCAAGGCCTTGGTAGAAATGTGCTTCGGTGGGTGCATTTCGTGGGAACGGTTCAAGGCAGAGCGGGAGTAACTCGGGAGCATTGAATTAGCTTGTTGTGCATGGAAAGTTCGTTGGGCAGATTGGCATGGCACGGGAGGATCTCGGCATGCTTCGGCAGGTGCAGTGTTTACCTTCGGCTCGACTCTCGGTTGCATGCAAACACGGATTCACTAGGAAGGAAGCAAGTTGGAGCTGGCTGACTTCATGTTCCAGTGTGGCAGTTACTGGGCACATGTCAAAGGCTTTGACATGGAAATTCGGATTGGCACATGTATGGCAGTTACATGGGCAGTTTGGGATGGTTTCTTAGTGGGGAAACTTAGAAACTGACCCTAGCAGTTGGGGGTGTCAACTGCATACGAATTTTGTATTTATCTTGGCAAGAGTCACAAAGGCAAGGAGTGGAAAATCAGTGCCATTGTTGTGTCCTTGCAAAACGTGAGTGTTCTTTTATTGAGTTAATAAAAGTTGGGAAGGATTCCTGTATACTCGGTGTTGTGTGTTGCATTTTGTTCTTGTTCCCTTAAATCTGTTGGTTCTTTCATAATTATAAACAAACTGGGATTGGAAGGCTGACTAAGATCGGAACTTAGTGCCGCAGTGGGTGAAAAATTTCGTGTTAAGATTTGATCCCGTTGACAATTGGTATCAGAGCCCCGTTTAGGGTTGTTGCTGTGAAAGATGGCAGATCAGGATGTGATTGCTCGACTGGGAAAGTTGGAAGATTTCGTTGGTGCTCCTATGACTGACGATACGGTTAATCTTGCAGCGCAGGCACATCATCAGCGTGTTCTCCTCGCTGAATTGCGTGCCCAATTCGACGCTTTCACAAGGGAGATGAATGGCAACCAGACGTCCATGGTGAAGGACATGATGGACGTGGCAGACAACATGAAAACACGTTTTGAGGACATGGAACGTGAATTAAACTTGGTCAAGCGGGCTGTGGCGAGTCCGGTTGGTGCAAAGGACCCGATGGCTTCCAAAATTCGTGTGCCTGAGCCTAAAGCATTTTCTGGTGCCCGGAATGCTAAGGAATTGGAGAATTTTCTGTGGGATATGGAGCAGTACTTCAAGACTGCCCGTGTTCCTACAGAAGAAAAGGTGAACTTTGCTTCCATGTACTTAGTAGGAGATGCGAAGCTTTGGTGGCGTACTAGGTTGAGGGATGACGAAAGTGTGGGAAGGCCTCGGATTGAAACATGGGAAACGCTGACAAAGGAATTGAAGGATCAGTTCCTGCCTTGCAATACATCTTGGATTGCAAGGGAAGCACTGAAAAGGCTGAAACAGGTGGGTTCGGTGCGTGATTATGTGAAAGACTACACGTCTTTACTGCTGGATATTGAGAATATGTCCGATGAAGACAAGCTATTCAACTTCATCTCGGGTTTGCAATCTTGGGCACAGACTGAGTTAAGGCGACAAGGTGTGAAAGACTTGGCGTCTGCTATTGTGGCGGCCGACAGTTTGATTGACTACAAACTTGGTTCGACCTATACCAAGGACAGTAAAAAGGAGCATGGTGGGAAGAAACCAGGTTCCAAAGGAGGGAAAAAGCATGATCACAAGGCCAAAACTGGTGACTATGCTAAATCAAAAGATGGCGATGCGTCCCAAAGCAAAAGCAAAAACTTTGGTAGTTGATGCTTTATCTGCAATGGGCCACATCGTGCTCGGGACTGTCCTAAGCGGGAGAAACTCAGTGCCTTAGTGATCGAGGATGAAAGTGCTGCACAGGGGGAAGTCAGTACACGAGTCAATCCTCTGCAACTCGTGAATGCTCTCACTGAGAAGAAGGAAGTACCGATGCGTGGGCTAATGTATGTTCCTATCAGTATAAATGGGCAGGCAGTGATGGCAATGTTGGATACCGGGGCTACAAACAACTTTGTGAGTTTGAAGACGGTAGACAAGTTGGGTTTGAAGTTGGTGCAGGCCACTTCTCGGATTAAGGCAGTAAATTCAGAGGCTCAACCATTGAAGGGCATGGCTCAATGCGATGTTCGTGTGGGAAGTTGGGAGGGGCAGTGCAATCTGATCGCCCTTCCACTTGATGACTTTGATCTGATTCTCGGAGTGGAATTCTTCGTGAAGGCAAAGGCTTCAGTGGTGCCTTATTTGCGTGGGATGTTTATTGCAGATGAAGCAAATCCTTGTTTTGTATCTGCAGTCTTTCTTGATACGAATGTTCCTGGAAATCAACAAATAAGACTGACTGGGATGGTGCAGTCAGCGAAACAGGTTGATGGCGGGTTAAAACGAGGGGAATCCACATATTTGGCAGCATTGATTGAAATCAAACCGGATCAGTTTGTGGAAGTGCCAGATTCTGTTGTTGCAGTATTGGATGAATTTTCGGATGTGATGCCACCAGAACTTCCGAAAGTATTGCCTCCCCGTCGTGCAGTTGACCATAAAATCGAATTAGAGCCTGGAACGAAGCCTCCAGCTCAAGCTCCATATAGAATGGCTCCTGCAGAATTAGCAGAACTTCGAAGGCAGTTGAATGAGTTGTTGGATGCGGGTTACATCCAGCCTTCGAAAGCCCCTTACGGTGCTCCTGTTTTGTTCCAAAGAAAGCAAGACGGTTCGATGCGGATGTGTGTGGATTATCGTGCGTTGAATAAGGTGACTGTGAAGAACAAGTACCCGGTGCCTCATGCAGCAAACTTGTTTGATCGGTTGTCCCGTGCTTCTTTCTTCACAAAGCTGGATTTAAGGGCAGGGTATTGGCAAGTGAGAATTACTGCTGGTGATGAGCAGAAGACTGCTTGCGTTACAAGGTACGGTTCCTTTGAATTTCTTGTAATGCCCTTTGGTCTTACAAACACCCCTGCTACATTTTGTAATTTGATGAATGATGTTCTATATGAGTTTTTGGATCGATTTGTGGTGGTATATTTGGATGATATTGTGATCTATAGTGAGACACTAGATGATCAATTGGTTCATTTGAGAAGGGTATTCTCTCGGCTTAGGGAATATCAATTATATGTTAAAAAGGAGAAATGTGAATTCTGTAGAGAGGAAGTTCAATTTCTGGGTCATTGGTTGAGTCATGGCAGAATTCGGATGGATGAAAGGAAGGTGGAGGCAATTGTAGATTGGCCTGCTCCTACTAAAGTTCCGGAATTACGATCTTTTCTTGGATTAGCCAACTATTATCGTCGTTTTATAGAAGGCTATTCCAAGAAAGTGAGTTGCCTTACTGATTTATTGAAGAAGAGTCAGAAGTGGGTGTGGTCAGAGGCATGTCAGAAAGCTTTTGAGAGACTGAAGCAGGCTGTCTCTACTGAACCTGTGTTGGCACTGCCAGATTTTGATAAACCATTCGAGGTGCATACTGATGCCTCAGACAAAGCTATTGGAGGGGTATTGGTGCAGGATGGGCACCCGGTGGCCTTTGAAAGCAGGAAACTGAAAGATGCTGAGCAACGATATTCGACCCATGAGAAGGAAATGACTGCGGTCATACATTGTTTGGAAATTTGGCGTCACTATCTGCTGGGAACTAAGTTTTGTGTACTGACGGACAATGTGGCAAATACTTACTTCAAAACGCAGAAAAAGTTGTCTCCAAAGCAGGCACGATGGCAGGAATTTTTGGCTGAATATGACTTTACATGGCTGCATAAACCAGGAAGCCAGAATCAGGTTGCTGATGCTCTGAGTCGGAAAGAGGTAAAGTCTTATGTTGCTTCTTTGAGTTTAGTCCAGACGACCCTCCTTGACAGAATTCGTGGGAATGCTCCTAATGATGCTGCTTACAGAAAACTGAAGGAAGAAATCAGTTCTGGAATTGTTAGGCGGTATTGGATTGATGATGATCTAATTTATGCACGTGGTGGCAGGCTGTTTGTTCCTTTGGTTGGGGGACTTCAGCAGGAATTATTGCGGGAAACACATGATCCTCAATGGGCAGGACATCCCGGTGTTGAAAGAATGTTGGCACTGTTGGGCAAGTCGTACTACTGGTCGAAGATGGCTGAAGATGTGGAAATGTATGTGAAGACTTGTTTAGTGTGTCAGCTGGATAAAGCAGAAAGGAAGAAGGAAGTGGGGTTGTTGCAGCCACTTCCTACTCCGGACAGACCATGGCAATCGATATCTATGGATTTCATTAGCGGGTTTCCTAAGGTTGGGGAAATGAAGTCTATCATGGTCGTGGTGGATCGGTTTTCTAAGTATGCAATTTTTATGGCTGCACCGCATGAATGCAAGGCAGAACGTGCAGCTGAACTTATGTTCAAAAATGTAATCAAGTACTTTGGATTGCCGGAAGATATTATAAGTGACAGGGATACTCGTTTCACTGGCAGGTTTTGGACTGCGTTGTTTAATCTGATGGGATCACAATTGAAATTTTCCACAGCCAATCATCCTCAAACCGATGGTCAGACTGAACGGATTAATGGACTGCTGGAAGAATTTCTGAGGCACTATGTGACAGCAAGTCAGAAAAACTGGGTTGAATTGCTGGATACTGCGCAGTTTTGTTACAACATTCATCGGTCTTCATCTACTGGAATGAGCCCGGCTGAGTTAGCAATGGGGCAGCAGCCAAGAACTCCCCATGAAGTTGCTAAACATGCTGGTCGAAATTCTTGTCCTGCAGCCTATCGCTTTGTGCAAGACAAACAGGATATGCTTGAACAAGCGAAGGACAGCTTAGCTAAAGCATCAAGGCGGATGAAGAAGTATGCTGATAAAGGCAGGAGGGATCTGGAATTCCAGGTGGGCGATAAGGTGTTGCTAAAACTAACACCTCAAATTTGGAAGAAGATCTCGAGCAGTGTGGTGCATCGAGGATTGGTTCCAAGATATGATGGGCCGTTTGAAATTGTGAAACGTGTTGGAAAAGTTGCTTACAGGTTGGATATGCCGGAAAGGTTCAAAGTACATCCTACTTTTCATGTTAGCTATCTGAAACCTTTTCATGAAGATCAGTCTGCTGATCGGGTGCAGGCAAAGAGAGCACCTCCAGTTGTTCGAACGCAGTTTGATAAGGAAATTGCTCGGATTTTGGATCGCAGGGTTCTTGGGATGAGTAAAAAGAACAGGCGAATTGAGTATTTGATTCAGTGGAAAGGCAGTAGTGAAGCAGATGCTACTTGGGAACGTGATGTGATCCTTTGGCAATATGAAAAGCAGATTGAGCAGTACCTGAAAGATCATTCGACGAGGGCATCGAATTCATCTGGTGGGGGTGGTTTGTTAGCACCTTGATGCTCGGATTGGCTAAGACATGGGCATCGCCTTGATCTCATGTCGAGGCCTTGGTAGAAATGTGCTTCGGTGGGTGCATTTCGTGGGAACGGTTCAAGGCAAAGCGGGAGAAACTCGGGAGCATTGAATTAGCTTGTTGTGCATGACAAGTTCGTTGGGCAGATTGGCATGGCACGGGAGGATCTCGGCATGCTTCGGCAGGTGCAGTGTTTACCTTCGGCTCGACTCTCGGTTGCATGCAAACTCGGATTCACTAGGAAGGCAGCAAGTTGGAGCTGGCTGACTTCATGTTCCAGTGTGGCAGTTACTGGGCACATGTCAAAGGCTTTGACATGGAAATTCGGATTGGCACATGTATGGCAGTTACATGGGCAGTTTGGGATGGTTTCTTAGTGGGGAAACTTAGAAACCGACCCTAGCAGTTGGGGGTGTCAACTGCATACGAATTTTGTATTTATCTTGGCAAGAGTCACAAAGGCAAGGAGTGGAAAATCAGTGCCATTGTTGTGTCCTTGCAAAACGTGAGTGTTCTTTTATTGAGTTAATAAAAGTTGGGAAGGATTCCTGTATACTCGGTGTTGTGTGTTGCATTTTGTTCTTGTTCCCTTAAATCTGTTGGTTCTTTCATAATTATAAACAAACTGGGATTGGAAGGCTGACTAAGATCGGAACTTAGTGCCGCAGTGGGTGAAAAATTTCGTGTTAAGATTTGATCCCGTTGACACTTGGGAATTAGATCCTTACAACGAGATGAAATATAAGATCTAAATAGATTATATTAATATTATTACAAGAATAAGCTATTGACATTCTAATCTTAAAGCTTTGATTGCTCAAAGTTCTCCACATTCTACCAAAGAGTTTCTGTTTAGTCGTATTACATCACACATGTAATTAGTTTTTGATGATTAAATTAATAATTCTCCAATTTTGAATATCTAATCTAGATTTAATATCTTAACGGTGTGTTGAAGAAACATCCATCTACATTTGTTGGTTGTTTCCTTGAAAATCCAGCAAAAGATGGATGCTAATAGCTTCTTTGTTAATGTGAAATATTTTTATATTTTGTGATTTTTTATTTTTATTTTTTTATGGATGTTTGGTTTTAAAAAGTTTGAAAAGTTAAAAATTATAAGCTTGACTAAGAATAGATGGTTGAGATTGAGTTTGAAAAGTTAAGGTAAAATTTTCCTCGTTACCAAACGAGCTCTAAGTCAAACAGCTTGAAAATCTCATTTTGAAAGTTTGAAGAATCTTAAAACGGTGAAGCAAATCTTTAATAATCAGTATTTCTTTTTGTAGAAGATGAAGTTGGTAATCCTCCATTATATAAAGTAGAACTGTGAAACTTTAATTGGAACTTATCCTTGTAAAGAAATGTATCATTTCTGTTCTAATGTCCGCTTTTCGGAAAAAAATTAATTTAAAGGACCCAAACTACAATTTAGGGATTCTGAATGTGATTGAGGAGGAAATATGGTTTGTTTGGTGGAGTAAAAGAATATTCCAAAAGATTAGGCTGCGTTCTCTTTGTGTTTCAGTTTCCTGTTTTCATTTTCGAAAATGTTTTCTGTTTTCCATTTTATGTGACTTTTTTCGAAATTGCTGAAAACGCGTTTGGTTTGTTATTTCTGAAAACTGTTTTCTAAAATGAAAAACTGGAAAAGGCGTTCTGTTTAAAATTTTGAAGAAAATTATTTCATATTGTTTGTGAATATAAATGAAATAAAGATATCATATTTTGAGTTACACAACAAAAATAAATGAAATAACCCCTATCACACAATTTGGTTATACCAAAAAAGTTCAAAAATTCATGTTGCACTTCTAAAGTAATCGTTCCATATTTGAGTAGTAATTTTCCCTTCTAAAGTAATCGTTTCATTTAATACTTTATATAGATACATCATTTTAGTAAGCACTCATAACGTTTAAAATTTAAGTTTCAATAAAATTTGCAAAAATCAATTTACGTTAATTAATTATGCCCTTACAAAATAAGTGTCTACAATACAAAAGTAAAAAAGAAATGTTTAATAATTAAGCACATGATACATCATCAGAAAGATGGTTGAATTTGGAGTTCTACGCAAAAAACAGAGTCAAATTCGGAGTTGTACATCAAAAGTTATACATGTTTGAAGACAATGACATATAAAGCAAATACGAAAAGGACTAAATTGAAAGAAAAGTAAAATTTGTGAACTAATGTGTAACAAAATCTGAAGTTGAGGGACCTAAATTGCAAATAAATTAGGATATTTTCGAAAGAAATTTCAAATTTTGAGGATTAAAATGACAAATTTTGAAAATCAGTGACCAATAATGTAATTAAAAATGATAAATTTTGACAAATTTCAAATTTTTTTGATTATTTTAATTTTATTTTATTTTTAAGTGGAAAACGAGGAAAACGCGCGTTTTTCACTTATAAGGCAAAAATTTCGGAAAACTCGGAAAACGTGATTTTCACGTTTTCCATTTCCTTTACAAATTTTGAAAACGTTTTCGAAATTTTTTTTCCTAAAACGGCGCAAGAGAACGCGTTTTCGGAAAAGGAAAACGGAAAACGACTGGAAAACGTCAAAGAGAACGCAGCCTTAACCTCTAGGAGTTATGCATTATTTCAATTTTCGATTTTACTATAATATTACGGTATTTATTATAGTAAAAAAAATGTTAACATGTAGTTTTTGAAGATTTATTACATAATAGTTACTTTATGTAATTTCTACATCCCTTATGTCGTCTCTTCAAATAGGTCTCAAGCTGACAACAGTCTTTATTGGGATAATGCTCTACTATATTTGTTTGATTTAATCTGTGAGGGCCTAATATATTGACAACATTGGCCAGATCTGCACTTTATATTTATATTCAACTAAAATTTATTATTCATGTTTCTATGTAAAAGATTGGCCATGCATCTGTTTGATTCAGATGATAGATCTACCTTATGATTCACATGTTGCTACTGCACCATTTAGTATCTCATACTCATTAATGTTGTATTTGTTGTTTGTTCGCAAAATGATAAGAAAAACTAGAAGCATGTTAGATTTTTGTTGTTTCGCTAATTTGCTTTACATTAAAGCCATTTTTTGGCTTTGAAGGATAAGATGTCTGATGATTAAGGTAGACCTATTAACACTTCTGGCAGCGTAGATTTGGGAATTTGTCTCCTAAGATTGTGAAAGTGATTATTGGTTACAACGACCAATGACTATTTGGTAGTCAGCAGTAGCAACAAACAGTTTGCGGTGAAACTATTGTTTGAAGGTTTTGGTCAAAATGATATGGATATCGTTTGTCAAGTTTGTAAGATTGCATTTTTTTTAAAACAGTAAGATATCGAATTGATTGTTGCTATCTATTCTTTTGAAACGTCACACGTTTTGCACGTGTCCATCTGCTAGTTTCCATATAAAATGTGCATAATTTTCGCTAGTAATATTGAAGAGACTTGAACTCCACAAGTCTTTAGGAGATGTATTAATTCCTATATTTAAAGTTACAAGTATAACAATTCAGCGGCTTTATAATTCCAGATTATAATCACATTTAGTCATGCATAATCTTCATTAATAAAAATTTAAATTTTTGGAACATGTGCTATTTTCTTTAAAAACATTATAGAAATTGATTAGATCACAAGTTTTTAAACAATAATTTTATATTATAAAGAATAAATCACATTTGTTTCATGCTCGAAAATTCACGTCATAATCAAACAAAAAGATGATTTATTCTTTATTTATTATGTTTGACCCACAACATGAAGCAAAAACACTCTTTTTTGTTTAAAAACTAGACACAGAAGAATCACTAGATCCTAAATCTCGGACTAATGATGATAATCACAGTATAAAAAATATATTTTTTTTTAAAAATAAAGTTAGAATCCTAAATAATCTCGTTTTTCTCACTCTACTTTTTCTTAATCAACACATTAATCAAACGCGAAGAATTAAACCATCTCGACATTAATTTTGATTCCGAACTACATGATTGAGCCAGGAAATAAAACATTTTTAACTATGTCACGTTATTTCAAATTCAGCACACTTAGACTCTTTTAGCCTCGTCTGATTTCCATTTTAAAGAGAAAGTGATTTTTTGAATAATGATTTTGAAGAATGTGTGATTGAAAATTAAGAAAATTTTTATATTATATAGAATATTTTATTGTGTGAATGTGTGGTTAAAAATAAGTATGAGAAAAAAAGAGTTTTAAAAAAATTGGAAGCAAATGGGTGTGTGTGTATATATATATATATACACACACACTAAGTTGAAGTAGGTACAATGCACGTACATTGCCCATAAATGTGCATATATTATTGTATTTTAAATTTTATTAATTTATAAAGATCTAATAACATTATGCTCACAATTCAATTCAAATAGCTTGCAAAATTTGTTCTTACCATTTTGGCATAAAAGAGAAATTTGGAGCTTAAATAAAGATTGATTCGGGCAATTGAAGATCACCCAGGATTGCAATCGATTAATTCGAAAAATTGTTGTAACAATTGATTGAAGTTTGAGTAAGTAATAAATTTTAGGTAGGAACTTATAAAGAATCGAGATATCATGAATTTGGAAGAACAACTGCCAAATTGTATCTTGCATTTCAGAAGGGAGAAGAAAAAAAAAATAGAAAAGATTTGGAGACCAAAGTGATAGTTTTGAGAAGTTGAAGGAAGGAAAAATAAAATGAGGGTGAACAAATGTATTGCCGACACATGGCGACATGAATAGTGCAAATATAACTTTTATTAGAGGGTAGATATGTTACTAGATTATGTTAATATAAACTTTTATTATTTCTTTATTTTTTTAATATCTATGTGAAATATTTTACAACCACCCACTTCCCTCTATTTGGACTCGATGTATTTTATGTCGCTATTAGAATGACTTTTTTTTTTTTTGAAACTAAACAAAGCTTCACATCAAACCAAAAAACTAAAGATTGCCTTCCACCATCAGTCAAGCCGAGAGAAAGAGAGGCAAATTATCGGACCAAAAATAATTAACACTAGATAGAGAAGCAAAACTGGCAAGCTTATGGGCGATCAAACAGCACGAACCATAGTTGTCGACTAAAAGAAGCTTTTGGATCTCCCGAATAAATGGGGTGATAGGTGCTAGAGGTTCCTCCTTGATTAGGTCAAGCACCACCTTCAATGCATCACTTTCGACTCATTTGACAACCAGGGACTTGTCAATTGAAAATTGAAGGTCCACTTGCATAGCTAAAGATTCAGCAATATTCGGCGACGTTATACCTCTCCTGCGCACCGCAAAACCTCCATGCACAACACCTTCATCGTCCCATATAATCCCCCCAGACCTAGTAGATCAGATTCAGCTCTGATAGCGGCATCCACTTGGAGAATATAACCAGCCGTGACACCAGAAGAGCATCTCCAAAACTTCTGTGGTGGGATATGCATCGAGCTAGCTTTTTCCCTAACCAGATTTGCTTTCTGGTAAGCTTCCAGTTGGATGAAGATGGAGTCCCTGCAGTATACCACATCTAGGTCCTTTCCACCATGCAGTATTTGATTTCTCATTTGCCAAATGAAATCGATCCCATACCAATTAATTCCCCAGTCTCTTTTGAAACAACTAAAAACACATACATAAAAAAAATTCCAAACTCCAGCCCTCCACCTAGCTTCGCATCTATCTTTAAAATTGCCAAAAATTAAGTTTCTTCCAAAGCACCTCAACCCAGTTGCACTGCAAAAACAGATGAGCGTCGGATTCCCAACATTTGCACTGCGGACAGACAAGTTGGCCATTTAATCTCCTTTGCACCAAATTACTATTTATGGGGATAGAATTGTTGAGTACTCTCCAAATAAGATGGCGTATTCTGGGTGGGATATTAAGTTTATATATCTTCTTCCACAAGAGAATCTCTGGCTCACTACCAATTTCTTCTACAACACCATTATCAGCAACTTGATTTAGCAAATAATACCCACTGCGCATTGAGCAATCTCCATGGGAAGAAAAGTGCCAAATTAGACAGTCATCTTGGTCTCTAACACTAAGGGGGGGTGGACAAAATGCGATGTGCATCCAGGGCAAAAAAGATTGCATAATCACATCCTCATTTCAGCCTCCATTATGCGCCATCAAGTCACTAACCCGTTCCACCCCTTCGTGTCTAGGCGTCATCAATTTAAGAGAGTTATCCACTAACCAATTATCATTCTAGATATTTTTTGTCTGCCCATTGCCAATCCTCCAATGAGATCCCTTCACAATTACATTCCGCCCCCATAGAATGCTCTTCCATACATGGGAACTTCACTGTTTGTCTCCCGCTTGCATAAAATGAGTGTTAGGGAAATATTTATCCTTCAATATACGAGTCACCAAAGAGTCTGGATTATGAATGAGGCGCCACCCCTGCTTTGCAAGCATACTTTAATTGAAAGTAGTCATTCTTCGAAACTCGAGACCACTATGTGATTTTGCTCTACTCAAACACTTCCAACTCACCCAAGAAAGCTTTCTCTCGCCTTTATTTGATCCCCACCAAAACTAAGAAATAATACTCTTAATCTGATGTGATCCAGAGCCCGAATACAAGTCTTCAAGCAATAATGGATGAAAACACATTCTTGGCGACTAAAGAGACAAGTCTTATGTTGGGCTCGAGTTCGAAAATCAAGTTGGAAATCAAAGAAGAATAAAAAACCTGTAAATATTATAATTCAAATTTTCAGTCAGAGGTTACGACTCAATAACAAGATATGGATAATTCTCATGCAGACGCTATGATAAATACATGGAATTAAACTGGATAGAGTAAAAAGATATAATCTTGATTTTTTTGGAGCCTAAGCTCTGATGCAAACAACGTAGTAATTGTAACTATGCAACCCAAAAAAGATTGACTCAACCCAAGAACGTCAAAAGAATCACGATTTATGGATCCAATTAAAATCAATTGAGTCAAGCAACCAATACAATCAAATTGATATATTGACCTCTTGATCACAAATAATAATAATTCTCACCTAAGTTTGAACAAATAAGAATAAACTCGTAAGTTCGAATTTTATTCAATGAAGGATAAGTTGTTGAAAACAATATAGCCTTACAATAATCTCTCAAAGTTTTGTGTAAATAATATAAAGAACAAGTCTATATATAGGCAAATAAATAAAATCCTAATCTAATTAGGAAACTAAATAAATAACATAATCTAATTGAAAAAGCAATTCCTAATCTAATTAGGAATCTAATAAAGATAATCCCTATTATAACAATAAGGGGAAATTAAAATTTACCAAAAATTAGACTTCTAATTGAACTAAAATGGAATAAAATATAAAAATTTGCAAAATTCAGTCTCGCTAGAAGCAGCGATTCGATTGCGGTCGTGATACCCTCTGTTACAGCCATAACCCTTTGACACAGAAAATTAGTGACATCTTCACTTGATATTTTGGTCATAACTTTCTCTCCAGAGTCCGATTGCATTGATTCAAAGTTCATTAGAAGGTTAACTCAAAGGGATACAATTCCTCCAAAAATAGTTCTTTCCAAATTCGAATGTTTTCAAATGAGTCGCAACCTCTGACTGAAAATTTGAATTATAATATTTACGGATTTTTTATTCTTCTTTGATTTCCTACTTGATTTTCGGACTCGAACCCAACATAAAACTTGTCTCTTTAGTCGCCAAGAATGTGTTTTCATTCATTATTGCTTGAAGACTTTTATTCGGGATCTGGATCACATCATTTCTGTTATGGCCATAACCTTTTGACACAGAAAATCAGAGTCGCCTTCACTTGGTATTTTGGTCATAACTTTCTCTCCAGATGTCCGATTGCATTGATTCAAAGTGAATTAGAAGTTAACTCGAAGGGATACAATTCTTATAGAAATAGTTCTTTCTAAATTCGAATGTTTTCAATATGAAAATTGAGTCGCAACCTCTGATTGAAAATTTAAATTATAATATTTACGGGTTTGTTATTCTTCTTTGATTTCCAACTTGATTTTCGGACTCGAGCCCAACATAAAACTTGTCTCTTTAGTCGCGAAGATTGTGTTTTCATCCATTATTGCTTGAAGACTAATATTCGGGCTCTGGATCACATCAGAATCTCATCACATAAGTGGTTTGGTAGGCAAAAAATACTCATAATGTACGTGGTTATAGCTTGCAAAACTGCTTTAATCATTACCTCATGACCGCATAAGAGAAATTTCATCGATTCTAGCTTTGGATTTTCTTCCAGATAGGTTCTTTTAACTCCCCAAAAGTTTTCATCTTACTTCTCCCCACCACAAATGGCTGACCTAAAATTTTATCATGAGTTTTGTTTATGTCAATATTCAAAATTTATCATGACTTTTGTTTTAAACATCCTTTATAACAACCATTGATAGTAAAACAGAATTCTAAAGTCGATATACAATCCAAAATGCACAAAACCCAATGCTCAGGAAAACTCATATGCTCCAATATGGCACCAATAAATCTCCAGTCCACTCTGTCATACGCCTTACTCATGTCTAATTTAAGGGCCATAAAACCTTTTGAACCATTATTCTTTTATTCCCATCTTGTGCAGTACTTCGAAATTATCAATAATAAGTTTGCTAGGGACAAAAGCAATTTGATTGCTAGAGATAAAAGGAGATTAGACCTGCTTCAATCTATTTCCTAGAAATTTTGACACAATCTTGTACAAAACATTACATAATGAAATAGGCCTATAATCTGCAATAGTTTCAGGTCTAATCTTTTTGAGAATCAAAACAATAGTAGTGCGATTAATAGATTTAACAGACTGGTCATTATTGAGGACATTAAGGCAAGCAGATGCAACATGAGCTTTGAGAGTGTCCCAACCTGTCTAGTAGAAGAGGGCGTGGAAACCATCCACCCCTGGGGCTTTATATGGCCCCATGCTAAAGAGTACCTCAGTCACCTCCTCCACTGAAAACGATCTCGATAGAACCTGGATATCATCCTCAAATAAAGCATGCTCAATATTCTAGACTCCTTCAAGAATCTCAGTCTCCAACGAAAACCTGCTAGTGAAAAGCAAGGAATAATAATCCTCAATGTGCGCCACAATATCCTCCTCCTTCATTAAGACCCGACCATCTTCACACTTCAAGCTATAAATAGTATTTTTCACCTTTCTCATAGACACTTGCTAATGAAAAAAAATTTGTATTCTGGTCACCATCTTTCAGCCAATCTGCTAGAGAGCGTTGCCACCAAAAACTCTCCTTACGATTTTCTAAGAGGTCAATATCTTTTTCAAGAGCTTTAATATATTTCATATAATTACCAGGACTATCAGGACTCAATAACTCCTATCTCATCTTCTCCAAATGAAAAAAAATTTACTTCCTACTAATGTCAAACTTCTTTATACCCCCATGCAGTGAACTCCAACTTTGTACTGGCCAGGTTGTGATTAATGCCTGCAAAAGGGTCCATTTCCTCTTCTTGTCTATCCCAAGATCGTGAAGCTGTATTTCAAAAATTAGCATACTCCTCCTCTCGAACCCAGAAAGGTTAAAATTGGAAAGGCAGACTCCTTCTTCTATTCCTACTCAGATTCGCTCCAAACCCTTGGGATTGTATAAGAAGCGGTCTATGGTCGGACTTCGAGATGCTAAATTCTCTACGACTCCCAAGGGAAATAGACAACACCACCCATCATTCGAAAACTTTCTATCTAGTCTTACTTGAATGAATTCATCCCCCTCTCTTCCATTAGAGCATGCCATCAGTCGCCCTTTTGCCCCCCCCCCCCCCCCCAAGTCTACTAAACTGCATTCATCAAGAACTTTTCGAAAAATTTTCCATGAACCATATAGGGCAGGAATCACTACATTTCCTCTCTTCCGATTTCAATGTTTCATTGAAGTCCCCACAAACAATCCAAGGAAGATTATTTTGTTGTTTAACAACCTAAGTAAGTCCCAAGACAAAGCCCTATCGGTGATTTTTGGATTACCATAAAAACCTGTAAACCGCCATACCTCTCCATTCTCTTCAGTCACTTCAACATCTATGTGCCCCATTGAAAAAGACTTTACCCACACATTCAAACTATTTTGTCATAACACGAGACAACCTCCCCTTCGACCTCTCGCCTCTACCACAAAATTTGATATAAAACCTAAATTGATTCGTAAAATTTCTTCCCCGGCTTTACCTAATCTAGTATTGGACAAAAAGACTAGATTAGGGGAGAAAGTTTGGATTAACTTTCGGAGAGTGGAAACAGTCCCAAGGTTCCCCAAGCCCTGGGTGTTCCAACAGATACAAATCATTATGATCGACGGTCCTGCTCAACAGGACTTCACTATTTCCTTAGGATTCTCCAATAACTCGGTCTCCAACACATCTAATTCCAATCTTCCTCATTTTGTCCCCCTTAGATTCCCAAACAAAGATGCTGGTAAAATTCTTTTTCCCGACGATTTCGTTACCTCAATTTTCACTCCATTCACATTTCTAATCAATGAGCTTTTGATAGGAGATAATGTATTCTTGCTCTGAGCCTGATGTTTAACTCTCTTCCGCCCTCTACCTCTCTTTCCCGAAGCCCCTTGACTCCCTTTTTAGTTTCCTAGCGGACTCTCCCCCTCCAGCACTTGCACGTCCCCAAAATTAATCTTCATCTCTTTAAGACCACTTCCCAAACCCAAAATGTCTCCAACCGCCAAAATATTATTATCCTCATCCGCTAGCATTTCCATACCTCCCCTTACCGCTTCTGCATGAACTTGGACACTACTCAAATCCCCTCTCGAAACATATCACCCGATGTCCCCATCTTATCCACTTTCCCCTAGAAACTCCTCTGTAGTGGACCGGACAGGATTTTGGAAAAGCTTGTGGAGCTGTCCCCCGAATGGATATCTCATCCCCCTCTTTTACTTCACGCCTAAACCGCTGCCCACTCGGACCAGCATTCGATTGTCGCCTAAGTAACAAAGAAGCGTTAAGCCACACACCATATTTAAAATCTTCTTTCTGCAAAGTTACCCCATTGTATGATGGGCACTCCTGTGTCTATGTCCAATCAAACCACAGCGGTAAAAAAAGTCCATCAATCGTTCATACTGAACCAAGAGGAAGAGATCTTCGTTAAAAGATTCAAGAAAGACCCTGACACCTCATTTTAGTGGCTTTGATGTGTTCGCTTTGATCCTCATTCGTGGTACACTACTCTACAAATCAACCACATCCACCACTCCTAGCAAAGGCTCCAATTTTTCATAGGATAATTTCTTTCATGAAAACTAATGGAAGATGGAGTATATGGACCTAGAAGAAAACCTAGTGAAATTTGATATCATGTAAGTCACCAATTCCTGAAGGAACTCCTAGAGAAAGTATTTGATTATTGAACAACCATGGACATCCTATAGCAACACTACGTTTTTCCTCTTAAGATCCAAATAGGAAGAGGAAGACATGGATGTTCCCTATTGTACTCAACTTGAATTGTCATGAAACTTTCCATATATTTGCAAAAACCATTTCAAGAGCATCCCTATTGACTGGTTTTGATCCCAGGACCTTCCTCACCAATGCGAATTTCATCGAGTTTCTGCCTTCCTCACAATCTGTTGAATCAATTTTCAAAATTGGGTTTGCTTCTTCTTCTAGTTTTAACCTCTGGCATAAGTTCCTTATCTCTTCGGAATCCATACATATGAATGATAAGCAAGAAGTCAAGTGAATCAAGATTTGAGAAAACTAGAAAGATTGATGAATAAAACCGTTTCTATGAATAAAACCACACGCAGGTAACAAAGAACCCTAACCACACATTTCAGGGGAGAGTCGTAGTAGAGGGACTTTAACTAATTAATATATCTACAAAAGTATGAGTAATAGTCTCCTTAAGGCATAAACATTGTCTTTTTACGTGAAATAATTATTATTCATGAAGGCTCTTGTTAGCCTTGAAATGTCTCATTATATATCAGCACGGTCAATAACACTCTCGTCAAGGTCGGCGACGAGGCCCAACCAAAGAAGAAAACACCGCGAACTTTAAAACACCATCTAGGAAGACACATATGACCCTAACGCTTAGATAAAAAGGAAATTTTGAAGTCTTTGAAATGATGGAAATAAAGCTAAAGACTCAACCAAAATATTATAATTTGGACTTAATCATGACTTGCAACATAATGTTGAATGTGTCAATACATGAAAATGACCAAAAAGTCCTTAAAATCATTTATTAAAAGGGATCATTGACACAAGAAGAATATATACTGTTAAAAATCAAAGGGTTAAAATGCTCGAGGAAGAAATATTTGAGATCAAATCGTCCATTCTTTGAAAAAATAATTGAGATTGACATTTGCATCAACACTCTTGAAAATCTTAGAATTCTCAAATTGAAGTGTCATTTCATCATTCTTTGTACCCAAATTGTCATGTTAGTCTTGATTTATTCGATCTGGCCAGTATTATTACACCTAGGTCATTCAAATAAGTATAATGTCAACTAGGGGGACTAGTATCTCATGGACCTGGTTATCAAGATAAGTTCTCGCCTTGAATTTGAACTTTGATTTCTCCATTTCAACAATTGATATCAGCTCGATAGTCTGTGAGTCTTCTAGGTCATTGTTCATGATTAATAGATATTAAGGTTTAGTTTCAAAGAGCTATAGCCAAGTTATACTTTGAACCTCAACTTGGGCTCACCCTATGAGTGAATGACGAAGAAAGGATAATTGTAAATCCTTATTTATCAAGACATGTAAGTCCTTGAGCCCTGAGCCCATGGGTGTTTCGAGCGGGTTTCGTGCTAACAATTAAAAAGGAAGTCAGATGATGAGTAAAATACAAAACCTCTTGAGACAAAACATCAACAAGTGTGTGTTCTATTAGAAATATTTAACTTACAACTTTCCTCCAAAGGGCACAAGCACAAAAAGCTTAACTAAGCAATTCTAAGTAAAAATATAAGCTAAAAATTACATAGTCCCTGTTTGAGAGTTGATTTTGTTGTCCTTTCTTCATATTGCTTCATGTCTTTAATATTTGCATGATTCTTATTTTATAACTATTTGTAACCGCCCACTACCTTGTATTCAATTCAATAACATCCCACAATGCCACTCTTAACTGCCCACGTTTTAGTGCCAATAATGGCTCCCTTACCATTATTTTAGATCATGGGTTCAGTGAGAAAAAATAGCATTTTCAACTGTACATCCCAATGCTCCAATCATCCAAATACTGCTCTACTCACCCAATCACCCTAAATCTTCATATTCATTAGAGAGTTCTTTGACATTTGCCCTAATCCCCACACTTTGGTTCTCTCATTTTTGGCCTATATGTTGAGCCATTGAATTGAGTATTTTTTTATGTCAACATGATGAGATCCCAGTCGGGGAATCTCGTCGAACAACGCGGAATAACGAAATTAAAACTTAGGAAAGATCTAGATCAGATTTGACGCGAAAATAATCAAGTATTAAAATACTGGAAAGATAAAATTGACGATAGGACCTTGACCCAAGATTCACGACGCGAAGATTGGCGATGCGAAATCGAGATCTAAGGTTTTCGAAACACTACAAGGACTTGTCAATTTCCTTGATAAGATTCTAATTGGAAACGCCACAAATATTCTCGCGAATATTTGATAAGTTCAACGTCACAAATATATTCACAATATTTGATAGGTTGGATTTGTTCTCGAAGAACACCAAATGGACTCCTCAACCTTTCAATTGGAGAAAACTCTCTCAACTCAAATTTAATATTCTCAAACTAAACTCTTTTTTTACAATCATGGAAAATAATATATATAAGCAAAATAACCTAGTTGCTAATTTACTCAAAATATAATTCTAATTAAACTAGAATACTAAAATAGGCAAACAATTAATTAAAAATGGAAAAATAATCAAAAATCCCCTAAAATCCGGAAATCCTCAATTGCGGCCGTGATGAACACTTTTACGGCCGTAAATGGCTTTCTGCTTAAGACTTACGGCCGTAACTATGAAATTCTACAATTCATCATCTAAACCGGAGGCGGAGTTACGGCCGTGATAATAACTTTTACGGTCGTGATTATAAGAGTTACGACCATGAAGGATCTTCATTACGGCCGTAATGACCTTTCTGCCCAAATAACTTCGATCACTCGTCTCGGCTTGATTCTTTCGTCTTCTCGACTCGACTCCAACATGAAACTTTCTCCGTTTTGCATGTAGATCACTGTCATATTTTCGATGGCTCGACTTCGCCCTTCGACGCCTGGTCCGGATCATATCACAACAAGTACCTCGCAATATGGCCGAATTAATATGTAATCATTAATTTTATCATATTCAAGACTTTGCACATTTTTGCAGTTTTAAAAACATAAAAAGCACAAATCCATTTGGCATTCCCTCCAACTTTTAGCTTCTAAAGTGTTTCCCACTTTTGGCTGCTAACACTTTCTCACATCACTTATCAATATAAAACCTCCAAATTTAAGACTTCTTTACCCAAGTCTTAGACTTCTACTTCTTCTTCACTTTCATTTTCTCCTTTTTACATATACTTTACATCTCTTCTATTCTTTGCAAAATTTTGGTAAAATAATTGCTTGTTTTCTTCTATCTTAAAATGGCTGCTCGTGATATCTCTTTTTTTCTTAATAATTTTCAAATTTTCCTTCAAGAACCTTTGGTTGATCCTAGTTTCTTATTGCCTAGGGATACTGAGAATCGTCATTTCAATCTTGGCCTTGCGTTCAATAGTCTTGAGGTTGTTGGACATTCACCAATTTCTCGATTGCTCCCTACAACAAAAACCATATATTTTCTTGAACCATTACTATCAAACCCAATTAGTACTAGTATATGTAAATGACAAAAACCTGACACCAATTTCCTTGGTTTGCATAAGCGTATGATTTCCATGGCCCTACAAGGGAAATATTCACTAAAGCTTGCATCTTGGATAAATTGGAGCTTACTCTTAATATTCCAGGTTATGACCCTACTTTGTTTCCCATAGCCTAGAGGTGGCAAACAGGCCAAACCGCTCGTTGGCTCAGCTCGCGAAAACACGAGCCGAGGGCGGCTCGGCTCGGCTCATCAAGATCACGAGCCAATCACTGTTGGCTCGGCTCGTGCCAACGAGCTTTGTCGAGCCGTCTAGCCGAGCCGCTCGCCGGCTCGTCAAAATAACAGAAAAAATAAATAAAAAAAATTAAGTTATTAATCATCATTTATTTAATACATAAATTATTACTTATATAAGTGTATAACTAATTAAGAATTTATATCAATAATATTAAATATTATATTCAAGATTTCAAATATTTTAACTATCGATTCGATTGTCGACTAAATCAACGTAAGACGGTAGAGGGGTTTTATAAAAAAAAAAAAAAAAACGGTAGAGGGGTTTACCGTTTTATTATAATTAAAAAGAAAATCGAGCTCAACGAGCAGAACTCGGCTCGGCCCACGAGCTAACGGCTCGTGGGCCAAGCCGAGCTTGGCACGGGTCAAACGAACCGAGCCCAGGCTCGGCTCGTCCGTTTGACGAGCCGAGCAACCCGAGTTATGGGCCGAGCCGACTCGGCTCGGCCCATTGCCACCTCTACCATAGCCCTATATTTTTGGGTATCAAATTGTAATACCTTTGTCTTCCCACGTGGCCCTTTTTCCATCACTCTAAGGGAAATCAGTGCCCTAACTAATCTTCTACCAATGTGAAATACCATTTTCTCTACTATGGTAATTACTGGGTGCCTCTGAAAATGGACAAGCAATTATTTAGTTCATATAAACACTTTCATGATTTTTCGCAGCAAGTCTAGGGATGAGCCTTCCCATTTTGAACATGTTACCTTTATATTTATGTCTCCTCCATTAACTCATTGAAGATTATTGGTATTTTTATATTTGAAGACCCCAATAAGGGAATTAAAATCATGTCTAGATCCATCTCTGCTAACTCACATCAAGATAAAGTCTCGACATAAAGGATAAGTTAAGAACCCATCGTGGACTTACTCATTTAACGTGCACAAAAGGTCATATGAGAATATATTGTAAAATTAATCATTTAAATAGTACGAATAGCATTATACTGAGATTGAAAGAAAGGCGAGGGCTGAAAGTGTATCATATATGGTAATTCTTGGGATTAAGAATCCCCTATATAGAGCCTTGGAAAGAAAGAATATCTAGATTTCTATTTGATTTTCTGTGTAATGCTTCAAAATTTTTATGAGGTTATAACACCTATTATATGCTTTTGGTTCTTTCTGGTATAAGTCTTTCAGTATCAGCGAAAGGATTTATTTTGTTATGCATTCACATATTATAATACATAAATGGGGGAAGTGATGCTGTGATATGAATGGAATTCAAGAATTTTAGCCCTAGCAGTAGCAAAATGATCAAGTTCCTTCGTTCCACGTGAATATGAAATCGAGCTTGAGAGAAATAATTATTGCTCAAGAGCGCTCCACATCAGCCTCAAAAATGCTCCATTATATGTCAAAATGCGCACTAGCAATTGCATCAAGGCCGTAGAGGCCAAGCCAAAACATAAAATACCTTGATCATCGAAGCACCATCTAGCAAAATGGACGACCCTAACACTTGAATAAAAGAACAATTAGAAGCATCATTCAAATAGTGTAAATAAAGTACTAACTTGGCCTCATACATAGATGCCACTTTGAAGTGCAAAATTTGACACAATTAAGCCAGTTTGATTTTTCGTTCAAACAAATACATGTACAAAAAGGGAAAATCCTACTTGTACAATATAGCTTGCAATGAGTTTGAAAGCCTTGAACCAAATTGACGGTAATACCCTTACTTATTGAAATTACCCACTACCCCTGCCTTAAAAAAACGCTTGGGGTCCAGAATTAGGGGTCAAAACCACTCCCCTCTCCTCTCGCCTTTCTCTGTGGACTCTCATCGTTCAAGCATCTGATGGGTGAATCTTTTTTTACCACATCCCCGTCGGTGAAACCGGTCGCCTCCAGAGTTTTTTGGTACAATCTTTCCTCTTACAAACATACAAAACTTAAACATATTCTTGATGATTATTCGAAATTTTAAATTACTTGCTTGTCTCAAGTTTTAAATGTCTTGCTTGTGTCCCGATTTTAAATTTTCTAACCACATCTCTATCGATAAAATTGGTCGCCTCTAGAGTTTGTTGGTACAATCTTTCCTTGCCTTTTTGTTATTGAAGTTTCTTGGTTGTTTCCTGTTTTTGGAAGATTTATTGGTACAATTACAAGCATATGAAGCTTAAACATATTTTTGGTGATTATTCAAACTTTTAAATTTCTTGTTTGTCTAAGTTTTAAATTTCTTGCTCATGTCCTTTTTTTAAATTTCATCCTTATTTTTACATTTATTGCTTGTTTCCAACTTTTAGAAGAATTTTTGGTACATTTTCAAGAAGATGAAACTTATTATTTTGGAATAACACTTTTACTGCATTGCGTTTCATGTAGCTGGGCAATGATTTTTTTCTTTTTGATTTGTTGATTTAGGGTATGGGCAGGAACTAATAATGTGAGGAAAAAACTATGGAATTTTTCAATCTTGTAGACAAGTAGGGCATTGGTTGGATGATTTCCCAACAAAGAGGCGATGCTTTGTATGTGGATATGGATTCATGAGATTTTTTGAGGTGGAGAAAAGCACTTTGAACAGAGGACGGTTGTTCTTCTCTTGTAGTCAATCATGTTGTCGATACTTTTTGTGGCTCGACGAGGAATCGAGTACAATAGAAGAATTTAAAAAAGAGGCTAAAGACAAAAGTGATTATTTATCTTGATTCCTTAAAACGTGTGCAATGATAATTGAAGAAGACAACGTCGAAGTAAATTTCATCACGTTTCATAAGAGTAAATGGTGTGAAAACGTAAAAGGAAAAGAGAAGGTGCAAGAATCATGAAATTGTTGGAAAACTATGTAGTTGGAACTGTGTAGTCATTGTGCAAGATAGCTTAATTTGTTTATGTTGAATGTAAGAGTAATAGTTGCAATTCCGTTTTGTTTATGTTTATGTTTATGTTTAACTAGCTTAATTTTTCTGTTGAACTTATTTTCTTCTATGGAGTTTTGGTGTCATATATGAAGGCCTCTTGTTCTCCAGTGTTCCATGCAAGTTAATTTTTCATTTAGCTGAATGTGTAACTTTTCATATTGTATTTGTAGTCCGAACTATACAGTCATATTTGTTCAAATAGGATGTGAAAAATGAAGTGGCTATTTAGACAGATTAAATTATTAATACGGTTGTGCATGAGAATCTGTTTGGTTTACAGATTCAATAGCACTTATACCTATATTTGCTCGTCCAATTCATACAAAATCTATACCACAATCATCTAGATATAGAACGAAAAAGTTCCTGCAACACAATTTTTTACTCAAATTCTTTAAGCAAGTGAGACTAAGTAGTTATCCACTTATACCTATATTTTCACTTTCTCATCCACCAAAATCAAGAGTTCATTGTGATAATCACAAGCATTATGCCATCGTAGAAATGACATTACAACATCATTCCATCAAATACAATATAGAGTTCACAACTACTATTCATGCGATAAATAAACAAAATGTGTACTTTAATTGCCTCCATAAGCTCCACCCAACTAAAGTATTGGAGGACCTATGAAGAAAAGTAAACAACATGATTGATCACTTGAAAGCCGATTTCTTGTAGATAATGAATGATGGAAGGACTTCCTTTCTCAGTGTTTTCTATTTAGGTTTTCCCTTTGGTAGATTTTTGAAGTAACCTGTTTGTTACAGAATCAATTATACCAATATAATTAGTTATGAAAGTGGGTGAAGTTATATGATCACATACCTTGCCTTTCTTAGCAGTTGTCTCCAACCGTCCCTTCTTCTGCAACTTCCGAGGTGCACCTCCATTTTAGTACACTTAGCATCCAAAATCGTAACAGGTGTTAACTTATGTCCTATTCAGTTGTCCAAGGGAACCTCAACATTGTTTGTCCCAAATTTTAGGTCATTTGTATGATTCTCTATCCAATCTATTATCTCTTTGGTGTGTGATTCGTCATCAGCTATTAAATTTGCCATTTTTTTCAAAGTTTTTACACAACTTTTCATATCTCAATTGCGCAGGATTATTAATCCTTCCATTATAATTAATCTTCACCGGTGTGTATGCTCTGACCACACCTCTACTCCATCTCTAAGTACATAACTCTCTGGAACTAATTTTACATTATTTAGGATTAATACCGAGAGCAAATGTCTGCATATTATCCCTCTAATTTCAAAAAAGTGGCAGTTACAAATAACATGACATTTCTCGCTATCATACATAATTGTAAACTCCTTTCTCTTCAAAAATTCATTTATTATGATTACCTTTGGAACAACGTATCTCATTCCATGATATCCGTATTCAGTGGAAATAACGTTGCAATATACTGTCCTTGTTAGTTCTTCTTTGAACTCTTTGAATCTCGAAATAGTGTAGACTTCATGGGATTGTTTCTCCAAACCAAATTGTGTTGCACATGGAACCATCTAAGAATAAAACTTAAAATCTAAATGGAATCCTGTCTCCACCTTTGATCTCAACTCCCACTTATATCGTTCCATAAACTACTTCAAAAAGGTTTTGGAATGGACGTACTCGTCAAAAGAATGTGTTAATACTCTAACTCCATTGCGTAGTTGACATCTCCTCACAAAAACTAGTACGCATGAACATGGTACCCAAAGTTCTCTATCTCAATACAGACCTATCAACCAATCATGCTCATGCAAAGAATACATGTCAATCATTGATCCTAACCCTGCTCAAGTTTCTATGGAATTTGAGAATCATAAACCACCTCATGTATAGTATGAAGTATAGAAGCGTTGTACGTGAGATATCCAAACTTTTCATGCAATTTATTCAAGATATGCCACAAATACCATCTATGTTTAGTATTTGGAAACACAATTTGAGCTGCGTTTTGCATCGCTCTATCTTGATCGGTTATGATGTCTATGGAGGGTACACCATCCATGCACTCCAACCACGTTCTAGAATGCCAAACAAATGTATCATTGTCCTCATTGGAAAGCAATCCACATCTGAGCAGTGTCGACTGTCCATGATGATCAACTCCGACAAAATGAGCAAAGGGCATGTCATACATATTGGTAAGATAAGTCATGTCAAATACATCTCCAAACTCTGCATACGCCAGTCTAGACCTTTTATTAGCCCAAAACACATTCTTTAAATGACTGTCACCATCTAAATCTACACTGTAGAAGAAACCAGGGCATTGAGTTTACTTCTTTGAAAAATAGGCTTGTATTAAAGTTGCATCGCCTTCCCCGAGCCTTAATCGCTGAACCTTATCTTTGCAGTTGCTACAATATTTTTCGATGAATGTGAGCTCCTCATACCTACCGGCCTCAACAACTACAGCATTGAAACTTTTTTCGTCGGAATTCCAGCTATATCATTTACTTCAAGCTTCCTTTTCACCTAGTCATTCAATTGTCGGTTACATCTATACAATCTTAACTTCGAAGGTCTTGTAATGTTATTATTCTCCAAATGCAGTTTGGTAATGTGCCATGTACCTAAAAGGTCTGCACAAATTGTCATCTCAGCCTTTCATCTTGTTTGAATTGTTGGGGCTAAGGATGCAAAGAATTGCTTCTAGAACCAATTCTCTTTCCTTCTAGACAGCAAGCAAACGTCGCATTTGTCAAAATCCCGTCTGACCTTTTCTTTGAATTTCTCTTTCGTATAGGTAAACCAACCTTGTATGCATTCTTCATGTAAAATTCATAAGCCTCATCGTAGCATGTAAGCTTCGTCCCAACTTATGAGGCAATCTCAATAACCTGAGTTGCAATATCCTCATTCACAACACAATACCCGGTATAAAGCATATGATCTTATGGATTGTGGTTTTCTCTACTCGATGCTGGAGAGCTTTGATTTTGACCATTTGAGGATTGATAGGATCAGGAGATGTGTTTCTGGGTGTATGTTCTCGGTGCTCCTTAATGAGTGCCCATGTGGCTTCTTTCCTTCCTCACGAGGGCTCAAGCAGGGAGACCCTATATCGCCATCTCTTTTCATCATCGCTGCGGATTACTTTTCACGCCTATTCATAGCACAGTTTAAGAGGTATCCCAGTATGGCATTTCAACATGGGGGTAATTCTCTAACTTCTCACTTATCTTTTGCTAATGACATGATCATTTTCGCCAATGGCTAGAAAACAGTCAGTTAAGAGAGTCCTTGAGTGCTTGGAGCACTATGAGGGGGTTTCTGGATAGATGGTGAATAGAGACAAGAGTTGACTCATTCTTCCTAGACGTGCCTCCATCAGTCAAATTAGATGGCTTGAGCATATAACAGGATTCAGACATCAGCAACAGCCTTTCACTTATCTGGGGGTTCCCTTATATAAGGGGGACAAGCAGACGTTCCTTTATGATGAGCTCATCCAGAAGGTCAAGAGCATGATTTCTGGTTGGGTATCTCGGTTGCTTTCCCTGGGAGGACGTATTACTTTACTTAGATCAGTCCTTAGCTCTCTCCAACTACACCTTCTTCAGATCTTGCAGCATCCTAAGGCTATACTGAAGAAGCTAGAGAGCATCTTTGCATGCTTCCTTTGGGATTCCAATGAGGGTGCTCATCGCTTGCATTGGAGGAGATGGAAGGATTTATACCTTCCTACTGGTGAGGGTGGTCTTGGCTTCAAACACCTAGAGGATATGGTTGATACTTTCTCAATAAAGCTATGGTGGCTTTTTAGATCGTAGAGATCCTTTTGGGCTCAGTTCATGCAGGGAAAATATTGTATGGGGGCTCATCCTACACTTGCTATTATTCCACACTGAGCTTCTCCTGCTTGGAAGAGGCTGAAGAGGGTTGGACCACTTACTGAGCCATAATTCCGTGGCATCTAAGCGCAGGACAGATATTTTTCTAGCATGATTGTTGAATGGGTGATACTACCTTGGAAGCTTTGTTCCCAGATATACATCACTCATCGACGAGTGTGCAGGATTTTTTTTTATGACACTGGATGGGATATTGACCGTCTTATTCAGGTCCTTCCACCTATTGTAGCTGGACAGATAGGGGCGATTCCATTAAGTGTTGACACTCCTGATCGGATTGTTTGGAGGGATACTTCTGATGGTAGATTTGCTACCAAGTCAGCTTAGCATTTGGTTTGGGCGGCTCATCAGACCCAGGATTCCTATCGTCTGATGTGGAGTTCTACCCTACCTGTCAAGGTCTCTTTCTTCACTTGGAGGTGATGGTAGCGGCTCATCCCTGTTGACACGGTTATTCAGAGGCGTATTGGATGCCACTTAGCATCCAGATGTCAGTGTTGCTCACAGATTGAGACGATTACGCATATTTTCACAGGAAGCACTATTTCAAATCAGGTTTGGAACCACTTTGGAGATATTTACCATGTTCCCATGATTTTGAGTGAAAATTATCGGGCAGAGGTTCTAGTGATGGAGGTCTTCTGGACGCTATGTTTGACTGGGCCATATTCACATAATTATCCCCCTTGTCATATTTTGGTTCCTATGGATCAAGAGGAATGATGCGAAGCACAGGGGCATTTGGATGGACCCGAGAAGGATTATTTGGAGAGTATACCGGATGTTCTCATTCTTACATACAGGGCCACTCCTTAGATCACAGCATTGGCTAGGGGACATAGCTGTTGCCTCTTTGTTTGGTATTAGTTTTGCTCCCTCTACACCCTCTCCCCCTATTTTGGTACTTTGACGTACTCCCTCGGTGGGAGCCTTCAAGCTTAACACTGATGGATGCGCTAAGGACGGTGCAGCTAGTGGAGGGGGTATTATTAGGGATCATGTCGAGCACTGTATATGAGCTTTTTCTGCATTCTATGGGGACTGCCTTATTCTTGACGCTGAGCTGTGGGCTATCCTGGATGGCATTCTTCATGCTCCCAGATTTGGGATTACAGTTATTTGGGTTGAGGCTGATTCTTTAGTGGCTATCCATTGTATCATCCGAGGAGGTGGACCTTGGAGGATTCAAGGCATCCTTAGACAGATCAGAGACATCCTTCACTTTGACAGTGAAACTATTTCCCATATCTATCATGAGGGTAATCAGGTTATTGACCCGCTTGCATCAGAGGGTTGGGATCAGAGACACTATCTGGAGTATGGACCGTATGATCTACGTCGAAGACTCAGGGCGCTTGTATAGATTGACAGATATGGCCTACCCAACTACAGAGGGCTATAGCTTAGGCTTTATTTTACTTGTACTGTTTATTGCTTTTATTGTTAGGGAGCTGAATTCCTACATTTACTGGTTCCTTTACTTTCTTGGAGGTTAGGTTTATGTCCCCCTCCTTTCATGTACGTTAGTTCCTGACCTGCATGAAGATAAACTGTGAACAGGGACGGATGCATTGAAGGCCCAGTGGGGGTGTTGGCCCCCACTAGGAAATTTTTTTTTTTATTAAAAAAAAAAAAAACGCCCCCACTGGAAAAAAAAATTGTCCAAAAAAAAAAAAAATGACATCTTGAATTTATTCCCTTAGATCTTAATTCTCTCTCTACACTCATTATGTTTATGCAAGAAATGGATACAATGTTCATTACTAGTATCTCTCATCTTGAAAGTTTACATTTACTTTTCAGTTATAAATATTTTCTTTTTGTGAATTACTACCTTACACTGATTAGTTGTAACTTGTTAGTTAACTTAGTTTAGTTTTTGATTTATTGCTTCATAGTTTCAATCATTTTGGTTCAAAGAATTTTCGGGGGCGGAGCCCCCGAACCCCCGGGAGGGGACCTCCACCTACCCCTCCCACCATTTGAAAATTTTGGCCCTCACTCACTCAATCCTGGGTCCATCCCTGTCTGTGAATGACCCAAACTATTAAAAAAAAACACACACACACAATACCCAGTATAATCTGATTTATTCCCACACCGTCATCATCCACAATGATCATTGGCATCGAAAAAATGATATCCATTTCCTTTTCAAAGATTTCCAAAATTTTTACCAATTACGCAATGAAGTAACTACTAATATTTAAGAAAAATGTTTAGTTTCTCTAAGCGTTTCTTTTATGCAAATCAAATGTACAAGTTTACGAATGGAAATCAAACAAGTTTCAATAGTTAAAAATGCAAAGTCATTTCTTGTTCATAATTAAGGGATTAAAATCTTGATAGATAGGTGGTAAAAGCTAATTTGTAGGATTAATTCTACACAAAAACTTTTTTTTTTTTTGACATTTTTTGGTGATAAGCGGAGATGTCACATCAGCATTGGTTGACCACTTCGACATTAACCACCTCGAACATATTACTTAGCCCTTGTTTGGCCCCCAGTTTTCAAAAACTAAATTTATTCAACACTCAATCTCAACAATCCATTTTAGTTAAGCCCACCATTTTTTACTTTTCAAACATATTTTAACCACACATTCTCCCAAAAACACTATTCAAAACCAAAAAATTTCCCAAGAATGGGGGGCGAAACAGGGGCTTAAAGATGTCAAAAATAATGTCC
Source organism: Ligustrum vulgare (assembly GCA_963555705.1). Taxonomy (NCBI): domain Eukaryota; kingdom Viridiplantae; phylum Streptophyta; class Magnoliopsida; order Lamiales; family Oleaceae; genus Ligustrum; species Ligustrum vulgare. Next base: position 41,712,510 of record OY743172.1, on the reverse strand, counting down.
ACTTACAATTTTTGAATTTGTAGCTAGTGCCAAATTATAGCCTCAAAAAAAACTTAAACAACTGAGTAAGTGTTAATTAATAATAATATAATAATAATAACAGGCCCACTAACTACAAGGGGTCCGCGAATTCGTCACGCTTTTCCTGCTGAATTTGTTCCAATAAAAGGCCCAAAAAACATAACCCATTTTCTCAAATCCAAATTAGAAAACCAATTTCTTGTAATGCATGGCCAATCGTCCCAATGTACGTCACCGTGAACCACCACCAAACTCTTTAATCATACCTAGCCCACATAACAGTAGTGAACAGTTCCCGCCACCTACCGCCTCCGCCGCTACTGCCGCGTCACCCTCCGGACGACACCCTGTCTACCGGGGAATCAGATTGAGGAGTGGAAAATGGGTGTCGGAAATTCGAGAACCGCGTAAAGCTACACGTATATGGCTCGGGACGTACCCCACTCCCGAAATGGCTGCCGCAGCCTATGATGTGGCTTCTTTGGCATTGAAAGGGCCCAATACCGCCGTGAACTTCCCGTATATAGTTTCCACATATCCACGGCCTGCTTCTCAGTCCCCAGCCGACATACGGGTTGCAGCAGCTAGTGCTGCAGCAGCCATGGCACCACCGCAGCAAGAGGGTAGGGACCAGGAGGCGCCGCCACAAACCCAGTCTGAAAATGAAGTTTCACAAGAATTTGTCGACGAGGAGGAACTTTTGAACATGCCGAATTTGCTGTTGGACATGGCAGAGGGCATGCTTGTGAGCCCACCTAGGATGAAATCAACTGGAGATGATGATTCGCCGGAAAATTCAGAAAACGATAGCCTTTGGAATTATCTTTGAATATATAATAATCAGTAAAAGAATTGCATAAACGATTATATAAATTTGAATCATATTAAAGACGTGTGATTCGACCAATTCCTTGATGTTGGTTTGGACCCGTCTACTTTCTTCTCTTTCTTCTTCAGCTTCATTGTGTCGGAGCTGATTTTCACTACCTTTTTCTCTTTTTCCTTGGCGTGGGGGTTGCTAGGGTTAATAAGGAGCATGTACTTGTATTAAATATGATCAGTACGTACTTGTTTGGCCATGATTAAGCGAATTAATCTAGTTGTACATTGTAGTTTAATTAGTGATTTATCAATTTGTGCGTTGGCATAATTGTGATTGTAATTTGGAATTAATGTGATGGATAAAGTGATATTTTTTGTCAAGTGTGTTATATGTAATCTTATCAGTAAACCACTATGTACAAGTAGCATGATTGCGATTAACCTGATAATTTTCAGCTTTTGCCCAAAGTGTCCATGTTATAATTAACGCAATTATTAGAATTTATAAACAACACAATTTTTAAAATCACTTTTTAATCAAACATATTTTCTTTTTTCGCTTTCTAACTACACATTTACCTCATAAACAACAAAAAATCAATTTATAAATGTGAAAAGTATTATAAACAGGGACGGAGCTATGCTAGGCCTAGTGGGGGCCATGGCCCCCACTGGATTTTGAAAAAAAAATGAGCCCAATTTTGGTTTTGGCCAGCCAAAAAAAAAAAAAAAAATGAAGTCTCTGCTGTGTTTAAGATCCAGACCAGAAGCCTGAAGGAGGGGAAGACAAAAAAAATTTGCTGAATCGCACCCTGACTCGGCACCTCCATTCTCTCCTGCTCTACTCGCCTGCACTGCCTGCTGCCGTGCGTGAATCTGACTCCGTCCACAGTCCACTCATGACTCACTGCACCTCCTCTCCTCACTGCTTCGCCGACTGACGCCGTCCGCTGCCTGAATCGCGGGCGCCTCTTCCGGACCTCCACTGACCACTGCTCCAACTGGCGACTGCTGTGTTGCTGCTGCTGCGCTTGGGACTGGGGATCTGGGGACTGGGACTGGGACTGGGAGTCTGGGAGGCTGGAGCGCTGCGGCCTACTGCTGCTGCTTGCTGGCTACTGCGCCTGGGACTGGGGAGCGCTGCTGCAGTGCTGCCTGCTGCTGCTGTGCGCCTGTGCCTTTGTATTTGTGCGATCTGAAGCTGCTGCTCAAGCTCACAAGTCACAACCTCAACTCGGCTGTCTGACTATCTCTCACGAATCAACTGAAGTCTGAAGAAATCAGTTTGGTTTGGCAGCTATTGCCTATTTCAATTTGGCCTTGGGTGCAACTGTGCAAGTGCAACGTGCAATTCTTCCAAGTTCCAAGTAAGTTTGATTTTTGAAGTTTAACTAATTGTGATTTGTGAATTGGTTAAGTTTGAAGTTTAACTAATTGTGCCACTATCATCGTGATTTGTGAATTGGTTAATTTGGTTGGGTGAGTTGTGCAGATCAAATTCAGTTTAGAATTGATTATTGATAATGTATTGTCATATTTGATATTTCAGATTAATAGATTATGGATAAATATTTAATAAAAAGACATCGTCAAGAAAATGTTGTGGAGGAGAGTTCAAATAAAGTTGAGAACAATGAGAATGACTCAAACACATTTGTAGAAAGTTCGAAATCGGTTGAGAGGAGCTCAACTTTGATTGAGGAATTCGATGTTGCACAACTTCCCTATGCCCCCGGATTAAGAATTCCAATTTCGAATTATGCTCCTAAAATTCGTATGTGTATTTATTATTGAACTTTTTTATCATCTCGATTTTCGTAAATTTTTACCCCCCCTCAAGCTAAACCCTAGCTCCGTCCCTGATTATAAACAAAACACAAACATTTCATCATTTTCATAAATATATACTAAAAATCTATTTTTAATTTCCACCAGACACAAGCTAAGTATTTCTTTTAATTAAATTTAAATTAAGATTCTATTTTTAACACAATGATTACAATTTATTAAAAACATAAATTTTCAAATTACTTTTTAATCACTAACATTTTTTAAATTACTTTTTAATCACATATTTTATTTGAAAAGCATTAAAAAATCACAAAAAAATTGACAACCAATTGCCGAACGGAGCATAAAAGAAATAAACAATTCATTCAGAAATCACTAGCTACTATATAAATGAGTCACTTAAAAATCACTGTCACGTTTTCATCTGCATTAAACGAAGTCGTATGGCTATCTTTTCGTGCGAAAAAGCAGGCGTTTCACTAAGACGGCACCGTATTCATTTTTTAGTATATATTGAAACGATGTCGTTTTGACTATAGTATAAGTAGCTCTTTTTAGGGTTCGGGTCTCCATTTGTTTCTCTTCGTTTTGTCTATGTCGTCTATCACTTTCTAGGAATTCCATACGTGTTCTTTTTGGGTTTGTATGAGGATGTATCGAGTTTGTTTGCTTGTATAATTTTTTTCTATGTTTTCTAGATTTGTGGTTTGTATGTGTGGTTTTGAGCAAAACCTATTTTTTAGTTTCCTATTTTAGGAACAATTTTAAAAAATGACAAACCAAATACATTTTCAACAAATTTAAAAATAGAAAACAGAAAACAGAAAATAAAATACAAACAAAACGCAGGATTGTTGATGATTTTTACACCTTAAATTTATCCAACTTCAAGTTGATTTGCTCCGAGGATTGAGTTAAAAAAAATTCCCATTTTTGTTCGCTGCAATTGGGTACTTTATGCAACAAAAAAAAAAAATGCTTAGTTGGATTTTTTCTCATTTAGAGGATACATCTTCGTTTGATTTTGTTGTACAAATTTAAATGTGTGTTGTCCTTGTCTATAGCTTGTTGATAAGCTCCTATTTGTATGATTTGCTTTTGACTTCTCTACTGTAATTTAGATATTTAATTTAATGAACTTTAATATTATATAAAACTGGAAAAATGCCTCTTTTCTATAATATCAAAAAAAAAAAAAAAAAGTATTTTTTTTCGATAAAAAAAATAAAAAAGTATTTTTAAGTGATGATTCCAAGGAATGTGTTTATTTAATAGGATTTATGTTTTTTTGGGGTCATGTCTTGATGTGCATCGATTTATGATATTGAAAAATTACTTTTAATGTGTTTTTTTTTTCCCCTCAATATGTGTGGAAGATTTTGTATCTTTCTTTTTCACTGTGACTCCTACTATTTTGTTAATGTCAATTGAAAGTAACGGATCTGTGGTGCAGATATTAAATTCGTCAGTAAGGCTGGGATTTGAGGACTGAATTACGCTGCGATTTCTTTTTCTATGTGATAAGAAATTTTAACTATTTTCTCATTTCGTGCTTACATAATTATTTTGTGTAAATATTATCATTTTGAAGTATCTCATTTTTTTTAATGGGAAATATGTTTCGGAATTGTTATATTTATTTTCCCGAACTATTTACAGAATAGTTATTTTGCGCCATATGTATTGTTGTGTATGGTTTTCTATCGTCTATTCAAATCCATTATTTTTGTGTGTTGTGTAGTTTGCAATGTGTGTATCTCAAATGTTTCTCTCTCTACATTCTTTATTGTCGGTATAACTACTATTCTTTTTTTTAAAAAAAAAATACTTTCATAACATAGTTTTTCTCTAATGTAAATTATATATATCTTTTTTTTATTCATATAATTCTTAACATTAGTTTATTAATTTCTATTTATGTATTTTGTTTGTGTTTGCTTTCACTAATTGCATGATATTAGTGTTTAATTTATTGAGTTTTTTGCTTTTGCAGATTCTATTATTTAGCTTCTTTTAGTCTCTGTTTGACCTCCATTTTTTATAAATCAAATTTGTTCAACACACAATCTCAAAAATCTAGGACGAGAGTTTTCGTTATTGTTAGTATCCAATTGAACAATGTGTTATCTTATTCAATGTCTGTAGCGACTCAGAATTTTTACGCAATTAATAATTATTTTAATATTTAGAAAATTGTGTCGTTACTATTTCACCCATTGTTTTGAAGTTAACGCCGCGACGGATTCGTCTAGCCAAGTCAAGAAATATCGAATTTGTTCGATTTTAAATTAAAATCCGAATTTCTAAAATTATATTATTTTAATTATTTATTCAAAGTATTATTTTCAAAATGTATTTTTCAGTCAAAAATATATCTGTTTTAAAAACGTTTCTTGATCAAAGATAGTTAAATTTTTAGTTGATTTCATCCCCCACGTTTTCTCCTCCTTTCTTTTCTCTTTACACCAAATCCATATCATATTAAACCAAATTATAATTATTCCATTCAATGATTTTATTTTCCACTATTCCCCACTAACTCCACCACCCATATGCATTCATTATGTTGCAAGAACATAATGATTATATTCTCCATTATCATCACAACACATGATCACAAACACAATATATTCACCTCCATATACAGCTATCAACTTAGCACTCATCACAATCACCACCAAACATCACCATAGAACCATTTCAGAATCAGCAATCATCACCAATTTGCTGCCAAAACCAAGCCCTCAATTCATCACCAAAATTTACCAACAACTGAATCAGTCATCACCTCCAAGATTTGAAACCAGTCCACCATTTTCAACATCACAAGAAAGTCACTACACTATCACTGCCTCGTTTCAGATTTCAACCAAGATCAATCAACAAACCACCACAGGATCACAACCCAAATTCCTAATCAGCAGCTCCTTCAATCGAACCAAGCAACCACTGTTTCATCACTGCAATCAACCAAGAAACCACAGCTCAAGCAGTCACCATAACTACCCACCTTCAATCCGTTTTCCCAACTCAATGCCAATCAAAACATCAATCTGAAACCAATCTGCACCTCTGCTACCTAATCACCTCCATCACCCAGCACCACACGCAGATCACAAACCACCAATGCAACCATCGCATTATCACCACTGCAGTCGTTCATTTACTTTCACCGAATCAAACCTAACCACCAATTATCATCCATTTTCATCATCACCGGAATTTAACCCAACCAGAGTCACCACCCATCGTCGAACATCAGACCACCACCAACGCAGCCTGCACCCCAGATCAGTTGCAGAAACCAAATCATCATCACTTTCCACAATCAACTTCAGTTCGAATCCATCCCTCACCCAGATTACACTGCTCGCACTACTCTACCTAACCATCAGCTCCAAATCCTCACCCAAAACCAAAATCAAAACCAAGAATCAATGGAGCCAGTTACTTACCTCAAGCGCCGCTCCCTTCGCCGGAATTCCAAACCCAAATCACGAACCCAACTTCAATCTTTAGCTCGATTTTGCGCATCAAACCTAACCTACTTCAATCCCATCCCTCGCCGCACCTTACTCCTACGTTCCGCCGGTGTTGCGCCGGTGAGTCGACGGTTAGAAACTAGATTTCCCTCAGCTCACGATTTCGTCGCCCTCGCGTCCCTCTCTCGCCCTTTTCTCTGAATGTCTCTGTACTGATAGTGAGAGAGAGAATAATAATCTGAAGATAATATATTCAATTTTCAGAATCTTCAGTTTAGTCCATGAAGTTTTAAAGCTTTTCAATTCAGTCCCTATGTTTTAAAATGTCTTAATTCAGCCCTTTCAATTCTTTTAAAGTTATTTCAAATCAGTTCTCAAGTTTTGAAATGTTTCAAATCAGCCCCTATGATTTTAAAACAATCCAATTCAGTCCCTTTTAGTTTCAAAGGTTTTCAAATCAGTCCTTTCAGCTTTTAAACTTATCAATTTCAGCCCTTAAGTTTTAAATGAGTTTTAATCAGCCCCTATTGTTTTAAAATATATTATTTCAACCCTATTGTTTTGAGTTTCCGACTCAACTTTCAAAAGTATTCATTTTAATCCCTCAACTTTCAAAATATCTATTTTAGTCCCTGAACTTTCAAAAGTATTCATTTTAGTCCATCAACTTTCAAAACATCAATTTTAGTCCTCAAATTATAATTTATCATTTTGAGCTATATATTCGATAGACTAAAGTGACTTATTGGCTAAGGCGAAGCGTACGGAGAATTTAAAGAAATTGAAGTCATTCCCGCTCAACTTTGCACTCGTCGGATTTGAGGTAGACTCGCACTTATTAATTGATTTAAATTATGATTTCATATGAATGTCATGTGACTTGTGAAAGTCAATTTTTAAGAAAAGCAAGTATGTTTTTATGAAAGGTAAATATACCTTATGTTTTTATGAAGAGTAAGTATGTTTTTATGAAAAGAAAATATACTTTATGTTTTTACGAAAAGTAAGTATACCCTATGCTTCACGAAAATGTTTTTTTTTTGGATCATTGCTATGAAATCAATCTACCAAGATTGTTATGGGTCCCATATGATAAGTTATGATATGTTAAGGGGACCGGAGTATTAGTAGCGCTACACATAAGAATTATTGCCACGAAGTTCGGTAACATTCTTGTGTCTCCTATGTTTATGAGGATTTGCCACGAAGTTCGGTAAAATTCCTATGTTTCCATATGTTTATGAGGATTTGCCACCTAAGTTCGGTAAAATTCCTGTCGCATATGTTTATGAGGATCTCGATCCTATCTTATGTTATGATGCAATTGATCCCTATGAATTTCAAAAATTATGCTTGGTATACTTACTGCATAAGAATTCTTGCCACCGAAGTTCGGTAAAATTCTTATGTTTATGAGGATTTCAATCCTATCCTATGTTATGATGAAAACTTACTGTTATTATGATTTTACTGCATAAGAATTCTTGCCACCTAAGTTCGGTAAAGTTCTTGTGTCTCCCTATGTTTATGAGGATTTTAAATCCTATCTTATGTTATGCTTTCAAAAGAAATTATGCTTGGCATAATTAAAATGTTTTTATAAGTATATGGTTTTCAAAGAGCTGTTTTCAAAGAGCTATTTTCAAGGAGCCTATGATTTGCAAAATATGTCCCGTGCTGTAATGCACAATATGAGTTTTATCAAGAGCCGTTTTATAAAGAAGCTCTATCAATGCCCGTTTTATAAAGAGCCGGGATTTATGTGTTTAATCATCTTATAAATTAAATTAATTTGCGATGAGTCTACTGAGTATTTCCCCCATGAAATACTCACCCTACTTTTTAACAGTTTTGCAGATTTCGGAGACGGTGGCGAGCGATGAATGATGGTGGCAATAATCGTTAAACGGTTGAAAGTTTGACGTTAATGATTTCCGTATTTTTCCAAACAATCGAATAATTTAGAGAAGTTCATTTATTTGAGAAATTATGACATTGTCAATTTCTTTACTAAATTAATGGTTCGATTTACTATTTCAAATGGTTTCATAAATGTTTCAATTTTATCGGCCATTACAGTTATTTAATGTTGCCAAAAATGAATTTCAATTATTTCTTCCGCAAAAAAAATATTATTCGAAAAAAAAAATTTAGACAGAAAATGACGTAGTGAATCGGGTATACGGAACTCGGGGCGCTACAATGTCAAAAGTATTTCTTAATTAGTTGTTGGTTATGAGTCGTTTTTGTGCGATGGATTACTATTTTTATTGTTGTTATTCGTTTAAAAATATATAATATATATTTATTGTATTTCTGAAGTTTGAACTGTTTACATGATAGTAATTTATAAGTGGATCGGATCCTGCAAGATAAGTTTGACGAGTTATATTTATAAATTAAATAGGTGATAATTGATAAATTGATGACTTTAAACATTTTTTCCGATTCTCACTTGGGACTAACGTGCTAAATAGTATTAGAAAATCATATAGATACGTATACTATTTTACTTCTTAAGCCAATATGTAATTAAATTCACGTAACAAATTTGTTAACAAATAGAATTGTGTAATGTCTTGAAATTTAATGTTATATTTTTAGAAAAATAAAAATAAAAATTAAGGGTCGTTCTCTTTGTATTTCAGTTTTTGATTTTGAGTTTTGAATTCATTTGAGTTTTATGTTTTGAATGTCTATATATTTTTTTAGTTTTTGAAAATGTGTTTACTTTGTTATTTGAAAAACTACTTCTCAAATACGAAGGTCCCCATCTTCAACCTCCAACTCCCACCGTCCCCAACACATCAACGTAGGCGATCTGCATCACACGACGGTGTACCACTCCCAACTTACCAACACCACCCCCACCTCCAATCTTTCCCCCACTCACGACTCCCCCAACCAAGATCTGTGGGAACCAGATCTAATTTGGCGAACAAAAAGTGCTTCTAGTTTGCACGCTGTCGAACCAGAAGCCTTTGGTTCGCCTTTATAACCAGTAGCTTTTGATTCGTGCAAAGAGGAATCAGAGTTCGCATGCACGGCCTAAAGATGAACAAGATTGGGAAAAAGGTGAAGAAGTTCAGAAGATGAAGAAGAGTTCTCTAGACGAAAAGAGTCGGGGAAGAAGATAAAGATTTGAGGATTTAGAGGTAATTTACTTAAATTCAAGACGTCATGTACGACAAAGGACAAGACACCTTAATCCTTTATCAAGATGGTACAACTCAAGGTGTGAGTTTAATTTCAATGGATTTGGTCATGACACAGACAACTGTGTAAGAAAAATGCCTTTAGGTATAATTAGAACATAGGATTGGGGAGCGAGGCACAGTGGTCAAGTTGTTCCCTACCCGGTCTCGAGTTCCTCCTTCCCTTGTGATCCCCTTGTAATGAAAAAAAAAAAAAGTAAAAATAAAATAAGTAGAACATGTCACAGTAATGTCAAAGTCGTTCTTTTCCAGATTGATTGTTCATCAGTATTAATAGATTATAAAAAGATTGAATCACAACCTTGACGGTCTCCACTGTCCCGTCTCTAGAACCTTGTGAAAGAAGTAAATCACGAGATGTGCCTCAATTAATCAGGATCTAAAGATTGCCACCTTGTTTTCACCACCAGAAAACCAACTTCAAATTATTTGCTATATTATAACCTCTCACCCTGTGACTACTAACGCAACAGCAGACATTACATCACAAGTTAACATTTTTTCTCCATTTTTTTTTTGGAAATATTTATAATCTCCAATATATCAATGAACAAATAGTTTATGAGTGTTCCGCTAGTTTTTTTTTCGTGGAAATAATTACAACTTATAAATTGCACAATTTTTCAAACAATTTTTTAACTACACATATTTTCTCTCTCCAATTTTTAACGACACATTTTATCTTAAAAAAAAAAAAAAAAAGCCGCCGAACAGTTCCGTGGTCCAGAAGTTTTTGGTGAATATCCTAATCTTTCAAGTTGACTGGTTCATGTTCAACCAATTAACAAGACTTATTTTTCCTGGCCAAATTAATCTTGTAAATTAAGAACACCAAATTGATTAGGAAAAAAAAATTAGAGATGGAACTAATGATTACTTTCTAATAATTCTACTTTGAATCTAAAATAGAATAATCATTCATCATTAAAGAGTATTATCAAGAATAGTATGAACCATTTTTTAATGACCATTAAAAAATAATATGAAATAGTCGTATATCAAAGTTTTCCGTTTCTGTGTAGTTAAAGGTAAAATACTGAACATTCTCACCAAGAAAAGTATGAACCATTCTTTAGAGACCATATAAATGGACAATATAAAGGCTTCATATCAAATCTTTCCGTTTTAGTATAGGCCAATGATCACTTTGCTAACTTGGTAATTAAAATGTTAAAGATGCAAACTAGACGACCACAAATTCAAATTTATAATCTAATTTTTACAATTAGGATTTTAAATATTTTTAAAGACATCAAATATGATGGATATCGGATAGTTTGACGTAGCCAAAATTTATTGTAAAAAATTATTTGAATCTAATGAAAGATGTTGATAAAATTATCAAAATACAAGACCTAGTTCGTATTTTACATTTTATGAAATGGTCTCAGACCATCTCGAAGGACTACCACAAGCCCATCAAGTCTACCTCGTACAGATGACCTCTGACCCCAACGGTAACGGACCTCACTATCCAGTAGGACTATCCTTATTTGTAGGACTATCCTTATTTCGAGGTCATGGATCTTCAGTTCGATAAATACCAAACTGAACTTAATTAGACCCTATTAGAAGAGCTCTTCATAAACACCGCACTCAATACTTGACAAGTGGACAAATAGAATGAGGTGGATCAAAATCAATGAACAAATAAATAGAAAATAAACAAAAATCATAAAACAGAGCAGTTTCACATTATTTTCCACCGAATCGGATATGAAAAATTAGTTTTTAGGACAATTCGGAGACATGTAGATAAATAAAAAACCATGTTTCTCTTTGTGACTGTCTTCGAGATGCTTTTTTGTCGTGTTTCCTATCTTTTTAAGATTTCTTCACACTGCTTTGACTTGAATATCTTTGATGAAATATGTAGTTTTTCTATTTGGCAACAAAAATGAAAGGTATTTTAGTATAACAAAAGTTGTAAAATGTTATTGATAATTATTTTTCAAACACTGTTACCGAAGATCAGGAAAAAAGTTTTGATGAACTTGCATAAGTTTCTTTAATTTTTCATTTATCTGACTCCGTTTTATGTAATGTTGGTAAGATGATTCAACTAAAATTTTTTGGAAAAAGTTCGAAGAGTTTTACTTGGTACAATCTACACCAAATAAATTTTTACTTGAAAGTTTCTTTAATTTTAAAATTAACCCTTCTTAGAATTTAGATGAGAATCTTAATGTCTCCAATAAATATGCTCAGGACATTACTAATTGTGGTGATAAAAGATCTAAAGAATATAAAACTATTATCATATTGAAATGTTAATTCCGATATGTATAAGGAGGTCAAGAATGTTATAAGGGAGAGAGACCCTTAAACCTAAAATTATTATTGATTAATTGAAAAGAAAGGAGATGAGTCTACTCAGATAATGAGGGTGACAAATAGAAGAGTGGAGGTAGTTCTAGTTCATAGTGGAAGGCAAAGAGAAAGAAGTGTTATGGTTGTGATAGGTCTAAACATTAAACATTTTAAGAGAGACTGTCTTGGAGATAAAAACGCAAGGAGGGCAGGAAATAGAGACGAAGTCAATGTTTTTACCTCATCGGATTATGATCCGAGTGAGGTCTATTAATGTTTTTCCCACTTATTGTTACTACTGGATTATTTGCATCTGACTGTTTTAACTCATTTACACATGTCATCACTTGATTCGGTTGCATTTTCTTTGTGTTGCATTTCTTTTGATTGATGTGAACATTTGCATGAATTTGAGAATGAGCATATTATTTTTGTACAACGTTGTTACATGCATGGTGGTTGGTTTGGTGTGAGATTTTTTACGCTAAGTGTGTTCTCACTATAGGTGTTAGATATGTTACCGCTAGGGATGGATATTCAATAGTTGCATTAGAAGTGGTGGGCTAGTTGGTTATGTTGACACTAGATGACTCAGGGTGTATTGGTAACATACGAGGAATGTGTAGTGTTGATATTTAGATCACAAGAGGTGGGACAATTAAATGTCTTGATATACTCTATCTGTGAGAAATCTGATTTGGAGGAGGACACTTCTATCACATATAATGAGGTAGAGACTCCATGTTTGCCTTCTTTGAGAGAGAAGTAGAGTAGTGATAGAAGTACATCACATTGTCTCAGGATCTTTAGTAGTTGATTAATCTAGTGAGAAATGATGTAGATGAGCGAAGAGCTACACTAGTTTTGGGAAGGGTAATTGTGGTAAGATCTTTTCTTGGGGGTCATTTGCATTTGTTGCATCTATTGACCATTCGATTAACTTGGTGTTAATTTTAGTTCTCTATGTAAACTTGTTAAAAAGATCTATGTGTTTTACCAAACGGGGTACTTTCATCACATCGTAGTGTCACCTATAACTTTGGTTTATTATATGTTCTTGATTTACTCATGTATGAATGTATTGTGTTTACATTGTTTTTAACATAACATTTATTGTTTAGTCTAAAGTTGTGTTACTTGCTAATGTGATATAAATGTATAGTTTGGTTCGCTATGGGTTTTGATTGTACTTGTGATACGATCCGAAACCCCGATGATAAGAATTATAGCAGGTTTGACAGAAAAATCTACAATTCAAGCCAAATTAGAGCAAAAACGAGGCAAAAAGGATCAGTTTTGTACTTACGACCGTAATGTCAAGATTATCACGGCCGTAATCCAGTCTCGGGTTAAAATACAGAATTCCAAGATTTTACACTTACGGCCGTAAATAATGAAGTCACGGCCGTAACTCTTCATCAGCGAGCGACTTATGACCGTAAGCAAATTCGTCACGGCCGTAACTGCGGTATTAACTTTGGACACGAGAGGGGCTTACGACCGTAAGCCTGGTATTCACAGCCGTAAGGGTGCAGCGGATCAGATTTCCAGGATTTTTCATATTTTGCAGATTTTTAATTCCTTTTCTTTTATTTAGTTATTTTTAGTATTTTACTTTAATTAGAATTCTATTTTGAGTCTGTTAGGGTTGACAGGTTTTTGTTTGCTTATTTATACGCTTTGTCCATTGATTGTAAAAGTGGACTTTTGAAGAATAAAAATATTTTGAGTGTTTTCTCAACATTGTTCTACAATTGAACAAATTTCGAACTTATCAAATATTGTGGGATATTTGTAGCATTAAACAATTCGAACTTATCAAAGGCGTGGACATCCTTTGTAGCGTTCAAACCATTACGATTCTTGTTTCCGCATCGTAACGGGTCTTGGGTTTAATATACACATGGTTCTTGTGTCGTGAGGCTCGGGTCATAGTGTTACCGTCCGTTCCAACCTGAATTCGAAACTTTTCCGCGTTTATTCCGCGTGTTCGTCGTGACCCCTCCCGGATCACATCAACTTGGGTTTGAACTTAGAACTTTGTGTGTACAATTAGCAAGTATTGTATATATTTCAAAATTGAAACATTGGTAGATGTAAGTTGGGTTCAAATTTGTTTGAAATTATTTTGCGAACTGATAAGCTATGTGATTTTGAATGTTGTAGGTTTGCTTGGAACCAATGTGGAGGTTTGTTCGATTTGTTGGTCCCAAACAAATCTAAGGAGCTGTGACGTTAATCCGGTCTATTACACTTCATAGGATTTTTGTATCCCGAGATTGAAGATTATTTAAAATAGCTTGTCTTCATGGATTGGTATCCCAATTGCATAGATATGCTAGAAACTTTAATAACTCAATTGGAGAATCTAATAGACTTTGTCTAATTATTCATTGAACTAGATTAAGACGATACACTTACCCTTTAAGTTAATTACCCTTAGTGTAGCCAATATAAGTGGACTCAAAACATAGTTAAGCTGTTGAATTAATTGATGAAACTTGAGCTTTCAATTCATTAGAAAACGGCAGCCCCATCTTAATGCACCAATTCGGCAGCCTCCTATTTTTGCTCATTGATTTGCCATTAATTCATTCTTTATTCTATCTCATTTGTGGAATAGTTGTGGATTGTCTTGAATTTTGTTTTTAGCTTGGTTTGTGGTGTTTGCCTTCGTGGGATAACTATAATCTGAGCCTCTAGTCAAATCAAACAGAGCTTCATAGATTTAACAATTGATTATTATTTTCTTACCTTTATATTCGTTGCTTTTGATTTAATTGTTTTCAACTTATTTTTTAGTTGTTGTTTTGCGAGGTTAAACTTGAAGAATTAGGTTAATTTTAAACACATAAGATTCATATTTTTTTATAATCAATTTTTGAATTTTATATATATATATTTTAAACTTTATCAAAATCTACTAAATATTGATTTTTAGCTAAATCAAATAAGAGCTATATGTCAAAAAAAAAAAAAAAAAAAAGTGTCACTGCATATCTATGAGGACCGATCCAAATAATTATAGGTCTCACACAGTGCTAATCTTATGAGTCGTGAAGCTTGAGGTGGCCCCTTGTAATCGAATTGAGAGAATTTTTCCTATAAAGTGGCGGGCGGGGGCTAAATTTTCTCATGGTCTATTTAACATTGAATTTTTTTTATAAAATTATTTAGTTATGTCAAGTGTAATTGAATTATTTCTCACAAAAAAAAAAAAATTTAACTATATTAATCACTAACATATATAAAGTAAAAAAAATGCAAGATCGACATAGTCACAATCATATAAGCCAATAAGGCTACAATAATTTTCAATTAGTTGTTCTTTTAATTCTTTTTCACTAGCAAATTTAGTTAATTCCTCTTTTCCAGTCGATTCATTCAAATTGTTCACATTTTGTTCATTAATCATCACATTCTCCATTGCAATTATTGTTTTTTCTAGTCTTCTTTTTTTGTTGCTACAAAAATACTTATCAATATCACCTGCTTGACTTTGAATCATTGCCTCCTACTTTTGCTTTCATTTTCTTCTTTGAGCTCCAAACTTCTTCATTGTATTTTAAATGTCACATACATTGTACATTTAATTATTAGCTTAAAAAATTTAACAAATTGACAAATAATAATGAATATAAATTATAAATTAAAGAATTAAACTAGTAATTATTACCTTTTGAAATTTGGAGGACGACGGACAAATCAATTCACTAATTCAATCCACTAATCCATCAATTTTCGTTGATTCGAACAAAAGAATTCCTTGTCTCAATCCACTAATCAATTCACAAATTCACGGAAAGAATTGGTCGACTAAAAGAGGTAATTGATTATTTGATTTAGACCAAAAATAATGGAACACGAATGTAACAAAATATAGGACATAAATAATTCATTGCTACGATTTTCATTTCAGGTTGCGAATGGAAAATGAACTGTTGGAGACGAAGGTGACATAGGAAAATTAATGCTCACGATAAAGGTCAAATACGAAGAATTGTAGATGTCACTCACAGTTATTCAACTCAATATGTCTGCTATCGTTTTGAAGTCAATTCATTCATGACATTATATAGTCATTTGAGGACACAAATGGTTAATGTTAGAATCTCAGGTTTTGCAGTCACAACATGAAAATTGAAAATTCATATGAAACGAGAATGATAATGAAATTTAATAATTCCCAGTGGCAATGTCATGAAAATTCGATTACTATCTTCCAATTGTTTATCACAATCTGTCTAGAGTTTGAGAATAATTACGTAAATAATTTCCATATTCCAGCAATATTTTCCTCAGAATTTGACGTCAGTGTTATACAATAACCTCGCAAATACACAAAGAAATCAAGGTTAAACACAATTGAGCAATTAAATTGACAAATGAATTGACACAATATGAATGCAATTAAATAAAGAGGTTGAAAACTCCTTGTAATTGCAAAACCAATAGCTTAATTTGGATGAAATCGAAGGCTCAGAATTTGCCCAATATCTACAAAAGGAGACGCCACAAAAACCTGCTAGAAGAACACTCCAAGGCAACACCAATAACCACAAAGGAACAGCCAACCGAAAACCACATGCAATCACCAAACAGAGGAGCAGTTTCAACCACAAAGGGGCAGTGACAAACAGAGCCCAGCCACAAAAGGGGGCAGCGCGAGCAAGTGCAGAGAAGGGGGCGGATAGTGGGCTAAGGAGAAGAGCAAGAGATGGGCGTTCTCACTTCAGAAAGTGAAGGAGACAAACACATCCAAGAAAAGAGCTACCAGCCTCGGTCACGAAGAGAGGAAGCGAGAGACTCGTTAATTGTGTTCTTACCGTGAGTGTAGAGTGTTAGGCATAGATATAGGTAGGTTTAGGTTAATTAAGTTAGGTATAGATTACGGCCTAATTAACCCGGGTCGTCTATTGGATCCACCCATTGAGCAACATGGCTAAACTCAATTAAAACCTCAAGGTGGGTAGCAAATGAAGTCCCTAACTTGTCTTTAAATGGGATAGACTATTGTGAATATTGGACATTACATAATTCTTCGATCATGGGTCATAGACCCGCGAAGTATAATTATTCCAACACGATGTTTCATCATCATCCTCGAGGTTTGTTTCGGACCAAAAAATCCCAAAAAACCTCCACCTCGGTACCAAACAAATCCGCAAAGACAAAACAACACATGCTTAGTACATGCGAAAATAAAATTCTAAACAAATTAGAACTTTACATGCCTGTACCAATATTTAGAAGTGATAGAAATTTTCTAAAATTTACCACTGTGAGCACCTTAGTGCCTATATCTACAGGTTATAATTAGTGTGCACTTTCTCAAATTTTATCTCGTCTTGAGAAACAATATTTCTAAGAAATGCAACCTAACATCAATATGCTTAGTGCATTCATGAAATACAGGGTTCTTACACAAATGAATGGCTGAATAACTATCAAAATATATGGTTACATTTCCATTTAAGGTACCTAATTCCTTAATTAATCATTTAAACCACAAAGCTTCTTTAAATGTCTCAGTTACAACAATATATTTAGATTCAGTAGTAGAAAGAGAAACAATGTGTTCGAATTGAGACTTCCAACTAACACATGAGTTACACAAAGTAAACACATAAGAGGAAGTTGATTTCATATTATCTCTATCTCCACCATAATCAGGATCGGTAAAACCCTTCAATTTCGCATTATTAGATTTACACTTATAGATTAAACCCACGTATCCTTTAGATTCCTAAGTAACCACTTCAAGGCTTTACAGTGAGTGAGGCTAGGATTAGACATAGATGCTCATAGTACTAACAGCAAAAGCTAACTCTAGTCGAGTGCAAACCATCAAGTACATCATAGAACCAATCAAAATTGAATAAGGAATATTACTCATGTAAGACATTTCTTCTTCATTAGCAGGAGATTGTTCTTTAGATAACATAAAATAGTTACCAAGAGGGACAAAAGCAGGTTTACAATTAATCATACTAAACTTCTTTAATACATTTTGCACATAGGGAGTTTGATACAGAAATAAATAAGAATTAGACCTATTTCTTTCAATTTCCATGCCAAGAATTTTTAAGCATGACCAAGGTCCTTCATATCAGATTTTTTATTTAAAGCACACTTAACTTTGTCCACCAATCTCATGTTAGAACCAATCAATAATATCATCCACATAAAGTAACAAATACACACACTCATCAATGTTGTGGTGCAGGTGGCACAAACAATGATCAAAATCACTCCTCCTGAAACCAATAGATAACACATAAGAATTAAATTTCTTGTACCACTGCATGAGAGATTGTTTTAAACCATATACAGATTTTTTTAAGAAAACACACATGATTAGGCGTTTCTTCATATTCAAAGCCTTTAGGTTGGCACGTGAAAATTTTCTCCTCAAGATCCCCTGTAAAACTACAATTTTCACATCAATTTTTTCAAGTTTCCAGTCATAGTAAGCAACAAAAGAAAGTATGACTCTAATAGTGGTATAGTTAACAACGGGAGAGAAAATCACATTATAAACTACACCTTCTTTCTGTGCGTAACATTTGGCTACTAATCTAGCCTTTTATCTCACAGGCTCACTCTCAGTGGTACCCTCCTTAACCTTATAAACCCATTTGCATCTTACAATGGATTTATCCTTATGTTTAGACACCAAAACCCAAGTCTGATTCTTATAGAGAGAATTCATCTCATCTCTCATGGCACTAACCCAATCTTTACTATTTTCACTCCTCATAGCCTCTTCATAGGTATTGGGTTCCTTATCAGCTTGGTCTTGGTAACTAGCATAGGCTATGACATAGTCGAACATTCTTTGGGGTTCCCTACGTGGTCTTCTTTCACTATTTATAGCTAATTGATAGCCATCAACAGGGTTCTGGTCAATAGGATGATCTACAACATCATCAGCTTCTACTTTTGATTCTACATCCGTCTGATCTTGTTGTGGGTTACTCTCCACCTCACTCCGGGTAATGGGAATAGGGACTCTAACGTTCTACACCTCAATGGAAGATTCATCTCTACCTATCTCTTGTTGTTCTTCTTTCTCTAGACAAAGCATCTCAGACTCATTAAAGGTGACGTCCCTACTGATAAGTATTCTCACACCCTTTTGGCTTCTATCCCACAACCTATACCCTTTATCACATTCAGGATATCCTAGAAAGACACACTTCCTAGCTCTAGGTGCAAGTTTTCCTCACTTTGATGAGAAAAAATAGCACAACCAAAATTCTAAGCATAGAATAATCAGTATATTTTCCATACCACTTCTCGTATGGAGTATCACCATTTAAAGCAATGGAATGAGTCATATTAGTCAGATAGCACGTAATCATAACAGCTTCACCCCAAAAAGATTTAGGTACACCAGAACTTAACATCATATATCCAACTTTATCAAGTAATGTACGATTCATCCTTTCAGCTACCCCATTCTGTTGGATAGTGTAAGACACAGTCCTATGTCTAGTAATACCACTATCTTTATACAAATTATCAAAATCAAAATTGCAGAATTCAAGACTATTATCAATTCTCAAATTTTTTATACTTTTACCTATCTGGTTCTACACCTATATTTTCCAATTTTTATATTTGGCAAAAGTTTCAAAATATCTTTCAGCAAATAAATCAACAAACTTCTAAAGAAATCATCAATAACAGATAGAAAAATATTTGTTACAACCAAAAGTGAGATTGCTCTTGGGACCTGTTCAATGTGTGATTATCGTAAGTGCACGATATTGTGAACTAGTAGTAAAGTGTACTTTTTGAGTCCAAGTTATCGATCTCACAAGGACTAATTTACTTTTTACTAGTTTTGATTAGTCAGTTCCTAAACTACAAATAAATGACAAGATTGTGATTTTTAAATTATTAAAATAGTGAAAGAAATGAAATATGAAAATAAAACAAATGAAAGATTTGATTTTTTTTCTTTTGAATGAAAAGTTTTTGGGACTCACGATAATAACTTTGCTGTCCTATTCAATTTCTCATCTCACTGTGGATATCCGAAAGTAATATTTAATCGAATTCACAATTTCATCCAAAATTCCCCTTGCGAGTTTAAATTTGTTCTATCTAGATAGGTCAACCACATATCTCTATGATTGGTCAGAATAAGCCCTAACTAGATGCATTCAACAATAAGAATTAAAAATGATCATGACAACCACAACTATGTATCTCTACATTTTGTCAATTGTCAAATTTTATTACTTGGTCTAGGTGTTAACTCACATTTTGGATTATGAAAACAACCCACAGTTCATCAAAGTGGTAATCGAACAATTCATGCATTAAAACGCAATAATAAAATCAACACATAAAACAATTTACCCAAAACTAAAGAATTGAAATTGAATATTGAAACAAAATTACATTGTTCGTCCTAACTAATAAAATAATTAGACAAAGAAAATGAGAAGAATATGTAAGAAAAACATCATCAAATTCTGGAAATAAGATTGAGGAGATGAAAGGATTCATGCACCAAGATCCAATCTTCAACCCAAGTTCTTGATTTCTTCTTTGGCTTCTTGAAATTTCTCCTTGGTTTCTTGTAGAATGTAGAGGAAAAAATGAATTAGGGACCCTCCTCTAAATTAACATATGTCTTTTTATAGTTTAGAAGTTAAGAAAGTGAGTTTTTCCTTGTTGGGCTTGAAAACAAATAGAAAAAATAATAGAAAAACCAAAAAAATCGCGAAAAACCCTACAGCCGGGCCACGGCAGGACCGCGGGTTACAAATTGCGGTTGGGTCACGGAAAACGGAGCTAGGAAAGGGCTATGGTTGAATTTTTTGCTCCGTCCGTTGAACTTCAAATGCGCATAACTTTTGATATACAACTCCGATTTATGCTCTGTTTGTTGCGTTGGACTCTAAATTCAATTATATTTTCAATGATATATTATGGGCTCCATGGAGATATCTGTACTAAAAGTTGTGCATTGATTTCTTCACGTACTCCGTACATGATTTTCTTGTTTTGCTTCAATTTCTTCCAAATTTGAGTTTTTCCTAAAACAATCAAAATAACTAAACAAATAAGCAATATCAAACTTTAAAATACTCACAATTGTCTAAATTTGAGATCAAAATAAGTACAAAAAGCATACTTATAAAATCTCCCAAACTTAAACTTTTGTTCGTCCTCGAATAAGATAAAACATACAATCACACAAATATAGCAACATAATAAGATTCATGGCATTAACACACGTTAAATAACTTGCCAAATTTCCGTCAAGATTTAAAACTGTTACTCATTCCTGAAATTTTTTCAAATAATGCTATACAGGTCTTAACTCAATCCATGCTCGATGTGTGTGTGTGTATGCACGCGCGCACGCTTGCAGTTAGTCAACTCAATCGTCATAATGCACTAAATGTGTGATCTCTCGACCCTTAGTGGTCAAATTTCGCTTTCCCTCTCATAAAATGCACTTTCTCCCAAACTTGATCTTTTCTCTTTAAACCAGGATATATTTTCTAAGGTTGTTTCCTACATTATTAACTCCTTTCCCGATCAAGTTTGGGACTGACTAACCAGCAACAAAAAATATTTAGATTTGCAATTACTCTCCTTTGTTTTGAGTGACTCAACCATCAAATATCCACTAGGCAATTCAAACCCACTAATAATCTTAATCCCTATTATACAGTCTATTAACTAAAAACTATTTTATGCAGTACTTCTCTCCGTTAAGCAAAAGATGACCCCTGTAACGAGTTTTAGACCGGTAACTCCCAAATCAGTTGACCATAGGGGACTAGGTATAGAAAGACTCCTATGAGCTTAGTGACTCGAGTCAAATATGCTCCGAAGAAAAGTGTCAAATGAATGCAATATCCTAATAATTATTTTCTCTCTCTCTCTCTCTCTCTCTCTCTCTCTCTCTCTCTCTCTCTCTCTCTCACATATATATATATATATATGTGTGTGTGTGTGTGTGTGTGTGTGTGTGTGTGTGTGTGTATGTAAATAACTGTATATGATTTACACCTCTCTCAAACTTTCTAGATGACCCATGTAGTGAGTTCTAGACCGATGACTCTCAAGTCAGATGACCATAGGGCACGAGGTATAGAATACCCTTAAAGGCTTACTACCTCAAGTAAAAAAGCTACAAAGAGAGGTAAAAATGCATGCATGTTCCAACTTTATGCAAGAGATTAGATTACCAGTATTTGGTCATTACTTAACTTCCATAAGACAGAAAAAATCACTTCACACATAATTCTTGCACAAATGAAATCAAAACACCCCAAATAATCATTACCACTAGTTCTACACCCCCAACTAGCTAACTAATTGGTCAAGTGATGGAGTAGTATTTTTCATATGGGTTTGTATCCTTAGTTCCATTCTACAACCTATCATTTATGTACAAGTACCACCTTTATGCGCAATAAATAAATTGATTATGTGCTTAAATACATGAATCAAATTACTCCAAGTATAGCACATCTATCCACAATTCATTAATCATACTGTTCCAAACAAGAAGTACCGAAAATGCTATTAAACTTAACAAACAAACAAACATGCAAAAACACAAAACACAAATTTTTTTAATACTAAAAGAGAAAAGTTAACTCAATTTTTTGCGCACACCCCCAAACTTAAGTATCACATTTTTCTCAATATGTCAAAAATTATTTAACTAATAAAAACACAAGAAGGTAGAATTTACTCCCCTGGGGTATGGCTTGAAGTTGGTGGAGACCATTGATAATTCTGCTAGTTGGATGTCAAGACAATCTTCTTTTTTCCTCATTGCTAGACTAGAACTTTCCCTGTAAGAATTCAAAATAGACATTATTGATAACATATAAGGTGTAAAACTTAGCAGTGAATCCACACCAAGAAGATTTAAAGTTTCTAACTTTTATACAATTTATCTTAATAGAGTGTACCTTTCTGCAAAAAATCCTAAAACTAGGAAAATATAAGTTTTACAAACTGTTTTAAAAATTGAAAATCTAGGTGCAACCTTAAGAATGTCTATCATATCCTATTTGGACCTTTTTTTTTTTTTTTTTTGTAAAAATCTATTGGGGATGGGGCAATTATGTCAAAGTTTTATTCAAAGCAATAAAAACTCCACAAAAGTGTGGGAAACATGTCCTAAATTCTTATGCAAATCCTAATGCAAACTATACGGTATCAAAATTAAAGAACAAAAGTTTAGAGTTGAAAAATCGGGTTACAACCCTTTAGTTCTTGATTTATAGTCTCAAGATTGATTGTTTAAAAATGCTTCAAGACACTCTAAATAAGGCTTTTGAAAATCTACTATATTTGCTGAAGTTTCCTTTGCAACCATTCATACTTTTACCCCAAATTTCTATGCTGTCCTATTCAAAATTAGAGGTAATTTAACCATTCCTCTCGAACTCAACTAAATAAATTTCAACCTCTTCTTCGGACCCTAGTTGTAAATCAATTTTAAGAGAATCAATTGAGTATAAAGATTGCTTACTCTACCCTCGTCGGCTGTTATGTTCTCATTTACAATCAAATCCCCATTCTCAACATGATCTTCTTCCCTTTTTAAAGTTTCCTCAAGCTTGATGTTCGAATCCAAGATTGTTGACAAAGAGACAATGAAATCTTCATGGTAACTATTTTCATCTTCTTTCATTTGTTGAAAGCTCGATGGATGTGATTCATTTAATTAATACTCATTTAAATTTGGTGGAAGAAATAATTTCAAGGGTAAATTACTCTCATCAAATTTTGTGAAGCGTATAAAAAATTTAGCTTGAAAGTAATCCAGGACAGCTTCATTAATTTCATATTCAGCTTTTATCTCTTGTAGTCGATATCCTATGATATAATCTCCCATGAGAATATCTTCCTCTTCAACTCCTTGATCTACCAATTATTGTTTCCTTACGAAGAAGTCACATACAAGCATTTTTTGAAGTCAACCGCAGCCATCTTGAGTGTTCAGTATCTATACGTAATAAGAAAATAAAAATAACAAATAAAAAAGATCAATCTGAAAAATAAAAATAGAAAATAAAAGAGATTAATCTAAACTAGTAACAAATAAAAATTAGTCATCGAAAATAGCGCCAAAAACTTGTTCGTTGTGTGATTATCGCAAGTGCACGATATCGTGAACAAGTAGTAAAGTAGAATTTTTTAGTCTGATTTGTCGATCCCACGAGAACTAATTTACTTATTACTATCTTTGATTCATCAGCTCCTAAACTACAAATAAATGCCAAGATTGTGATTTTGAATTATTAAAATAGTTAAAGAAATGAAATATGAAAATAAAACAAATAAAAAGATTTGATTTTCGTTTTTTCTTATGAATGGAAAGAGTTGGGACTCACGATAGTAACTTTGTTATTCTATTCAATTTCTCATCTGATGTAGTATTTCGAAAGTAGTGTTTAATCGAATTCACAATTTTATCTAAAATTCCCTTTTCGAGTTTAAATTGGTTCTATCTAGATAGGTCAACCACATATCTCTATGATTGGTCAGAATAAGCCATAACTAGATGTATTGAACGATAAGAATTCAAAATGATCACGACAACCACAACTTTGTATCTCTACTCTTTTTGTCAATTGTCGGATTTTATTACTTGGTTTAGGCGTTAACTCACCTCTCGAATTATGAAAAATACCATAGTTCATCAAATTGGTGATCAAGTTATTCATGCATTAAAACGCAATAATAAAATCAACACATAAAACAATTTTCCCAAACCTAGAGAATTGAAATTGAATATTCAAACTAAATTACATCGTTAATCCTAACTAATAAATTAATTACACATATTTGAAGAAAAACAAGAAGAATATATAAGAGAAACACCACCAAATTCTAGAAATAAGGTTGAGGAGATGAAATGATTCATACACCAATATCCAATCTTCAACCTAAGTTCTTGATTTCTTCTTTGGCTTTTCGGAATTTCTCCTTGGTTTCTTATAGAATGTAGAGGAAAAAATTAATTTGGGCCCCTCCTCTAGGTTAAAATATGTCTTTTTATAGTTTAGAAGTCAAGAAAGTGACTTTTTCTATGTTGGGCTTGAAAACAAATAGAAAAAAATAATCGCTAAACACCCTACATGTGGGCTGTGGTCAAAACATCGGTTGCAAATCGTGATTGGGCTATGGCAAACAAGGCCAGGAAAGGACTGCGAGTTGGGCGAGGTGGACCAGCGATTGAATTTTCTACTCCGTCCATCAAACTTCAAACGCACATAACTTTTGATATACAAATATAATTTGTGCTTCGTTTGCTGCGTTGGACTCCGTACATGACTTTCTCGTTTTGCTTCAATTTCTTCCAAATTTGAGTTTTTCTTAAAACAATCAAAATAAATAAACAATTAATCAATATAAAACTCTAAAATACTCACAATTTTCTGAATTTGAGATCAAAATAAGTACGAAAATTGTACTTATCAGACCCCATAAATCAGAATAAACGTATTTAAGCACTCTAGATGTCATGTTTGTACTGGACACAAAAGACATCCTGTGATGTTTACCAGGCACACAATGATCACAAACGGCACGTCAGACACCCGATCCTTCCCAAACACACCTCTGTCATTTAGATATTTTCGACCCTCCCTTAACATTAACTTGTGCTACTCTATTGTGCCATTTCAGTGTGTGATCGATGTCATTTGAGGAAATAGTGTGACTTCGACCACAAACTACCTCAGCATGAGTTATGTAAATTGCATTTTTCTAATAGCCTTAAAGGCCCCAAGTGCCCCCTTAAATATTTTAACCATCCCATCACCAAGTCCCAGAGTAAAACATGTACTTTCCAATTCTCCCATAGATATCAAGTCTCTACCCATATGAGGAATGTACCTAACACTCTTCAAGGTATGCACAAAAATCATTTTCAAATTTGACAGTAACATCACCAACACCTGTAATGTTATATGAGACTTCATGCAACTACATGACCATGATCAAACTCATGCAAGTGATCAAAACAATGCTTGTGAGAAGTGAAATGAAAAGATGAACCAGAGTTAAGAATCCATTCATTAGTATGAGAGTTCGTAGATAGGTTAACTTCACCGGGCTTGTGATTTAAAAGGACTTAAACCTTACTAGGTTCACTATATTTTTTTGATAGAATGTTTGCCTCCCCTTTTGTTTATTTTTCTCCTTATAGCAATCACTAATGAAGTGTCCTAACTGTCCAAAGCCATAACACTTCTTTCCCATAGCTTTACCTTATGATTTGGATCTACTTCTACCCTTTTTCTTGCCACCACTACTTTGCCAACTACCACTATTACCACCACCCTTAGTCTGGCATCTACATCTCATAAAGTGGACCTCCCCATGTTTTCTCCCACCCTTTTCAGCTCTCATCTCTCTATCCTACTCTTAAGCGAATCAATGACAACCTTTGGGGTATAGGTCTCCCTCCCATACTTGATAGTATTCTTAACCTCCTTGTAGATGTCGGGAATAACATTCAATAAAATTATGGCCTTATATTCATCAGACACTTTATCACTACAATTTGTGATATCTTGCACAAGTATATTGAAAATATCAAGATTTTCATCTAATTCCTTTGAAGGATCAGTTTTGAAACTAAAAAGCTTTCAAGTAAGAAAAGTTTGTTTGATATGGATTGTGTTAAGTAAAGTTCTTCCAAAATTTTCCAAAGAGCTCTAGTGGTATCGTGTTTACCAAATTTTCGTAAAACACTATCAGATAAGTGCAAGATAATAGAAGAATAAGTAAGTTCATCAAATTACTTTTTCGATGCATCAAACACAGTAGCGGGAAAAGAATTATCAATTGCTTTAGAAACCTTTTGTTATACCCAAATATCTTTCATTTTCTGTTGTCATACAGAAAAATCAAATTTTCCATTAAAGACAATCAAGTCAAAATGATGTGCAGACATATTTCCAAAATAAGCAACACATAAAGAATCCTAGAGGGCCGCAATATACACCGTTCTAGATTCTCAGGATTCCGTATGACTCAAAGGATCTCAGTTCAAGAAAATTTTCGACTCAGGTAAAGTCCAGATAACAGTTCTAATATCAATGCAATGAGGAAAAATAAAATCACCAAGATATATCAAAAAATGATATAAAACAGTAGTATCAAAAACGGGTAATAACAAGTAATTCCTATAATTAACAATAGGCAACCGCAAAGCCTAATGATCACTCCACACAATGACTTGTTATTACTGGAAGTTTAAAGATTGATCAGCCAATTTACAATAGCGGGATTTTCTATGTCCGGAGTGATGCGAAATTATTTATTCATTTATGCACTTTGCAATCTGCAATCTTTTGAAGTGAAATGCTGCACCAAGCTCGAATATCCTCCAACAGAACCTAAATTGCAAAATCCCAGATAACACCAATTAATCAACGATTTTCAATCACACAATATCTGAAAATACAGTTGAAAATAAACGATTTCAGTAATTAAATAAATAGATAATTTTCAGATTGTAAAAAACTGAAAACAGTGAACTCAAGAACTCGGTGACACAGTTCTATATCAATTTCAAATCATGACAATCAGTCGAACAATGGCTCTAATACCAATTTATGATATAATAACCTTGCAAATACACAAAGAAATCAAGGTTAAACAAAAGTAAGCAATTAGATGGACAAATGAATTGAAATAATATGAATACAATTAAATAAAGAGGTTGAAAACTCCCTGTAATTATAAAACCAATAGCCGAATTAGAATGAAATCGAGGGATTAGAATCTGCCCAATATCTACAAAAGCTAACACCACTAAAATCGGATAGAAGAACACTCCAAGGAAACACCCAAAATCACCAAGGAACAACCAACCAAAAACCACACATAATCACTAAACAGAGGAGCTATTTCAACCATAGAGGGACGGTGCCAAATAAAGCCCAGCCATGAAAGGGGGCAGCTCGAGCAAGTGCAGATTAGGGGTCAAACATTGAGCTTAAGAGAAGAGTAAGAGATGGGCGGTCTCACTTCAAATAGTGAAGGAGACAAAGACATCCAAGAAAAGAGCCAGCAGCCTCAATCACGAAGAGAGGAAGTGTGAGACTCATTAATTGTGTTCTTACCGAGAGTGTAGAGTGTTAGGGATAGATATAGGTAAGCTTAGGTTAATTAGGTGAGGTATAGATTAGGGCCTAATTAATCTCGGTCTTCTATTAGATCTACCTATCGAGCAACATAGCCTAAACCTAATTAAAACCCCTAAGTGGGTTGCAAAGTCTCTAACTCGTCTTTAAATGGGATACACTTGTTGTGGATATTGGACATTATATAATTCTTCAATCATGAGCCATAGACATGCGTGCAGTATGATTATTTTGACACGATGTTTCATCATTGCCCTTGAGACTTGTTTGGGACAAAAAAAATCCCAACAGTAAACGTGAACCAAATTGATTTGATGAATAAATAAGATGATTGCATAGAAGATTGTTAGAGAATCCTTGGGAAAATCCCTACGTCCCTTTGATAACCCAAGATTAACTAACTAAGGAGGTGAATTAATTTTATTAAGCTTTTAGCTAAATAATCTAGAGTTTAAAACAATGAACCAATTATGAACACTTAAATATGGAAGCAACTTAATTATCAAGGTAAAGTGATAAGAATATGTGAACTTAAACAATTAAGCAAATAGCACTTAATGAAAGTATTGCACAATATAAAATAATGATATGAAACAAGTGCAATGAAAGTAAGTAAAAGGGATAAGAGAGTGCAAACGATGATTTAAAGAGGTTCAATCAACCTACGTAATATACGTCCTCTATTATCGAGCTCTCCGTTACGAGCAAGGCCAAATACACTATAATGTAACTTACAACAAGGAATACCAAATCCTTAAGTGATTTACAACAATGAGCACTTATCCTTAGGTGACTTTACAATAAGGAGCATCTATCCTTTACAATTGAGTTTTCACAAGGATCTCGAAACCACCAAAATACAAGGAGAGTTTTTACAATTGAAAGAACTCTCGCGAAAAATGATATAATCGAGTCAAGTGTTTCAAGAGTTAGGATAACAGTACAATAGATAGCAAATGTTTAAAGCGCAAGTGTTTGTAAAAACTTTGATGAATGATATGTAATAGTTTAGCTTGTATTAGAGTTTTTCATCCAATGATCTCTCTTAACAAATAATACAAGTTAAGTATGAAGAGAGATGTACACTTCAAAATAAGTGTTTGGTGATGAAGAACTCACTCAATAATCAAGAGTAAATAAGAGTTGTGAGTTATCTTCAATATAGATTCTTTAATAGAAAGTATGTAAATAATTTGATCAATCAAGAGAATCTTTGTAATAAATGAAATAGAATATAAAATCAAGTAGCCTCAATAATTTTCAAGTAAATATGCTCTCTTAATTGCTCATATAAGTTGTTGGAATTGAATGCAAGAGAGATGATTATTTATAGAACAAGAAAATCAGGTTCAAACACTTTCGATCGATCAGATCTGGATTTCGGTCGATCGAAGTATAAAAATAGTCGTTGAGAAAATTTTAATCATTGGACTTTCAGCTAAACAAACTATTCTTTCAGTCGAACAAACTTTTGGTTGATCAACATATTTCGGTCGACCAAAATAGGTAGTTTTTGGAAATTAAATTTTGTATCAAAATATCTATTCTTCCAAAAATTATTTCATATCATGAGTCAAAAATATTTTTATGCAAGTCATGAATTTATGGAAATGATTTGAGCTTTATGCACTTGCTAACAATTAATGAGTCAATACCTTTACATATAATTTGAAGTTTCAACATAAAACTTCTAAGCTCTAGTCTTCAATGTTTCTTATTTTCTTTGAGTCTCTTTTGCTTGTACCTCAATGGATGACAATTTGAGCATTTGAATGCTTATTGAGATATATAAGAAAAACTCAATAATTGAAACTTGTTAGAAATCCAAGTAATCTTGCTTGTTATAATCAAGACAATAAATATATGAATAATCATAGGTCAACACCCTTTTCGATGAGGAGTTACAACCGAATTTTCAAGAAATAGTTGCTTTAATTTTAAGAAGATTTGGCTGCATGTTTCTGGAAAATATTACGACACTTGATTTTCAATAATTTTCTTTTGACCTTATTTTTCAATTTGCAACTTTAATGAATTTATCATGGATAATTAGCATAAAAGGTCCCCCATCGTTTGTATTCCTTGCACAAGTAGTCACCATCATCTCAAATTTGGTATTTACACACTCATTGCATTTCATTTCATTTTATTTACTTACTTATTTATTTATTTATTTTTTCTCAGAGTAGACCCCTTCCATTTTATTCTGGAAAGTCCTTCTGTGAAATATGGCTAATTGGGGGGGCAAAACATCCCTATCGTTTTCATTCGCTGCAAAATCGTCCATGTTGTTTCAATCTTTACACAAAAAGTCATTGATGAGTGTATTTTATATACTTATTTGTATGTTTAAATTAGAATATTATGTTGTCATTTAAGAATAATTACTATTTAATTCATGTTTATTTGTTTACATTTCAGAAAATATCCCAAAATCTTGAGAATGATGCAATTGATGGAAATTATGTACAATTTGATGACATTTGGAGCTAAATTAAACAAATTGAGAAGTTAATAATGTCTACAGGGAAAGATGAATGGTGCTAAAGTAAAGAAATCAAGGTGTTGAGGACCTAATTGGAGAAGAAGATGAATTGAAGTTGGAAGAGAAATAGAAGAAGATTTGAATGTATGGGGACTATATTGTTGCAATTGGAAGTTGAAGTACTGAAGAGCAAATGAAACACGAGGGACAAACTTGAAAATATCCAATGATTGATTTAGATCACAAGGCATACTTTGAGGGTTTTTAGGAGTCAATTGGATGCAAGTAGAAGTGAAAAAGTAATGGAATATGATAAGAATATTACTATAAAATTGATTCCAACCGCAGAAGATTTTGGACATATTTTTAGTCATACTTTGAGACGTAATATTGGGGTAGTAAACTTTCGAATTGGAAAAACCCTATTTCACTGAAGAATTTTATCCCTTTAAGTTATGTTTCTAACTCACTTTAAATCACCTCAATCGGATAAGAGAATAGAAAAATATGATCGAAACATTGAACGCTGTGCAGATACCAAAAATGACTTGCACTCGGGTTTGACATTTCGCTTTCCTTTTTCGACTAGGTCTCTTCTCCAACTATAAATACAACCTCTTGGCACAAAATATGTACCTTTTCCTCACCTAAGAACATCATACGATTGAGCTTTTCACGTGAAATTCTTGGGAGATTAAAGTATAGCAAAGGGGCGAGAGTTAAAGATCGCGTGGAGAATTGATACTTGGTGCAAGCTTTCCATTCTCTTATATTATTTTCAACGAATGCTATATTTTATTTTATTTTTGTTATTTAAACATGATGTGTAACTAATTTTCTATGTTGGGATTAATGATGTAGCATAGTTGATTATTTTAATTCACGTAACTTTGTTTTAATGGTTCGTTGTGTGTGCTAATTTATTATTGTATTTAATGCACGATTTAATTGGCCCCTACTTCATGATTCAATGAGTTATTTTTATAATTCGAGGGGTGAGTTAATAACTTAGATCTAGGTAATAAATTCGGTAATTGGACAAGAGATAGAGATATATTTTTGTTATTATCGCTGTCGTGTGTGAATTCTTGTGTTTTAATGTATCTAGATAAGGAATATTTGGACCCTCTGTAGAGATACACGGTTGACTTATTTAGGTAAAAATGATTTAAACTCGAGAGAGGAATCTCAATATACATTAGTGAATTTGAACAAATGAATATTTAGGAAATAAAACTGGAATTGAAGTTAATTTAATTGGTTAGGTGAAATCTTGAATCTCAACCACTTTACAATCATTTTTAAAAATAAAACAATCTCGTAATTTTAATTAATTTTCTTTGTTTTAGTTGAAAACATCAACACAAATTCGTATGTTCAAATAGGGATAAGAACTAAAATATTTCGGTACTTAATAGCAGTCCTCGTGGGAATGATAATCCAGACTCTTTTGTCCACTTTATTACTTTTTACGATCCGTACACTTGTGGATAAATCTTGCATCGCAAAATAAAGTGAACAGTCATTACCATCTATTTTCTATTTTATAGCTTTTTCATGCTTACAGTTTATTTTCTACCATCATTTCGAGATTAGGTGCTTAGCAACTACAAGTTTGTTGGGAATGCTCAATCCATTATTAAAAATAGGTGGGTCCACTATACATCTTTGTTTTATGGGATTATGAGATCAATAATAGCCAGGTCATGAGGCTCAACTCCTTGCTTTACACTAGTTAATCACCCGTGCGATGCACGGGAAGAAACGTTTGGATAAAGATAATTCAATATGAAATTAGATAAATTATTTTTATAAAATAAATAAATTTCGCAAATAAGAGATAATATCATCATTTATTGATTTCATATGACTACAAATTCTGGAATACTTCTTTGTACACAACGTTGTTATTTGATTTTGTTGTTCTTCCTTTCTTATCAAAAATCAATATCTTTAATCTGGAACGATTTGTCATCCTAGAAATCGCAACATAAAGTTATCCATGTGTAAGCACCAACCGTTTAAGAAGAAGTTCCACATGAAAAAATGATTGTCCCTAACTCTTATTGATAGTGATGGCATATGACACCATCAATAGAAATTGTCTTCTTTGAAATCTAATAAGTATCCTAGAATCAGAAGGGTTCAACGATAACATTGGAATAAAGAACTTGTATCTTGCATTGATGCCAGAAAAAATTTGACCTTCTAGACATGGTAGCCATGTTTTGTAACTATCAACTTTGTTCCATTACTCAATCCATGTGTATGATCAATATTTCTCAGAAAGAACTTGTGTCCTCACTTATCTGTTGCAAAGGTCCACCACGTGGCGCAATAGTGATATTCATGTGTCCAGATAGTGTGTCAAAATCCACCGACAATCAATTCGGCAATTTCATCGACAATAGAAAAATCATATTGGCCATCATTGGTCGCCCACCAACCAATAAGTATAAGTCTTAAATTTGAAGTGTTTCCTCAATCATCTTTTCTCAAACTGACCTAAATTGCCTTAGCAATTTGTTGTATTTGCCTTAAAAATTCGATATTAGATTTGTATGACAACGAAATTATTCATCCATAAGATTGATACCAATAAAATATCACAATTATTGAAAAAAATTATTTACGTATTAAATGTAACTTTCTATAAAAATGCTAATTAAGTTAATAGAACGCAATACGAAGGAGCTCAAATTTTTAGATGTACTAAATAACTAAAAAAATAAGATTATTTATAAAAAGTTTTATACAATAAGATTTATTTAGTATTAGATGCGTGATACAACTTCGATATAATTTTGAACCGAAAATTTTGCATTGAATTTGTATGACTGCACACAAATACTTATTTGCAAAATTCAAAACATTAAAAGATAAAAAAAAATATGAAAAGAGATGTTTAAACACAAATAATCAAATATAAATAAGTAAAAAAAAATCTCCATAAAAGTATTTAAGTGGAAGTAGCAGTGTGAATACAATAAAAGTTGAGTTTTAGTCTTTGAAGTGTGAAAGCAATAAAAATTTAGTGTGAAAATAAATGAAATATATAATATATAATATTGTATAAAAAAATCACAAAAAGTTGTGTCAAATTGACGGGAGGGGTCGATATTAGATTTGTATGACAGAACGAAATTATTCATCCATAAGATTGATACCAATAAAATATCACAATTATTGAAAAAAATTATTTACGTATTAAATATAACTTTCTATAAAAATACTAATTAAGTTAATAGAACGCAATACAAAGGAACTCAAATTTTTCGATGTACTAAATAACTAAAAAAATAAGATTATTTATAAAAAAATTTATACAATAAGATTTATTTAGTATTAGATGTGTGATACAACTTCGATATATTTTGAACAGAAATTTTTGCATTGAATTTGTATGACTGCACACAAATACTTATTTGCAAAATTCAAAACATTAAAAGATAAAAAAAAATATTATGAAAAGAGATGTTTAAACACAAATAATCAAATATAAATAAGTAAAGAAAAAATCTCCATAAAAGTATTTAAGTGGAAGTAGCAGTGTGAATACAATAAAAGTTGAGTTTTGGTCTTTGAAGTGTGAAAGCAATAAAAATTTAGTGTGAAAATAAATGAAATATATAATATATAATATTTTATTAAAAAAATCACAAAAAGTTGTGTCAAATTGACGGGAGGAGTCGATATTAGATTTGTATGACAGAACGAAATTATTCATCCATAAGATTGATACCAATAAAATATCGCAATTATTGAAAAAAATTATTTACGTATTAAATGTAACTTTCCATAAAAATACTAATTAAGTTAATAGAACGCAATACAAAGGAGCTCAAATTTTTCGATGTACTAAATAACTAAAAAAATAAGATTATTTATAAAAATATTTATACAATAAGATTTATTTAGTATTAGATGTGTGATACAACTTCGATATAATTTTGAACTGAAATTTTTGCATTGAATTTATATGATTGCACACAAATACTTATTTGCAAAATTCAAAACATTAAAAGATAAAAAAAAAATTATGAAAAGAGATGTTTAAACACAAATAATCTCCATAAAAGTATTTAAGTGGAAGTAGCAGTGTGAATACAATAAAAGTTGAGTTTTGGTCTTTGAAGTGTGAAAGCAATAAAAATTTAGTGTGAAAATAAATGAAATATATAATATATAATATTTTATAAAAAAAATCACAAAAATTTGTGTCAAATTGACGGGAGGAGTCGATATTAGATTTGTATAGATTTGTATGACAGAACGAAATTATTCATCCATAAGATTGATACCAATAAAATATCACAATTATTGAAAAAAATTATTTACGTATTAAATGTAACTTTCTATAAAAATACTAATTAAGTTAATAGAACGCAATACAAAGGAGCTCAAATTTTTAGATGTACTAAATAACTAAAAAAATAAGATTATTTATAAAAAAGTTTTATACAATAAGATTTATTTAGTATTAGACGCGTGATACAACTTCGATATAATTTTGAATTGAAAATTTTGCATTAAATTTGTATGACTGCACACAAATACTTATTTGCAAAATTCAAAACATTAAAAGATAAAAAAAAAATTGTGAAATGAGAGATTTAAACACAAATAATCAAATATAAATAAGTAAAAAAAAAAATCTCCATAAAAATATTTAAGTGAAAGTAGCAGTGTGAACACAATAAAAATTGAGTTTTGATCTTTGGAGTGTGAAGGCAATAAAAGTTGAGTGTGAAAATAAATGAAATATATAATATATAATATTGTATAAAAAAATCACAAAAAATTGTGTCAAATTGACGGGAAATTCTCCTCTTTTAATATTAAGTAAGATAAGATAAGATTAGTGGACCTATAGGTTTAGCCGGGGACATTGCCTTCCAGGGACGGATGGAGGGCTTGGCTGGACAGGGCTATAGTCAGGTCTAGAGCCAACTGTGATATGGTTTTTAAGTCCAAAATTAGATCCAAAAATTAGTTCAATCAGGTCCAAAAAATAGTACGGTCAGGTATGATTTTTTAGCCCACTTCTTCAACCCATTTTATATCCAATTTCCCCACTCCCGCCGTGACTCTCCTTGACATTTATGAGATTTTGAGGCAACAGTCACAAACCCTCTGACTATGGTACTACTTGTTCTTTTTCCAAATTTGAAATTTATAGTTGTTAAAGTGTGTAAACCATGGCTACATTCGGCATTACGTCTACCACTGGAAATCCAAGATTTTGTCCAAATCCCAATTGTTCTATTGAGTAATTTTCAATTAATTTGTGTTGTATTTAGTTTCTTTACTATCGTTGGCATCAAAATATGATTTTTCCACCAATAAGATTACGAAATAGGAAGAAGAAGAAAGATGATTTTTTGTATAAAAAATAAGGGTGATTGAGTTATGTTTTAGAAGTTTTACTTGGATATTTTGGTATGGATCAATAATTATGTTGAAGGATTTCAACCACCATTAGAGAGCTTTCAAGCTCTTGTTTCGGTTACAGAACAAATGCAGCAAGAAGAAGACCCAAACTTTTTTTCTCACTTTGGCATTATTATTTATGTATATAATAATAATATATGTACGGAACCATATTTACACATTTGATCCTTTAATTCATAATTACATCATGAGTCGATCTCAATTATATGTTAACATTTTTACCTATATCTTTATACGATCATCGAAGTGACTCCTTGAGTTTAACTTACGTAGTCTCGACCCTTAATTTGATGTTGAATTTGACCAATAAGTATGTTGACCGTTGACAGGTCTTTCTAACTATATAAATTTTATATTAAAGTAACGTAAGTAAAAAATAATAATCAGGGTTGCTGCCCCCGAACCCCCGAAAGAGGCCCGCCCCCTCCTCCAAGTTAAGTTTCAACCCCCCATCAAAAAAATCCTGGATCCGTCCCTATTGCCTTCTATTATGGTTAAACATAAAATGAATCGCAATGAAGTTTTGAAAGGCCTCAGCAGTTGGTCTAGAGGGCCCAGGTTAAACTTTTTAGCTGATTTATCTCAAATATTGTAGGAAAACCTCAACCATGACCATGGCAGAGCTGTCGACTCAAACTACCGTCCATGTAAAATCCATACTACATCTGACCAACTGTCCTCTTCAATTAAAACGCTCCATATCTCGTGACCATTTTTCAAGGGTCCCAGTGACGCATTCGTGCTTTGTTGGGACGGTCACCCAAAACGCTCACTTCTCTCTTCTAATTGCATAAAAACAAAGATATGTTGACGCAGTGGAATCACTGTTTAACCAAAATGCTACAAACATAAACATTCATGGATAATTATGAGATGAGATCCATCCGAATGAGCCTTACAATGTGCTTGACTTAAATTGAAAGAATTTGATCTATGATACACTTGAATTGACTATATACCCGGTATTGAACATAATTTACAAAACAACATTATTCAGTCTTAGTAAGAGGGGAAGGGCTAGGGGTTTAACCGATGTAAGATATAACATTATCATAAGCACAAATTCCACTTTTTATAGGCCCAAAAATTCTTTCACGAAATAATTGTGTGGATAGTCAAGGTTGATACCTTGTTGTCTAAAAAATGAATTAACTTTCGTAAATGAACAGAATATTAATTCTTAATTACCTTAGTGGAAACGTAAACTTCTTTGAACTTTGATTTTTGATACTTTCTGTTGGCGTTTGCCGGTGTAAACTGAGATGTTTGGGGATACTGTGTTATTCGAGGTATGAATAAAGGTTTCCCGAATAAGTTTATTAATTTGAGTATCAAAAAGACATCTAGGGACAGTGGCGGATCCACCTCTATGCGCGCGCTACCTCGCCGTCGATGGTGGCACTGAGCTGCTGTGCGCAGACAGGTTTGAAATTTACTTTAATTTTTTTTTTTTGGGCCCAAACAAAACACCAAACCAGATAGAGAACGTTTTCACGATCCATTTGGTCGACCCAAGCCAAATCTGAAAATTGAAATCTCTACCTTTCCTCTAGCTCTTCCTCATGATTCTCACTGCCTCACTCATCACTGCCACTGTCAACTTAGTGTTCGCCACCAGCAGTGTCGTCCCCGCCTGCCGTGACGCAGTCGCTGCCTGGAGGCTGGATTCCTTTTTGCTTCCGACCGGCAGTCAAAACTCGAAGGTAAGAGCTGCTTCACTGTTCTGACTCCTGTTGACTGTTGTAGTCTATTTATTTATTTATTTATTTTTTTTGTTATTTTTTTTTTTTTTGGTTTTGTAGTATTCACTTATTCAGATTTTGTAATGTTAATATAACCGTGTAAGTTAAAAATATTTTAATCATTAATATTGATGTTTGATTTCTCAATTTTTTGGTTAGATTACGTTTACTCGGCTGTCCATTGTTGTCCTCCATTGTTATTCCCCAAGTTTTGATTCATTTGTGATTTCTCATTTTAATTACCAGGTAATGAGGCTAAACTTTAATTCGTTATAATTGATTTGGGAATTATGCATAAATGTTGCATTTAAATTTTTTCAATGTGGTTAGATTTGTGAATTGTGATTATAGGTTGTGAATTGAGATTTGGTGAATATTTGATTGAATTTTTGATCGTTCCAACCTAAACGAAAATCTCAACCTAGTGGTTCTAATTCTAGTAGTTCTACAACTGCTTCTAGTAAACGAATACCGATTAATGTCAATGTCATATATTTTGCATCTATTTTGCTTTTATTGGATTATATGTTCATTTATTTCATTAACAGGTGTTTTGTTTCATTTCTATACCTATTTATTTATTTTTAAATTTTATTTCATTAAATAATATTCACAATTTCGCTACTGCGATCGTTGACGTTCGTCGATCAACGATCAACGACCGACGCTCTACCTGAACTTCTAGGCTAGATCCGCCACTGAGGGACACTGTATTATTCAAGGTAGAATAGAGATTTCTATAATAAGTAGTTTTCAAATAAATAAATTTGAGTCAACTCAGAATTTATTCAGGAACAAGAATTTGCCAAATAAATATATCCCTAAATGGCTAAATAGCTCTTATAACTTCACTGAAAACAAAAAGAAATTGAAATACGAAATATGATTATTGGAAAATAGCTAAACTCCTGAATGACGACGAAATGGAGACTATGGAATAGGGAGAATGAGTGGTGGTGGTCGATGACAAGATGCGAAATTGGATAGGAAAAAAGAACCATTTTGTTTTATTTTATTTTAAATTACTCGAGACTCAATTTATATATTATTTTTTTAAAAAATAAAATTGGAACTCTAGTTGCAGTTATTAAATACTATTTTTATATTTATTTATATTTATAATTTTACTGTCTGTTTATTTAAAGAGCATGACAAATTAGTCATTTACAATGCTTTAATGAAGAAAATAGATTGTGAGGATTTCTTGTGTAAAGATTGATGGAATATGGATGATTTGCCGAAGGAACGCAAATGATAAGGAATTACAACATTTAGTCATATTTGACGGGGGGTTTGACGAAATAAGAGGTAAATAACCATCTCTGCAATAAAATGTTGAAATGAAGGCAAAAATGCCAAATTTGAAATTATATGAACTATTTGCGCAATGAAGAAAAATGATCGGGACCTTTCACCCTAATTATCCAATTTATCATTTATCTGTTTTCACTAAAATAGTGGTTGAACTCTCTTTTAGGCTTTGTTTGTTAAAAGTTTTTGTTTAAAACAAAAATATATTATTTTTCGAAGTAAAATATATGATTTAAAAATAGAGAAAGAAAATGTGTGATTTAAAAGTGATTTGGAGAAATCTTTAGTTACCAACTCAACGTCCATATATTACTATGTTAGGCCTGCTCAACTTTTCGAGTTATTTGAAGCAAACAAACCTTAGAAATGCTTACACACGGGGGCGGATTAACTGTGGGAGCAGTAGAGTCAGCTGCTCCCACTGCCTGAAGCATTTTCTTTTATATATAATAATGTTTACTTTGGTGTTTGCCTCTGCTTGTTAAAAATTTTGTGTTTAAAAACATGTTTTTTTATGTTTTCGAGGTAAGATATATGATTAAAAAGTGAAGAAAGAAAATATGTGTGGTTAAAAAATAATTTGTGAAATTGTTTTATTTAAAAACATATTTTTGAGGTTTACCAAACATAGGCAATCTGCCCCCATAAAAAATGTACAGATTGTGAAAATTTTACCATTGAAATATGAAGAACAGCCGCGAACTGACCACATGTTGCAGTAGATTTAATTCTCCTTATAAATTCTCACATTTCGTTTCAAATTATCAACTTTACAGTCAAATATGATGGGCTGGATGGGGCCACCAGAATTTATAAGGGTTCAATTTTTCAATTTAGAACCTATTTGAATTTAATATACCGAGTACCAAGTGAATGGCTATAGCCTAGGTGCATATTGTCCTGTTTTAAGAGAAACAGTTACTACTGTGCCGGAGAAAGAATCAATCGAAGAAAGAATCGGCCAAATGTTTGGTGAAATTTATTTTAAAACTGATGTATGTTTACCATGGTGTAAATGAAATATTTTTAAATGGATGGTTTAGCTCATGTTTGGTAAACTTGTTTATTAACATGTTTATAAATAATATATTTTACCAAATTACTTTTTAAGTACACACAAATTCTAAGTCAATTTTTGCAACCATTTATTTTATATTGAAAAATATCACGTTATTGTTTGTAAACAAAAAACTTTAGTTTGTAGACTAATGATATTATTACTAAATCATGTTGGTAGAATTAGGTTTAACTCTCACGTTTATGTCAAATAAAGTAATTTTAACTTTAATAGTGAAATAATTATTTATATGAAAAATACTCTTTTACTCATTTATTTATTAATTTGTGCGTAAATTTATAATCAACATTCTTTTAGTTTATCCAATTATCTCACTTTATTTTTTTATTTTGATTATTAAAAAAGTTATTGGTTAATTCAACACATAGTTTATTAATTATCAAAATCTCATATTGGATAAAAATTATACATCTATATATATCTAAAAGAGTTATTAAGGCAATAACATAAATTTGAAGTTATATAAGCTCAATATAAATTTCCAATGTAAATTTATCATTAGAAAAGTTATAACTTGTTCGTAAGCATTAAATATGACGAATAATACAAATTTTAATTAATTTAACATCGTAATGATACAATTTGAAGAAACGTATAAACTTATATATTCAATTAGAATTTGATAGAAGATTGAAACCAATTATTAATCATGTTGATTATTTTAGTCTAGTTTATACTATTTCTTTAATCTCATATTGGATAATAAAAATTATACACCTATATTTAAATGAGTTATTGAGTCAATAAACAAAATGAATTTAGATAAACTAAAACCAAATTTCATATACAAATTTATCATTAGAAAAGTTATAATTTGTTATTCAACATAAAATATAATTAATCGTACAAATTTGAGTTGATTTAACGTCGTAATAATTGAATTTGAACTTTATAAACATATATGTCGAATTACAATGTGGTAGAATATTGATTTTTTATACATCAATAAACATATTTTATAAGTTATATCATTGAAGGATCTCATATTAGAAGTTTAATTTATTGTTTAATTGAATCAAAATCATTTGAAAAGTCACTAAATATTTATTTATATGGATTCCAATTTTAATTATGGGTATTATAGACAAAAGAAAAATAGATGTAGGGACATTATTGTCAATTAAAAGTTTCCTCAACATCCATACTTTTAGTGATAATGATAGTAATAGTGATAGTGATGATTAGTGATAATGATGTGATTAAAAAGTGTAACAGTTGTAGTTCCAATAAAAATTTATGGCCGAAAATGAGTTTTGGAGGAAATAGGGGCTTAGTCTTTGTTTGGTAAAAGTTCTTCAAATATTCTTCATGGACATGAAATCCGACATGGAGATGGGATATTATTGATGTATCACCTATTGTTTGGATGATAATGTGTCCGTGTAATGTGATTACAGAAGTTCTTTTCAAATTTTATCTTGTTTTTATTCTTTCTTCTCATTTTCTTTTAATTATGTTAAAGTTACATTCTTGTGGTGGTGGTGGTGATGGCCTTGAAGATGCTGAAGATGTAAATAGGCATTCACAGGGACAGAACTAGGATATATAAACGCAATATTGATTTTTTTTAAGCTGAAAATAACAATAATTCAAACTTCAAATTCATAAGCATAACAAAATATTTTTATTTAAATGACAATATCTAAGAACTAAAAAAAAACCACAAATGTGCAATACAAAATATCTTATGGTGTTACTTGTGACGCATTATCCTACTCCCTACAGGATAAAACGTATCAACGATGACATCCATATCAATTCCAAGAGCAATTTCCCTCTCAATATAGATGACCATGGAATTCGATAGAAATTCATTCTTCATTTTATTGCGAAGCAATATCTTGATAAGTTTCATTGTTGAAAATACTAGTTCTGTTGTTGTTGTAGAAATTGGAAGAGTCAACATTAAATGAATCAACCTATCAATCAAAAAATAATGACGAGACTTCTTTGTTTCAACCAAAATTTGACCTAACTTAGGAAGATAGTCAACATTTTGGAACTGGGGATAAAGAAGTACATCAAACTTGTAATAATATAATTGCCTCCTCAAATCATCCCTCTCCGCTATAGTAAAATTCAGAGGGTAAAATTTCTCAACTAAAGAACAAATATAATCTATAGAGAAAGATTTAAACTCATCAATAGGATTCAACGCCTAGCACAGCTGAAGAAGTTTCATGGTTCTCTCTATAAATCTACAATTCAATTCTATCAACTGAAAATCTATCACGACATTAAGCCCCTATTTGGTATGAATTAAAATTCAGATTTTAGTATATGTTTGGAAATTTATAATCAACACATTTCCTCAAACCACATTTTAACCACAGACATTTTTCAAAACCACTTTTTAACTACAAGTTCTACCTTGAAAATACAAATAAACAAAAAAAGGAGACTAGAAAGCCGCCAAACACAGACTTAATCCAAGTCAAAGTCAACAATTAATTTTAACCACTTATTTCATAAGACTCAAAATTTTCAACCACACATTCCACCAATTTCTATCAAAATCTAATACAAATCTGATTTTAATCTCCACCATACAGGGTCTAAATATTAGAAAGTGATAATAGTCTTCAATTATGATATTATTTTGTTGTTCACAAGAACGTCTTGTACATTCTATATAACGATCATCTAACTGAGGCACATCAATATCATTATTTCACAAAAGTCCACCATCCACTGAAG
The DNA here is from genome assembly GCA_963555705.1 of Ligustrum vulgare. Lineage (NCBI taxonomy): Eukaryota > Viridiplantae > Streptophyta > Magnoliopsida > Lamiales > Oleaceae > Ligustrum > Ligustrum vulgare. Next base: position 41,669,957 of record OY743172.1, on the reverse strand, counting down.
AAAATCTTCCCAATTACCATTTTGCATATTGTTAAAAAGCATCTTTGTAGATGATACTAAATGTATTGCATTAAAAATATCTTGATCTTTCATTTGCAACGCTTGACATAGTAAATCAGTCTTTCCCAAAACATCATGCATCAACAACAAAATATATGTAAAGTAAAACCTTTTCATAGCATTGTGTAGACCTTTAGCATCCCCTCGTATATTGTTATTTGATCCACTTACAATAAGATCTTCAAGAAGTGTACTAGTTGAACCAAACATCTCAATCAATCCCTTCACATAGGAAAAATGTGAACTCCAACGAGTAGCTCCAGCTCGTTGCAAAGTACAAACTTGATTAACCCCAATACAAGTCACTACTTCTCCTGATGCTCTCAAGTCATTGATTTCATCCAATCAAAATGATTTTAATTGGAAATGACGCTTAGAAGAAGGCCTAAGTTAACAATGGAACTTAATGTTTGAAAAAATAGATACACATCTCGTACCTCTTTAGCCACAACAACTAAAAGAAGTTGTAGTCGTTTAGCAAAGCAGTGAACATAATAAGCAGATGGATATTCTTTAATAAATAAAGGTTGTAACCCATTCCACTCACCTCTCATGTTGCTAGCACCATCATATCCTTGGCCTCATAGATCTTTTAACAAGAGCTTGTATTGGTTTAATACATTACATATCTCCTTTTTCAAATCTAATGCATTGGTGTCTACAATGTTCACAACTTCAAAAAACCGTTCTCTAACAAATCAATCACCATCAAGATATCTCAAAATAATAGCCATTTGTTCTTTGTAGGATTCATCCACTACGTCATCAACAAGAATACAAAATCTGGAATCTCCAATTTCATCATGAATCTTGAGTCACACACAATCAACAATAATTTGTAATATTTCGTTCTAAATTTTTGGTGATGTGTAATTGGTTTTCTTAGCTACATTTTCTAGAACAACCGCATAAATTCCTTTTTTTTTTTATCTTCCTTGAAATTTTATTATTTCAATGAAATTCCCACGATTTAATGAATCAATTGATTCATCACACATAGATGATGATCCTTAGCTTCTTTTGAATTCCGTTGTTCTATCATTTGGTCAATATACTGAGGTAGGTTTTTCAAGTTATCCAACTTTTGCATAGCAAACACATGTACTGAATTTCTATCTCCTTCATGCCTTTTGAATGCGCAAGTGTTAGAGTTTACACTCTTCCAATCTTTGAACCCCAAGACTGTAAATGTATCACATTGAGTGGTAGTACTTTCAAAAATATAACAAGGGAAAAGGAATGCACTTTCCTTCTCTATGGAAAACTGAACCCAAGGCCATTTTTTGAACCAAGATGATAGAAATCGATGAATTTTGAGTCCCAAATCTAACATAAGGATAATCATATATAGGTTGAAATGGTCCCATTTCGACATATGCTCTTCGAATGTCATCTTGTGTGTGAATTGGATATTGAGCTATTGGGACGCACTTTCCAGGATCCCGTTCATAATATGAAGTAGTATCAATTTGCAATGTCTCAACAGTACATTCATTCTCAGGCATGGATATTTTGTTTGAAATAGGAGTTTCTTGTAGAACATTTGGAGTAATTGATGATCCAATATCATCTTTCTTATTAAAGTAATGAAAGATATTTCTTTTTTAGCATTCTAACTGTTGTGTTAGATTATCGCAACTGCACGATATCGTTAACAAGTAGTGGAGTGGACTTTTGAGTCCGATTTATCGATTTCACGAGGACTATTTATTTGCTATCGATTTACTTTGATCAAAATAATTCCCACACTAACACTAAAACTAATTAAGAAAATAAAATTGCAAGAAAATCCAAAAAGGACAATAAAATTGAGATTTAATGAAATAAACAATAAACAATGCAATTAATAAAAATAAAAATTTAAAACTAAATAAAACTAACGAAAGCAAGAAATAAAGTGGTGGATTTTCTAACAATTAAGTGATTATCGGGATTAACGATTTCGAAGTAATGTTCTAGCCTAATTTCTCATCTAAAGTTGTTTTCTAGAATTATATTTGGTCAAATTCATGCATGTATCTAATTTATCTCTCTCGAGTTCAAATTAGACATATTTAACTAAGTCAACCGTGTATCTCTACAGAGGGTCAGAGTTCTCTTTAGCTAAATGCATTAAATTACTTTGGAATTCATAAGTGATCACAAGCAACCACAAATTCATATCTCTATCTCTTTGTTGAAATTTTCGAATTTTATTATATGATCTAATTGTTAACTCACCTATCAAATTATGAAAACAATTATTAAATCATGAATTTGAAGCAACTCAAGTATTAAAAACTATAATAAAATCAACACATGAACATTGCAACACCAACTTGAGAATTAAAATTAAACTAAAAACATTAAATATAGATCGTCAATCTCGATTTAAAACTTAGTTACTCATGTTCTTGGAAGAAAATGCAATAAATAATGAAAATAAAACCCGGAATTTGAAGTATTGAAGAATTAACATCATTCCTTCTCCCAAGAATCATCAAGAATATGCTTCTGATTACTTCCAATTTTTAATAGTACATCAATCGCACCTCCTTTGTTTTACCGGCAGACAACTTAATTAGTAATATATTCTCACTTTGTTCCCCAATTAGCCAATCAACTCCTCCTTTAATTTTCCCCCAGCCGCATGTCTCCTCTCAATTATTTTACTGCCGTGACCTTTTTGTATCCAGAATTCCCTACCCGGCTGTTGTCACATATGTGTATACTAGTATTACACCCGTGCGTTATACGAAAAAACAATATGAAATTATTTTACTATAAATACTATTATGAAATAGAAAAAAAAATTAACACAATTTCTTTGATTAATGATATAAATTGTCAACAAATGCTCAAAATAGAAATGAATTAGAATTTTCATAAATTTAGGAAAACCTCTTTAAATACTACATTGTTTGTACATTTTTTGATTGTCCATATCCGTGTTATGCACGAAAGTTATTATAGGAAAAATAGATTTTAAACAACTGCTCAAACTTAAATTAAATGATACGAATTTTCAAATCTACGCGTATAGAATAAATAAAAAATCATGTCCAAATATTTTTGACCACCACGAATAGAAATAATAACCCTTAAAATATTATAATTTATATAAAATAAAATAATTGTAACATATTAAATATATGCGATCTTATATTTAAATGAATGTAACAAATTAAGCATTATATAACGATGCACGAAAGTGAAAATCAACCTCAAGAATTGCGATGTACGAACGTGAAATTTAACCCAAGAGACACATAAATTAATTTTTTTAAAAATAATTTAAATGCAATGCATTTAATCGAATATAGTCAAATACATATTTAATTATATGTCAACAAAATTTTAAAAAAAATTATTAATGAAAATCTAAATAAATATATATAATGAGTCATTTCTTCTATATATATGTTAATAAAATTAAAAAATAAAGTTTTACCATTTTTTAGATATATAATTATTATTTTAATATTTTAATAAAATTGTAGACTAATGACTTGTTTTACAATCTTTGCGAGGAAACATGTCATGAATTAAGTGTATTAGCGATTGTACCGCGAATATATCAACTCAATTTTTGGATCTAACATTCAATAAATAATTTAAAAAAAAAACTTTTGAACTATAAAATTAGGCTTATACAATACACTTGGAAGACTCAAATTTACATATTCTCTGTAAAACCGACAATTTTCTTTTTATATATTGTTCTTCATCATATTCTTCACAAAAAGACATGTAGGATAATTTTTTTGTGTAAATTTTGATTTTTAAGCATTAATTATTAATTTCAACTGTTTTCCTAAAAATAATCATTAATTTTAATAAATATTGTTACATTAATTTTTTTTTTAAAAAAAATTATATGAATTAATTATTAAAATATGTAATATATTCTGCATGCTGTAGTTATTTAAATTTATAATAAAAAATCGAAAATGGACAGAATCACTAAATAAATAAAAATAATGTCAAACTGATGAACGAGTTGATCGAAATTTTAATTGTAAAAATTAAAACAATTTAATTGAATTTACTTTGAAAATTCGTGTATTTATTGGTTGTTTTAATTTGATAAGAAAAATAACTAGAACTAAAATTAATCATTTATGACTAAATTGAATTAGTTAACAAATTATAAATAGAAATATAGGACTTAAATGATATAAATTAAAATGAATGAGGTATAAAGGAAAAGTAAAAAAAAAATATATATATAAAATAAAATTTTTACCTTTGATTTTGAGACTAGTTTACGAACAATATATTTATAGTTTATTCTCACTTATTAGCTTGTATTAAACTTCGCATTGAGATCTTCGGTTTGACATCCACATTACATATTTTTTGACTTAAAAAATAATACAATAATTATCAAACGAATAATAATTATTATAAAAAAATATTTTATACATTAAAAAAATAACATCTTGATGTCATGAATAATATAGCACAGATGCTTATGCCAATGTCATTAATTGCACAACTTGCTAAAATATTTAATACACAATTTTCTTTCTTTCTTTTTTTCTTTTTTTTTCTTTTTTTTTTTTTTTTTTTGCAAATTTTCAGATTTAGAAAGTTATTTTGGTGGGATACTATGTACGAATTTTGGAATAATTAAACCACAAGATTAAGAAATAACGAAAAAATAGTAACATTTCTAATGATTACCACTTACTAGAACTTAAGAATCAATAGCCGAACAGGGAGCTAGGGACCTTGAAGCAAGGATGGAACCAGCGGCAGTAAGAGGAGCTGATCACATCAGAGGACGAGCTCGTCGATCAATGAACTGGGCGAAGGCTTCATGGTGGGAGGCGATAGCAAGAGACGCTGAGGCTGAGTAAAGGATCGTGCGATGAGTTTCTCTCGGTTCAGATTTGGATTTGGAATTGGGAAGGATTTGTGGTTTGGGCCTATAGAGTTGGAGGAATATAGTGGGCCTTGCTTGGATAAATGACCAACTGAATTTGACGCCCAAAACATAACTTCAAAATTTTAAAAAAATTAGTAGGATTTAGCGTACTGATCAAGCCCTTAGCCAGTAGGGTGGTAGAAATAGCGATGATGGTTGTTTTGACATCGATGGTGGTAGAAGTAGTGGAAATAGGCAATTACGGTGTTGTTGGTGATGGTGATTTTGGCGGTGATAATAGTGGTTTCAACATTAATGGTGAGATTAGTGGTAGCAACATGCGGGAAAAAGAAGGAATAGAGGAGATAGGCGTGAAAGGGATCATAGAACACATCATGGGGATATGGATGAAGTGGATGAGAACCTTGGAAATATCAAGATGACAATACTATCTTTCGAATGGAGGAGTGATCTTGAGGTGTATCTAGATTGGGAGAAGAATGTGGAATTAATTTTTTATTGCCACAATTATTCGGAGGAAGAGAAGGTGAAATTAGTGGTGATAGAGTTCACCGATTATGCCATCATTTGATGGGATCAATTGGTGATGGGTAGGAGAAGGAATTATGGGAGGCTTGTGGAAACATGGGATGAGTTGAAGGTGATTAAGAGGAAGAGGTTTATTTCTAATCACTACTATAAGGAAATCTACTAGAGATCGCAAGGTTTTCCTAGGGTTCTAGGAGTTTAGAGGATTACCATAATGATTTGGAGATTTCTATGATTAGGGCCAATGTTGTGGAGGATACAATGACTAGGTTTTTGATAGGTCTAAACATTTCAAGAGAGACTATCTTGGATATAAAAACATAAGGAGGGCAGGAAATAGAGATGAAGTCAATGTTTTTACCTCATCGGATTATGATCTGAGTGAGGTCTATTAATGTTTTTCCCACTTGTTGTTACTACTGGATTATTTGCATCTGACTGTTTTAACTCATTTACACATGTCATCACTTGATTCGGTTGCATTTTCTTTATGTTACATTTCTTTTGATTGATGTGAACATTTGCATGAATTTGAGAATGAGCATATTATTTTTGTACAATGTTGTTACATGCATGGTGGTTGGTTTGGTGTGAGATTTTTTATGCTGAGTGTGTTCTCACTATAGGTGTTAGATATGTTACCGCTGGGGATGGATATTCAATAGTTGCATTAGAAGTGGTGGGCTAGTTGGTAATGTTGACACTAGATGACTCAGGGTGTATTGGTAACATACGAGGAATGTGTAGTGTTGATATTTAGATCACAAGAGGTGGGACAATTAAATGTCTTGATATACTCTATCTGTGAGAAATCTGATTTGGTGGAGGACACTTCTATCACATATAATGAGGTAGAGACTCGATGTTTGCCTTCTTTGAGAGAGAAGTAGAGTAGTGATAGAAGTACATCACATTGTCTCGGGATCTTTAGTAGTTGATTAATCTAGTGAGAAATGACGTAGATGAGTGAAGAGCTACACTAGTTTTGGGAAGGGTAATTGTGGTAAGATCTTTTCTTGGGGGTCATTTGCATTTGTTGCATCCATTGACCATTCGATTAACTTGGTGTTAATTTTAGTTCTCTATGTGAACTTGTTAAAAAGATCTATGTGTTTTACCAAATGGGGTACTTTCATCGCATCTGTAGTGTCACCTATAACTATGGTTTATTATATGTTCTTGATTTACTCACGTTTGAATGTATTGTGTTTACATTGTTTTTAACATAACATTTATTGTTTAGTCTAAAGTTGTGTTACTTGCTAATGTGATATAAATGTATAGTTTGATTTGCTATGGATTTTGATTGTACTTGTGACACGATCCCGAACCCCAATGATAGGAATCATAACAGGCTTGACAGAAAAATCTACAATTCAAGCCAAATTGGAGCAAAAACGAGGCAAAAATGATCAGTTTTGTACTTACGGTCGTACTGTCAAGATTATCACGGTCGTAATCCAGTCTTGGGTTAAAATACAGAATTCCAAGATTTTACACTTACGGCCGTAAATAATAAAATCACGGTCGTAACTCTTCGTCAGCGAGCGACTTACGGCCATAAGAAAATTCGTCACGGACGTAACTGCGGTATCAACTTTGAACCCGAGAGGGGCTTACGGTCGTAAGCCCGGTATTCACGGCCGTAAGGGTGCGGCAGATCAGATTTTCGGGATTTTCCATATTTTGCAGATTTTTAATTCCTTTTCTTTTATTTTGTTATTTTAGTATTTTACTTTAATTAGAATTCTATTTTGAGTCAGTTAGGGTTGATAGGTTTTTGTTTGCTTATTTATACGCTTTTTCCATTGATTGTAAAAGTAGACTTTCGATGAATAAAAATATATTAAGTGTTTTCTCAACATTGTTCTGGAATTGAACAAATTTCGAACTTATCAAATATTGTGGGATATTTGTGGCGTTCAACAAATCGAACTTATCAATGGCGTGAACATCCTTTGTGGCGTTCAAACCATTACGGTTCTTGTTTCCGCATCGTAACAGGTCTTGAGTTTAATATACACATGGTTCTTGCGTCGTGAGGCTCGGGTCGTAGTGTTACCGTCCGTTCCAACCTGAATTCGGAACTTTTCCGGCGTTTATTCCGCATGTTCGTCGTGACCCCTCCCGGGATCACATCATCTGGTATTAGAGTTGAACTCTGAATTCAGGTTTTTATTCTATCCAGTTTAATTCTTATGTTTATCATCGAGTCTATCATAAGAATTATCCATATCTTGTTGTTGAGTCTTTCTTTTCTTGAGTATTCTTCGTACCAGTAAATTTTTTCCAGTTTGATCCATATAAAAATTCAACAAAAATCCAAAAGTGTTTATTTTGTTCGATTCTTATCTAAATCTCATTCCGTTTGTTTTTTTGTGTTCGTGTCGAATTTTCGGATTTATTTAAAAAAAAATATTTTTTTATTATTATTTAATTATGAAAATTCAGTATTTAAAAAAAAAAAAAAAAGTCATTCCAAAATTCAAGAACCACTTTTTTGAGTTTCTTTAAAATTCTTGGTATTCATTTCCTTTCAAGTCAATAAAAGTCGTTCTTTTTATTTGATGTCTAAATCCTCTTCATTCTTGAATTTTTTTAACGCCACATAAGGAATGGATTATGATCCGGGCTTTTTATTCCAAACTAGATGTTTTGTAGATCATAAGGGGCGCAGTTTGACGATTGATGGAAAGTACTTTACTAATTTTGTTAGTAGCACCGTGGTTGAAAAATTAGGATTACCCCTAGAACCACACTATAAACCTTATAGGATGACGTGGATAAGAGAGTTTGGGAATTTCAAAGTAACCAAACAAGTTCTAGTGCCTATCACCCAGTGAAAGCATAGTGAGGATGTATGGTGTGATGTAGTGCCATTGAAATCTTATCATATTTTATTGGAAAAATCATGGAGACGTAGAAGGGAGGCTATTTATGATAAAAGTATGCACATATACAAATTCCTTAAGAAATGATACAAATTCCTTAAGAAATGGAAAACATGGGCACTATATGGGTTGCATTAGAGGATGCACTAGAAGATTCACAAATGGTAAGGAAGGAGAGTGAAATGTGGTGTAATAGAAGGCATCGTGGGGGTAAGGACATTGAAAAGAAGGAGGGGGAGTTTAAATTAAAAACGGATAATCAAACTCCAAATTTTGATGAGGAAAATGTGGAGTTGGGTAGTGAGGAAGTGATGAAGAATGAAATTGTTGATGATGAGAGGAATGAATTGGGGGTTGAAGTAGAAGTTCAAATTTTGAGCTTTGAATTGGTATATCCACATTTGAATACCGTTGAGAGAGTGCATGAAATTAGTGATTAAAATCTGGAGGTAGAAGATGTGGTTGAATTTGAAAGTAAAATTTTTGAAAAGGTGGTTGGAGATGCAAAGGAAGAGTTGGAGGTGATACACCATGAGTACGAGGATCCATACCTTGTACCTCATGAAACTAACATTCCCCTCCCCGTTCTATTTAATTCTTTCTTGCAGGTTAATGGTACGTGGAAATTTGGGCAACACCACCAATGTCCAAAGGTGTTTCAACTTCAAGTCATTCACGTGACCCCCGTTGCAAAATATTTTTGGTTGATCATGTGCAATGGCAGGAGAAATTTTTCGTTTGATCCAAGAGGTGAAGTGAAACAAAAGGAACAAAGCTATGATTCGGGACGAATCATCCTAAAGAAGGAGGGTATGATACGATCCGGAACCCCGATGATAGGAATAATAGTAGGCTTGACAAAAAAATCTATAATTCAAGCCAAATTGGAGCAAAAACGAGGCAAAAAGGATTAGTTTTGTACTTACGGCCGTAATGTCAAGATTATCACGGTCGTAATCCAGTCTCCGGTTAAAATACAGAATTCCAAGATTTTACACTTACGGTCGTAAATAATGAAGTCACGGCCTTAAGCAAATTCGTCACGGCCGTAACTGCGGTATCAACTTTGGACCCGAGAGGGGCTTACGGCCGTAAGCTCGATATTCACAGCCGTAAGGGTGCGGCGGATCAGATTTATGGGATTTTTCATATTTTGCAGATTTTTAATTCATTTTATTTTATTTATTTATTTTAGTATTTTACTTTAATTAGAATTCTATTTTGAGTCAGTTAGGGTTGATAGGTTTTTGTTTGCTTATTTATACGCTTTGTCCATTGATTGTAAAAATGGACTTTTGATGAATAAAAATATTTTGAGTGTTTTCTCAACATTGTTCTAGAATTGAACAAATTTCGAACTTATCAAATATTGTGGAATATTTGTGGCGTTCAACAAATCGAACTTATCAAAGGCGTGGACATCCTTTGTGGCGTTCAAACCATTACGGTTCTTGTTTCCGCATCGTAACGGGTCTTGGGTTTAATATACTCATGGTTCTTGTGTCGTGAGGCTCGGGTCATAGCGTTACCGTCCGTTCCAACCTGAATTCGGAGATTTTCAACGTTTATTCCGCGTGTTCGTCGTAACCCCTCCCCGGATCACATCAACTTGGGTTTGAACTTAGAACTTGGTGTGTACAATTAGCAAGTATTGTATATATTTCAAAATTGAAACATTGGTAGATGTAAGTAGAGTTCAAATTTGTTTGAAATTATTTTGCGAACTAATAAGCTATGTGATTTTGAATGTTGTAGGTTTGCTTGGAACCAATGTGGAGGTTTGTTCGATTTGTTGGTCCCAAACAAATCTAAGGAGGTGTGACGTTAATCCGGTCTATTACACTTCATAGGATTTTTGTATCCCAAGATTGAAGATTATTTAAAATAGCTTGTCTTCATGGATTGGTATCCGAATTGCATAGATATGCTAGAAACTTTAATAACTCAATTGGAGAATCTAATAGACTTTGTCTAATTATTCATTGAACTAGATTAAGACGATACACTTACCCTTTAAGTTAATTACCCTTAGTGTAGCCAATATAAGTGGACTCAAAACATAGTTAAGCTGTTGAATTAATTGATGAAACTTGAGCTTTCAATTCATTAGAAAACGGCAGCCCCATCTTAATGCACCAATTCGGCAGCCTCCTATTTTTGCTCATTGATTTGCCATTAATTCATTCTTTATTCTATCTCATTTGTGGAATAGTTGTGGATTGTCTTGAATTTTGTTTTTAGCTTGGTTTGTGGTGTTTGCCTTCGTGGGATAACTATAATCTGAGCCTCTAGTCAAATCAAACAGAGGTTAAACTTGAAGAATTAGGTTAATTTTAAACACATAAGATTCATATTTTTTTATAATCAATTTTTGAATTATATATATATATATATATATATATATATTTTTTAAACTTTATCAAAATTTACTAAATATTGATTTTTAGCTAAATCAAACAAGAGCTATATGTCAAAAAAAAAAAAAGTGTCACTGCATATCTATGAGGACCGATCCAAATAATTATAGGTCTCACACAGTGCTAATCTTATGAGTCGTGAAGCTTGAGGTGGCCCCTTGTTGTTGAATTGGGAGAATTTTTCCTATAAAGTGGACGGGCGGGGGCTAAATTTTCTCACGGTCTATTTAACATTGAAATTTTTTTATAAAATTATTTAGTTATGTCAAGTGTAATTGAATTATTTCTCACAAAAAAAAAAAAAAAAAAAAATTAACTATATTAATCACTAACATATATAAAGTAAAAAAATGCAAGATCAACATAGTCACAATCATATAAGCCAATAAGGCTACAATAATTTTCAATTAGTTGTTCTTTTAATTCTTTTTCACTAGCAAATTTAGTTAGTTCCTCTTTCCCAGTCGATTCATTCAAATTGTTCACATTTTGTTCATTAATCATCACATTCTCCATTGCAATTATTGTTTTTTCTAGTCTTCTTTTTTTGTTGCTACAAAAATACTTATCAATATCACCTGCTTGACTTTGAATCATTGCCTCCTACTTTTGCTTTCATTTTCTTCTTTGAGCTCCAGACTTCTTCATTGTATTTTAAATGTCACATACATTGTACATTTAATTATTAGCTTAAAAAATTTAACAAATTGACAAATAATAATGAATATAAATTAAAGAATTAAACTAGTAATTATTACCTTTTGAAATTCGGAGGACGACGGACAAATCAATTCACTAATTCAATCCACTAATCCATCAATTTTCGTTGATTCGAGCAAAAGAATTCCTTGTCTCAATCCACTAATCAATTCACAAATTCACGGAAAGAATTGGTCGACTAAAAGAGGTAATTGATTATTTGATTTAGACCAAAAATAATGGAACACGAATGTAACGAAAAAGATACTAGAACAAAATATAGGACATAAATAATCCATTGCTACGATTTTCATTTCAGGTTGCGAATGGAAAATGAACTGTTGGAGACGAAGGTGACATAGGAAAATTAATGCTCACGATAAAGGTCAAATACGAAGAATTGTAGATGTCACTCACAATTATTCAACTCAATATGTCTGCTATCGTTTTGAAGTCAATTCATTCATGACATTATATAGTCATTTGAGGACACAAATGGTTAATGTTAGAATCTCAGGTTTTGCAGTCACAACATGAAAATTGAAAATTCATATGAAACGAGAATGATAATGAAATTTAATAATTCCCAATGGCAATGTCATGAAAATTCGATTACTATCTTCCAATTGTTTATCACAATCTGTCTAGAGTTTGAGAATAATTACGTAAATAATTTCCATATTCCAGCAATATTTTCCTCAGAATTTGACGTCAGTGTTATACAATAACCTCGCAAATACACAAAGAAATCAAGGTTAAACACAATTGAGCAATTAAATTGACAAATGAATTGACACAATATGAATGCAATTAAATAAAGAGGTTGAAAACTCCTTGTAATTGCAAAACCAATAGCTTAATTTGGATGAAATCGAAGGCTCAGAATTTGCCCAATATCTACAAAAGGAGACGCCACAAAAACCTGCTAGAAGAACATGTTGGGAATTTCCGACACGTCGATTCCCACTTTACTTTTCCCACAGGATCTTTCGATGTTCAAAATAAAATAAGCAAACAAGAAAATAAATACGAACACAGAAATTTACGTGGTTCAGCAAAATGCCTACGTCCACGGACCCTCGCCAAAGCTTTTCACTATATATATTAAATTGTTACAAATATATAGACTTTCACTCACCAACTCAATCCCACAGACCACACAGAAAATACAACAAACGAGCTTTACCACATATAATTTCTACCCTTTGACTTACACTACAAAGAGTTACAAGAAACTTCACAATATGCTAGGCTCACAATTTTCTCTCTTTGATCACAATGTGACACTAATTAGCACTCTCTCATATGTTTGTGATGGTGTATTTCTTCCATGAATTCCTTCACTATTTATAGAGAGGATTCTACATGAAAAATTCTCTTAACACCAAAACATCATGATTAGTCAAAACTAATCATCATTCCAAGACATCATGATTAGTCAAAACTAATTATCATTCAAAGACATCATAATTAGTCAAGACTAATTATCATTCAAAGACATCATAATTAGTCAAGACTAATTATCATTCAAATACCATAATTAGCTCCACCATCATTTGTTTCAACTAGGCACTCATTATGTTTCACTAGGCACTTGATTAATTTGGGTCAAATACCCAACAATCTCCACCTTGACACAAATTCGTCCAAGCCAAAACCAAATTCAAATATTGGGTAACAGGCAAGCATTTTTCCACTTTGACAGTCCCATACTCCACCATATGAGTATAATCACTCAGAATTATCAACGAACTCCGAGAATTTCATCGGCCCATGTCGAAACAAAATTGCTGAAATTTATGGTGCAACTCCCATGTTTGGTTCTCCTTGAAAGTTCATCAGCCATCGACATAAAATAAACCACATACCTTGCATCTAAACCAAACCAATGCTGTATGCGAACACAGTACCCGTGCCAGTAAGAACACATCCTCTATCATGGCAACTGACATCATGCCATGAGGATGTCCCATCTTACTTAGAGTACATCATCACCACCCTCCACCAGGAGAGTCGCATTATCCTTCGAGCAGTTCGCCGAGTCCGCTCCACCTTTTGGACAATTTCTTCTCACGTGCCCGAATTGACCACAGTTCCAACATGTCACCTTCTTCTTCATGGAGTTCCCTCTCTTCCACTTTTCAGTAACAAGCAAATTATTTCCAGATGAATCATCACCTCCACCCAATCTCCGTTCTTCAGAGATCAACTTACTTGTAACTTCAGCAAAATCCACCGTTTCTTTCCCATACATCAAAATCGGTTTGATGTGCTCAAACGTGGATGGAAGAGACCAGATGAGCCTCAATGCTTTATCCTCATCTTCAACTTTGACTCCAATAGATTCCAGTTCAGAAACAATCCCGTTAAGAACACTAAGATGGTCAGAAATTTTTGTACCTGCGCTCATTCTCAACGAATGAAACTGTTCCTTCAGATACAAGCGATTTGACAAGTTCTTCGTTTGATACAACTCTTCCAGTTTCTCCCAAAGTTCCTTAGCAGCAGATATCCCATGAATATTTGCAAGAACATTCTTGGCCAAACAAAGTCGTATTGTACTAGCAGCTTTCAAATCCAAATCTTCCCAATCTTCATCAGTCTTGTTGGATTCAATTTCTTTTTCTTTGTCAGAACTCTCAGTTGGTTTTCCCTTCAAAGCTTTGTGCAGACCCGCCTGAATCAAGACATCCTTGACTTGTACTTGCCACAAGCCAAAATTGATTCTCCCGTCAAATTTCTCCACATCGTACTTGACAGACATATTTTCTTTTTCTTCAAATTATTTGAACCACCTGTAGCTCTGATACCACTTGTTGGGAATTTCCGACACGTCGATTCCCACTTTACTTTTCCCACAGGATCTTTCGATGTTCAAAATAAAATAAGCAAACAAGAAAATAAATACGAACACAGAAATTTACGTGGTTCAGCAAAATGCCTACGTCCACGGACCCTCGCCAAAGCTTTTCACTATATATATTAAATTGTTACAAATATATAGACTTTCACTCACCAACTCAATCCCACAGACCACAGAGAAAATACAACAAACGAGCTTTACCACATATAATTTCTACCCTTTGACTTACACTACAAAGAGTTACAAGAAACTTCACAATATGCTAGGCTCACAATTTTCTCTCTTTGATCACAATGTGACACTAATTAGCACTCTCTCATATGTTTGTGATGGTGTATTTCTTCCATGAATTCCTTCACTATTTATAGAGAGGATTCTACATGAAAAATTCTCTTAACACCAAAACATCATGATTAGTCAAAACTAATCATCATTCCAAGACATCATGATTAGTCAAAACTAATTATCATTCAAAGACATCATAATTAGTCAAGACTAATTATCATTCAAAGACATCATAATTAGTCAAGACTAATTATCATTCAAATACCATAATTAGCTCCACCATCATTTGTTTCAACTAGGCACTCATTATGTTTCACTAGGCACTTGATTAATTTGGGTCAAATACCCAACAGAACACTCCAAGGCAACACCAATAACCACAAAGGAACAGCCAACCGAAAACCACATGCAATCACCAAACAGAGGAGCAGTTTCAACCACAAAGGGGCAGTGACAAACAGAGCCCAGCCACAAAAGGGGGCAGCGCGAGCAAGTGCAGAGAAGGGGGCAGATAGTGGGCTAAGGAGAAGAGCAAGAGATGGGCGTTCTCACTTCAGAAAGTGAAGGAGACAAACACATCCAAGAAAAGAGCTACCAGCCTCGGTCACGAAGAGAGGAAGCGAGAGACTCGTTAATTGTGTTCTTACCGTGAGTGTAGAGTGTTAGGCATAGATATAGGTAGGTTTAGGTTAATTAAGTTAGGTATAGATTACGGCCTAATTAACCCGGGTCGTCTATTGGATCCACCCATTGAGCAACATGGCTAAACTCAATTAAAACCTCAAGGTGGGTAGCAAATGAAGTCCCTAACTTGTCTTTAAATGGGATACACTATTGTGGATATTGGGCATTACATAATTCTTCGATCATGGGTCATAGACCCGCGAAGTATAATTATTCCAACACGATGTTTCATCATCATCCTCGAGGTTTGTTTCGGACCAAAAAATCCCAAAAAACCTCCACCTCGGTACCAAACAAATCTGCAAAGACAAAACAACACATGCTTAGTACATGCGAAAATAAAATTCTAAACAAATTAGAACTTTACATGCCTGTACCAATATTTAGAAGTGATAGAAATTTTCTAAAATTTACCACTGTGAGCACCTTAGTGCCTATATCTACAGGTTATAATTAGTGTGCACTTTCTCAAATTTTATCTAGTCTTGAGAAACAATATTTCTAAGAAATGCAACCTAACATCAATATGCTTAGTGCATTCATGAAATACAGGGTTCTTACACAAATGAATGGCTGAATAACTATCAAAATATATGGTTACATTTCCATTTAAGGTACCTAATTCCTTAATTAATCATTTAAACCACAAAGCTTCTTTAAATGTCTCAGTTACAACAATATATTTAGATTCAGTAGTAGAAAGAGAAACAATGTGTTCGAATTGAGACTTCCAACTAACACACGAGTTACACAAAGTAAACACATAAGAGGAAGTTGATTTCATATTATCTCTATCTCCACCATAATCAGGATCGGTAAAACCCTTCAATTTCGCATTATTAGATTTACACTTATAGATTAAACCCACGTATCCTTTAGATTCCTAAGTAACCACTTCAAGGCTTTCCAGTGAGTGAGGCTAGGATTAGACATAGATGCTCATAGTACTAACAGCAAAAGCTAACTCTAGCCGAGTGCAAACCATCAAGTACATCATAGAACCAATCAAAATTGAATAAGGAATATTACTCATGTAAGACATTTCTTCTTCATTAGCAGGAGATTGTTCTTTAGATAACACAAAATAGTTACCAAGAGGGACAAAAGCAGGTTTACAATTAATCATACTAAACTTCTTTAATACATTTTGCACATAGGGAGTTTGATACAGAAATAAATAAGAATTAGACATATTTCTTTCAATTTCCATGCCAAGAATTTTTAAGCATGACCAAGGTCCTTCATATCAGATTTTTTATTTAAAGCACACTTAACTTTGTCCACCAATCTCATGTTAGAACCAATCAATAATATCATCCACATAAAGTAACAAATACACACACTCATCAATGTTGTGGTGCAGGTGGCACAAACAATGATCAAAATCACTCCTCCTGAAACCAATAGATAACACATAAGAATTAAATTTCTTGTACCACTGCATGAGAGATTGTTTTAAACCATATACAGATTTTTTTAAGAAAACACACATGATTAGGCGTTTCTTCATATTCAAAGCCTTTAGGTTGGCACGTGAAAATTTTCTCCTCAAGATCCCCTGTAAAACTACAATTTTCACATCAAGTTTTTCAAGTTTCCAGTCATAGTAAGCAACAAAAGAAAGTATGACTCTAATAGTGGTATAGTTAACAACGGGAGAGAAAATCACATTATAAACTACACCTTCTTTCTGTGCGTAACATTTGGCTACTAATCTAGCCTTTTATCTCACAGGCTCACTCTCAGTGGTACCCTCCTTAACCTTATAAACCCATTTGCATCTTACAATGGATTTGTCCTTATGTTTAGACACCAAAACCCAAGTCTGATTCTTATAGAGAGAATTCATCTCATCTCTCATGGCACTAACCCAATCTTTACTATTTTCACTCCTCATAGCCTCTTCATAGGTATTGGGTTCCTTATCAGCTTGGTCTTGGTAACTAGCATAGGCTATGACATAGTCGGACATTCTTTGGGGTTCCCTACGTGGTCTTCTTTCACTATTTATAGCTAATTGATAGCCATCAACAGGGTTCTGGTCAATAGGATGATCTACAACATCATCAGCTTCTACTTTTGATTCTACATCCGTCTGATCTTGTTGTGGGTTACTCTCCACCTCACTCCGGGTAATGGGAATAGGGACTCTAACGTTCTACACCTCAATGGAAGATTCATCTCTACCTATCTCTTGTTGTTCTTCTTTCTCTAGACAAAGCATCTCAGACTCATTAAAGGTGATGTCCCTACTGATAAGTATTCTCACACCCTTTTGGCTTCTATCCCATAACCTATACCCTTTATCACATTCAGGATATCCTAGAAAGACACACTTCCTAGCTCTAGGTGCAAGTTTTCCTCACTTTGATGAGAAAAAATAGCACAACCAAAATTCTAAGCATAGAATAATCAGTATATTTTCCATACCACTTCTCGTATGGAGTATCACCATTTAAAGCAATGGAATGAGTCATATTAGTCAGATAGCACGTAATCATAACAGCTTCACCCCAAAAAGATTTAGGTACACCAGAACTTAACATCATATATCCAACTTTATCAAGTAATGTACGATTCATCCTTTCAGCTACCCCATTCTGTTGGATAGTGTAAGACACAGTCCTATGTCTAGTAATACCACTATCTTTATACAAATTATCAAAATCAAAATTGCAGAATTCAAGACTATTATCAATTCTCAAATTTTTTATACTTTTACCTATCTGGTTCTACACCTATATTTTCCAATTTTTATATTTGGCAAAAGTTTCAAAATATCTTTCAGCAAATAAATCAACAAACTTCTAAAGAAATCATCAATAACAGATAGAAAAATATTTGTTACAACCAAAAGTGAGATTGCTCTTGGGACCTGTTCAATGTGTGATTATCGTAAGTGCACGATATTGTGAACTAGTAGTAAAGTGTACTTTTTGAGTCCAAGTTATCGATCTCACAAGGACTAATTTACTTTTTACTAGTTTTGATTAGTCAGTTCCTAAACTACAAATAAATGACAAGATTGTGATTTTTAAATTATTAAAATAGTGAAAGAAATGAAATATGAAAATAAAACAAATGAAAGATTTGATTTTTTTTCTTTTGAATGAAAAGTTTTTGGGACTCACGATAATAACTTTGCTGTCCTATTCAATTTCTCATCTCACTGTGGATATCCGAAAGTAATATTTAATCGAATTCACAATTTCATCCAAAATTCCCCTTGCGAGTTTAAATTTGTTCTATCTAGATAGGTCAACCACATATCTCTATGATTGGTCAGAATAAGCCCTAACTAGATGCATTCAACAATAAGAATTAAAAATGATCATGACAACCACAACTATGTATCTCTACCTTTTGTCAATTGTCAAATTTTATTACTTGGTCTAGGTGTTAACTCACATTTTGGATTATGAAAACAACCCACAGTTCATCAAAGTGGTAATCGAACAATTCATGCATTAAAACGCAATAATAAAATCAACACATAAAACAATTTACCCAAAACTAAAGAATTGAAATTGAATATTGAAACAAAATTACATTGTTCGTCCTAACTAATAAAATAATTAGACAAAGAAAATGAGAAGAATATGTAAGAAAAACATCATCAAATTCTGGAAATAAGATTGAGGAGATGAAAGGATTCATGCACCAAGATCCAATCTTCAACCCAAGTTCTTGATTTCTTCTTTGGCTTCTTGAAATTTCTCCTTGGTTTCTTGTAGAATGTAGAGGAAAAAATGAATTAGGGACCCTCCTCTAAATTAACATATGTCTTTTTATAGTTTAGAAGTTAAGAAAGTGAGTTTTTCCTTGTTGGGCTTGAAAACAAATAGAAAAAATAATAGAAAAACCAAAAAAATCGCGAAAAACCCTACAGCCGGGCCACGGCAGGACCGCGGGTTACAAATTGCGGTTGGGTCACGGAAAACGGAGCTAGGAAAGGGCTATGGTTGAATTTTTTGCTCCGTCCGTTGAACTTCAAATGCGCATAACTTTTGATATACAACTCCGATTTATGCTCTGTTTGTTGCGTTGGACTCTAAATTCAATTATATTTTCAATGATATATTATGGGCTCCATGGAGATATCTGTACTAAAAGTTGTGCATTGATTTCTTCACGTACTCCGTACATGATTTTCTTGTTTTGCTTCAATTTCTTCCAAATTTGAGTTTTTCCTAAAACAATCAAAATAACTAAACAAATAAGCAATATCAAACTTTAAAATACTCACAATTGTCTAAATTTGAGATCAAAATAAGTACAAAAAGCATACTTATAAAATCTCCCAAACTTAAACTTTTGTTCGTCCTCGAATAAGATAAAACATACAATCACACAAATATAGCAACATAATAAGATTCATGATATTAACACACGTTAAATAACTTGCCAAATTTTCGTCAAGATTTAAAACTGTTACTCATTCCTGAAATTTTTTCAAATAATGCTATACAGGTCTTAACTCAATCCATGCTCGATGTGTGTGTGTGTATGCACGCGCGCGCGCTTGCAGTTAGTCAACTCAATCGTCATAATGCACTAAATGTGTGATCTCTCGACCCTTAGTGGTCAAATTTCGCTTTCCCTCTCATAAAATGCACTTTCTCCCAAACTTGATCTTTTCTCTTTAAACCAGGATATATTTTCTAAGGTTGTTTCCTACATTATTAACTCCTTTCCCGATCAAGTTTGGGACTGACTAACCAGCAACAAAAAATATTTAGATTTGCAATTACTCTCCTTTGTTTTGAGTGACTCAACCATCAAATATCCACTAGGACATTCAAACCCACTAATAATCTTAATCCCTATTATACAGTCTATTAACTAAATACTATTTTATGCAGTACTTCTCTCCGTTAAGCAAAAGATGACCCCTGTAACGAGTTTTAGACCGGTAACTCCCAAATCAGTTGACCATAGGGGACTAGGTATAGAAAGACTCCTATGAGCTTAGTGACTCGAGTCAAATATGCTCCGAAGAAAAGTGTCAAATGAATGCAATATCCTAATAATTATTTTCTCTCTCTCTCTCATATATATATATATATATATATATATATATGTGTGTGTGTGTGTGTGTGTGTGTGTGTGTGTGTGTGTGTAAATAACTGTATATGATTTACACCTCTCTCAAACTTTCTAGATGACCCATGTAGTGAGTTCTAGACCGATGACTCTCAAGTCAGATGACCATAGGGCACGAGGTATAGAATACCCTTAAAGGCTTACTACCTCAAGTAAAAAAGCTACAAAGAGAGGTAAAAATGCATGCATGTTCCGACTTTATGCAAGAGATTAGATTACCAGTATTTGGTCATTACTTAACTTCCATAAGACAGACAAAATCACTTCACACATAATTCTTGCACAAATGAAATCAAAACACCCCAAATAATCATTACCACTAGTTCTACACCCCCAACTAGCTAACTAATTGGTCAAGTGATGGAGTAGTATTTTTCATATGGGTTTGTATCCTTAGTTCCATTCTACAACCTATCATTTATGTACAAGTACCACCTTTATGCGCAATAAATAAATTGATTATGTGCTTAAATACATGAATCAAATTACTACAAGTATAGCACATCTATCCACAATTCATTAATCATACTGTTCCAAACAAGAAGTACCGAAAATGCTATTAAACTTAACAAACAAACAAACATGCAAAAACACAAAACACAAATTTTTTTAATACTAAAAGAGAAAAGTTAACTCAATTTTTTGCGCACGCCCCCAAACTTAAGTATCACATTTTTCTCAATATGTCAAAAATTATTTAACTAATAAAAACACAAGAAGGTAGAATTTACTCCCCTGGGGTATGGCTTGAAGTTGGTGGAGACCATTGATAATTCTGCTAGTTGGATGTCAAGACAATCTTCTTTTTTCCTCATTGCTAGACTAGAACTTTCCCTGTAAGAATTCAAAATAGACATTATTGATAACATATAAGGTGTAAAACTTAGCAGTGAATCCACACCAAGAAGATTTAAAGTTTCTAACTTTTATACAATTTATCTTAATAGAGTGTACCTTTCTGCAAAAAATCCTAAAACTAGGAAAATATAAGTTTTACAAACTGTTTTAAAAATTGAAAATCTAGGTGCAACCTTAAGAATGTCTATCATATCCTATTTGGACCTTTTTTTTTTTTTTTTTTGTAAAAATCTATTGGGGATGGGGCAATTATGTCAAAGTTTTATTCAAAGCAATAAAAACTCCACAAAAGTGTGGGAAACATGTCCTAAATTCTTATGCAAATCCTAATGCAAACTATACGGTATCAAAATTAAAGAACAAAAGTTTAGAGTTGAAAAATCGGGTTACAGCCCTTTAGTTCTTGATTTATAGTCTCAAGATTGATTGTTTAAAAATGCTTCAAGACACTCTAAATAAGGCTTTTGAAAATCTACTATATTTGCTGAAGTTTCCTTTGCAACCATTCATACTTTTACCCCAAATTTCTATGCTGTCCTATTCAAAATTAGAGGTAATTTTACCATTCCTCTCGAACTCAACTAAATAAATTTCAACCTCTTCTTCGGACCCTATTTGTAAATCAATTTTAAGAGAATCAATTGAGTATAAAGATTGCTTACTCTACCCTCGTCGGCTGTTATGTTCTCATTTACAATCAAATCCCCATTCTCAACATGATCTTCTTCCCTTTTTAAAGTTTCCTCAAGCTTGATGTTCGAATCCAAGATTGTTGACAAAGAGACAATGAAATCTTCATGGTAACTATTTTCATCTTCTTTCATTTGTTGAAAGCTCGATGGATGTGATTCATTTAATTAATACTCATTTAAATTTGGTGGAAGAAATAATTTCAAGGGTAAATTACTCTCATCAAATTTTGTGAAGCGTATAAAAAATTTAGCTTGAAAGTAATTCAGGACAGCTTCATTAATTTCATATTCAGCTTTTATCTCTTGTAGTCGATATCCTATGATATAATCTCCCATGAGAATATCTTCCTCTTCAACTCCTTGATCTACCAATTATTGTTGCCTTACGAAGAAGTCACATACAAGCATTTTTTGAAGTCAACCGCAGCCATCTTGAGTGTTCAGTATCTATACCTAATAAGAAAATAAAAATAACAAATAAAAAAGATCAATCTGAAAAATAAAAATAGAAAATAAAAGAGATTAATCTAAACTAGTAACAAATAAAAATTAGTCATCGAAAATAGCGCCAAAAACTTGTTCGTTGTGTGATTATCGCAAGTGCACAATATTGTGAACAAGTAGTAAAGTAGAATTTTTTAGTCTGATTTGTCGATCCTACGAGAACTAATTTACTTATTACTATCTTTGATTCATCAGCTCCTAAACTACAAATAAATGCCAAGATTGTGATTTTGAATTATTAAAATAGTTAAAGAAATGAAATATGAAAATAAAACAAATAAAAAGATTTGATTTTCGTTTTTTCTTATGAATGGAAAGAGTTGGGACTCACGATAGTAACTTTGTTATTCTATTCAATTTCTCATCTGATGTAGTATTCCGAAAGTAGTGTTTAATCGAATTCACAATTTTATCTAAAATTCCCTTTTCGAGTTTAAATTGGTTCTATCTAGATAGGTCAACCACATATCTCTATGATTGGTCAGAATAAGCCATAACTAGATGTATTGAACGATAAGAATTCAAAATGATCACGACAACCACAACTTTGTATCTCTACTCTTTTTGTCAATTGTCGGATTTTATTACTTGGTTTAGGCGTTAACTCACCTCTCGAATTATGAAAAATACCATAGTTCATCAAATTGGTGATCAAGTTATTCATGCATTAAAACGCAATAATAAAATCAACACATAAAACAATTTTCCCAAACCTAGAGAATTGAAATTGAATATTCAAACTAAATTACATCGTTAATCCTAACTAATAAATTAATTACACATATTTGAAGAAAAACAAGAAGAATATATAAGAGAAACACCACCAAATTCTAGAAATAAGGTTGAGGAGATGAAATGATTCATACACCAATATCCAATCTTCAACCTAAGTTCTTGATTTCTTCTTTGGCTTTTCGGAATTTCTCCTTGGTTTCTTATAGAATGTAGAGGAAAAAATTAATTTGGGCCCCTCCTCTAGGTTAAAATATGTCTTTTTATAGTTTAGAAGTCAAGAAAGTGACTTTTTCTATGTTGGGCTTGAAAACAAATAGAAAAAATAATCGCTAAACACCCTACATGTGGGCCGTGGTCAAAACATCGGTTGCAAATCGTGATTGGGCTATGGCAAACAAGGCCAGGAAAGGACTGCGAGTTGGGCGAGGTGGACCAGCGATTGAATTTTCTACTCCGTCCATCAAACTTCAAACGCACATAACTTTTGATATACAAATATAATTTGTGCTTCGTTTGCTGCGTTGGACTCCGTACATGACTTTCTCGTTTTGCTTCAATTTCTTCCAAATTTGAGTTTTTCTTAAAACAATCAAAATAAATAAACAATTAATCAATATAAAACTCTAAAATACTCACAATTTTCTGAATTTGAGATCAAAATAAGTACGAAAATTGTACTTATCAGACCCCATAAATCAGAATAAACGTATTTAAGCACTCTAGATGTCATGTTTGTACTGGACACAAAAGACATCCTGTGATGTTTACCAGGCACACAATGATCACAAACGGCACGTCAGACACCCGATCCTTCCCAAACACACCTCTGTCATTTAGATATTTTCGACCCTCCCTTAACATTAACTTGTGCTACTCTATTGTGCCATTTCAGTGTGTGATCGATGTCATTTGAGGAAATAGTGTGACTTCGACCACAAACTACCTCTGCATGAGTTATGTAAATTGCATTTTTCTAATAGCCTTAAAGGCCCCAAGTGCCCCCTTAAATATTTTAACCATCCCATCACCAAGTCCCAGAGTAAAACATGTACTTTCCAATTCTCCCATAGATATCAAGTCTCTACCCATATGAGGAATGTACCTAACACTCTTCAAGGTATGCACAAAAATCATTTTCAAATTTGACAGTAACATCACCAACACCTGTAATGTTATATGAGACTTCATGCAACTACATGACCATGATCAAACTCATGCAAGTGATCAAAACAATGCTTGTGAGAAGTGAAATGAAAAGATGAACCAAAGTTAAGAATCCATTCATTAGTATGAGAGTTCGTAGATAGGTTAACTTCACCGGGCTTGTGATTTAAAAGGACTTAAACCTTACTAGGTTCACTATATTTTTTTGATAGAATGTTTGCCTCCCTTTTTGTTTATTTTTCACCTTATAGCAATCACTAATGAAGTGTCCTAACTGTCCAAAGCCATAACACTTCTTTCCCATAGCTTTACCTTATGATTTGGATCTACTTCTACCATTTTTCTTGCCACCACTACTTTGCCAACTACCACTATTACCACCACCCTTAGTCTGGCATCTACATCTCATAAAGTGGACCTCCCCATGTTTTCTCCCACCCTTTTCAGCTCTCATCTCTCTATCCTACTCTTAAGCGAATCAATGACAACCTTTGGGGTAAAGGTCTCCCTCCCATACTTGATAGTATTCTTAACCTCCTTGTAGATGTCGGGAATAACATTCAATAAAATTATGGCCTTATATTCATCAGACACTTTATCACTACAATTTGTGATATCTTGCACAAGTATATTGAAAATATCAAGATTTTCATCTAATTCATTTGAAGGATCAGTTTTGAAACTAAAAAGCTTTCAAGTAAGAAAAGTTTGTTTGATATGGATTGTGTTAAGTAAAGTTCTTCCAAAATTTTCCAAAGAGCTCTAGTGGTATCGTGTTTACCAAATTTTCGTAAAACACTATCAGATAAGTGCAAGATAATAAAAGAATAAGTAAGTTCATCAAATTACTTTTTCGATGCATCAAACACAGTAGCGGGAAAAGAATTATCAATTGCTTTAGAAACCTTTTGTTATACCCAAATATCTTTCATTTTCTGTTGTCATACAGAAAAATCAAATTTTCCATTAAAGACAATCAAGTCAAAATGATGTGCAGACATATTTCCAAAATAAGCAACACATAAAGAATCCTAGAGGGCCGCAATATACACCGTTCTAGATTCTCAGGATTCCGTATGACTCAAAGGATCTCAGTTCAAGAAAATTTTCGACGCAGGTAAAGTCTAGATAACAGTTCTAATATCAATGCAATGAGGAAAAATAAAATCACCAAGATATATCAAAAAATGATATAAAACAGTAGTATCAAAAACGGGTAATAACAAGTAATTCCTATAATTAACAATAGGCAACCGCAAAGCCTAATGATCACTCCACACAATGACTTGTTATTACTGGAAGTTTAAAGATTGATCAGCCAATTTACAATAGCGGGATTTTCTATGTCCGGAGTGATGCGAAATTATTTATTCATTTATGCACTTTGCAATCTGCAATCTTTTGAAGTGAAATGCTGCACCAAGCTCGAATATCCTCCAACAGAACCTAAATTGCAAAATCCCAGATAACACCAATTAATCAACGATTTTCAATCACACAATATCTGAAAATACAGTTGAAAATAAACGATTTCAGTAATTAAATAAATAGATAATTTTCAGATTGTAAAAAACTGAAAACAGTGAACTCAAGAACTCGGTGACACAGTTCTATATCAATTTCAAATCATGACAATCAGTCGAACAATGGCTCTAATACCAATTTATGATATAATAACCTTGCAAATACACAAAGAAATCAAGGTTAAACAAAAGTAAGCAATTAGATGGACAAATGAATTGAAATAATATGAATACAATTAAATAAAGAGGTTGAAAACCCCTGTAATTATAAAACCAATAGCCGAATTAGAATGAAATCGAGGGATTAGAATCTGCCCAATATCTACAAAAGCTAACACCACTAAAATCGGATAGAAGAACACTCCAAGGAAACACCCAAAATCACCAAGGAACAACCAACCAAAAACCACACACAATCACTAAACAGAGGAGCTATTTCAACCATAGAGGGACGGTGCCAAATAAAGCCCAGCCATGAAAGGGGGCGGCTCGAGCAAGTGCAGATTAGGGGTCAAACATTGAGCTTAAGAGAAGAGTAAGAGATGGGCGGTCTCACTTCAAATAGTGAAGGAGACAAAGACATCCAAGAAAAGAGCCAGCAGCCTCAATCACGAAGAGAGGAAGTGTGAGACTCATTAATTGTATTCTTACCGAGAGTGTAGAGTGTTAGGGATAGATATAGGTAAGCTTAGGTTAATTAGGTGAGGTATAGATTAGGGCCTAATTAATCTCGGTCTTCTATTAGATCTACCTATCGAGCAACATAGCCTAAACCTAATTAAAACCCCTAAGTGGGTTGCAAAGTCTCTAACTCGTCTTTAAATGGGATACACTTGTTGTGGATATTGGACATTATATAATTCTTCAATCATGAGCCATAGACATGCGTGCAGTATGATTATTTTGACACGATGTTTCATCATTGCCCTTGAGACTTGTTTGGGACAAAAAAAATCCCAACAGTAAACGTGAACCAAATTGATTTGATGAATAAATAAGATGATTCCATAGAAGATTGTTAGAGAATCCTTGGGAAAATCCCTACGTCCCTTTGATAACCCAAGATTAAATAACGAAGAAGGAGGTGAATTAATTTTATTAAGCTTTTAGCTAAATAATCTAGAGTTTAAAACAATGAACCAATTATGAACACTTAAATATGGAAGCAACTTAATTATCAAGGTAAAGTGATAAGAATATGTGAACTTAAACAATTAAGCAAATAGCACTTAATGAAAGTATTGCACAATATAAAATAATGATATGAAACAAGTGCAATGAAAGTAAGTAAAAGGGATAAGAGAGTGCAAACGATGATTTAAAGAGGTTCAATCAACCTACGTAATATACGTCCTCTATTATCGAGCTCTCCGTTACGAGCAAGGCCAAATACACTATAATGTAACTTACAACAAGGAATACCAAATCCTTAAGTGATTTACAACAATGAACACTTATCCTTAGGTGACTTTACAATAAGGAGCATCTATCCTTTACAATTGAGTTTTCACAAGGATCTCGAAACCACCAAAATACAAGGAGAGTTTTTACAATTGAAAGAACTCTCGCGAAAAATGATATAATCGAGTCAAGTGTTTCAAGAGTTAGGATAACAGTACAATAGATAGCAAATGTTTAAAGCGCAAGTGTTTGTAAAAACTTTGATGAATGATATGTAATAGTTTAGCTTGTATTAGAGTTTTTCATCCAATGATCTCTCTTAACAAATAATACAAGTTAAGTATGAAGAGAGATGTACACTTCAAAATAAGTGTTTGGTGATGAAGAACTCACTCAATAATCAAGAGTAAATAAGAGTTGTGAGTTATCTTCAATATAGATTCTTTAATAGAAAGTATGTAAATAATTTGATCAATCAAGAGAATCTTTGTAATAAATGAAATAGAATATAAAATCAAGTAGCCTCAATAATTTTCAAGTAAATATGCTCTCTTAATTGCTCATATAAGTTGTTGGAATTGAATGCAAGAGAGATGATTATTTATAGAACAAGAAAATCAGGTTCAAACACTTTCGATCGATCAGATCTGGATTTCGGTCGATCGAAGTATAAAAATAGTCGTTGAGAAAATTTTAATCATTGGACTTTCAGCTAAACAAACTATTCTTTCAGTCGAACAAACTTTTGGTTGATCAACATATTTCGGTCGACCAAAATAGGTAGTTTTTGGAAATTAAATTTTGTATCAAAATATCTATTCTTCCAAAAATTATTTCATATCATGAGTCAAAAATATTTTTATGCAAGTCATGAATTTATGGAAATGATTTGAGCTTTATGCACTTGCTAACAATTAATGAGTCAATACCTTTACATATAATTTGAAGTTTCAACATAAAACTTCTAAGCTCTAGTCTGCAATGTTTCTTATTTTCTTTGAGTCTCTTTTGCTTGTACCTCAATGGATGACAATTTGAGCATTTGAATGCTTATTGAGATATATAAGAAAAACTCAATAATTGAAACTTGTTAGAAATCCAAGTAATCTTGCTTGTTATAATCAAGACAATAAATATATGAATAATCATATGTCAACACCCTTTTCGATGAGGAGTTACAACCGAATTTTCAAGAAATAGTTGCTTTAATTTTAAGAAGATTTGGCTGCATGTTTCTGGAAAATATTACGACACTTGATTTTCAATAATTTTCTTTTGACCTTATTTTTCAATTTGCAACTTTAATGAATTTATCATGGATAATTAGCATAAAAGGTCCCCCATCGTTTGTATTCCTTGCACAAGTAGTCACCATCATCTCAAATTTGGTATTTACACACTCATTGCATTTCATTTCATTTTATTTACTTACTTATTTATTTATTTATTTTTTCTCAGAGTAGACCCCTTCCATTTTATTCTGGAAAGTCCTTCTGTGAAATATGGCTAATTGGGGGGGGGGGCAAAACATCCCTATCGTTTTCATTCGCTGCAAAATCGTCCATGTTGTTTCAATCTTTACACAAAAAGTCATTGATAAGTGTATTTTATATACTTATTTGTATGTTTAAATTAGAATATTATGTTGTCATTTAAGAATAATTACTATTTAATTCATGTTTATTTGTTTACATTTCAGAAAATATCCCAAAATCTTAAGAATGATGCAATTGATGGAAATTATGTACAATTTGATGACATTTGGAGCTAAATTAAACAAATTGAGAAGTTAATAACGTCTACAGGGAAAGATGAATGGTGCTAAAGTAAAGAAATCAAGGTGTTGAGGACCTAATTGGAGAAGAAGATGAATTGAAGTTGGAAGAGAAATAGAAGAAGATTTGAATGTATGGGGACTATATTGTTGCAATTGGAAGTTGAAGTACTGAAGAGCAAATGAAACACGAGGGACAAACTTGGAAATATCCAATGATTGATTTAGATCACAAAGCATACTTTGAGGGTTTTTAGGAGTCAATTGGATGCAAGTAGAAGTGAAAAAGTAAAGGAATATGATAAGAATATTACTATAAAATTGATTCCAACCGCAGAAGATTTTGGACAGATTTTTAGTCATACTTTGAGACGTAATATTGGGGTAGTAAACTTTCGAATTGGAAAAACCCTATTTCATTGAAGAATTTTATCCCTTTAAGTTATGTTTCTAACTCACTTTAAATCACCTCAATTGGATAAGAGAATAGAAAAATATGATCGAAACATTGAACGCTGTGCAGATACCAAAAATGACTTGCACTCGGGTTTGACATTTCGCTTTCCTTTTTCGACTAGGTCTCTTCTCCAACTATAAATACAACCTCTTGGCACAAAATATGTACCTTTTCCTCACCTAAGAACATCATACGATTGAGCTTTTCACGTGGAATTCTTAGGAGATTAAAGTATAGCAAAGGGGCGAGAGTTAAAGATCGCGTGGAGAATTGATACTTGGTGCAAGCTTTCCATTCTCTTATATTATTTTCAACGAATGCTATATTTTATTTTATTTTTGTTATTTAAACATGATGTGTAACTAATTTTCTATGTTGGGATTAATGATGTAGCATAGTTGATTATTTTAATTCACGTAACTTTGTTTTAATGGTTCGTTGTGTGTGCTAATTTATTATTGTATTTAATGCACGATTTAATTGGCCCCTACTTCATTATTCAATGAGTTATTTTTATAATTCGAGGGGTGAGTTAATAACTTAGATCTAGGTAATAAATTCGGTAATTGGACAAGAGATAGAGATATATTTTTGTTATTATCGCTGTCGTGTGTGAATTCTTGTGTTTTAATGTATCTAGATAAGGAATATTTGGACCCTCTGTAGAGATACACGGTTGACTTATTTAGGTAAAAATGATTTAAACTCGAGAGAGGAATCTCAATATACATTAGTGAATTTGAACAAATGAATATTTAGGAAATAAAACTGGAATTGAAGTTAATTTAATTGGTTAGGTGAAATCTTGAATCTCAACCACTTTACAATCATTTTTAAAAATAAAACAATCTCGTAATTTTAATTAATTTTCTTTGTTTTAGTTGAAAACATCAACACAAATTCGTATGTTCAAATAGGGATAAGAACTAAAATATTTCGGTACTTAATAGCAGTCCTCGTGGGAATGATAATCCAGACTCTTTTGTCCACTTTATTACTTTTTACGATCCGTACACTTGTGGATAAATCTTGCATCGCAAAATAAAATGAACAGTCATTACCATCTATTTTCTATTTTATAGCTTTTTCATGCTTACAGTTTATTTTCTACCATCATTTCGAGATTAGGTGCTTAGCAACTACAAGTTTGTTGGGAATGCTCAATCCATTATTAAAAATAGGTGGGTCCACTATACATCTTTGTTTTATGGGATTATGAGATCAATAATAGCCAGGTCATGAGGCTCAACTCCTTGCTTTACACTAGTTAATCACCCGTGCGATGCACGGGAAGAAACGTTTGGATAAAGATAATTCAATATGAAATTAGATAAATTATTTTTATAAAATAAATAAATTTCGCAAATAAGAGATAATATCATCATTTATTGATTTCATATGACTACAAATTCTGGAATACTTCTTTGTACACAACGTTGTTATTTGATTTTGTTGTTCTTCCTTTCTTATCAAAAATCAATATCTTTAATCTGGAATGATTTGTCACCCTAGAAATCGCAACATAAAGTTATCCATGTGTAAGCACCAACCGTTTAAGAAGAAGTTCCACATGAAAAAATGATTGTCCCTAACTCTTATTGATAGTCATGGCATATGACACCATCAATAGAAATTGTCTTCTTTGAAATCTAATAAGTATCCTAGAATCAGAAGGGTTCAACGATAACATTGGAATAAAGAACTTGTATCTTGCATTGATGCCAGAAAAAATTTGACCTTCTAGACATGGTAGCCAAGTTTTGTAACTATCAACTTTGTTCCATTACTCAATCCATGTGTATGATCAATATTTCTCAGAAAGAACTTGTGTCCTCACTTATCTGTTGCAAAGGTCCACCACGTGGCGCAATAGTGATATTCTTGTGTCCAGGTAGTGTGTCAAAATCCACCGACAATCAATTCGGCAATTTCATCGAAAATAGAAAAATCATATTGGCCATCATTGGTCGCCCACCAACCAATAAGTATAAGTCTTAAATTTGAAGTGTTTCCTCAATCATCTTTTCTCAAACTGACCTAAATTGCCTTAGCAATTTGTTGTATTTGCCTTAAAAATTCGATATTAGATTTGTATGACAACGAAATTATTCATCCATAAGATTGATACCAATAAAATATCACAATTATTGAAAAAAAATATTTACGTATTAAATGTAACTTTCTATGAAAATGCTAATTAAGTTAATAGAACGCAATATAAAGGAGCTCAAATTTTTAGATGTACTAAATAACTAAAAAAATAAGATTATTTATAAAAAGTTTTATACAATAAGATTTATTTAGTATTAGATGCGTGATACAACTTCGATATAATTTTGAACCGAAAATTTTGCATTGAATTTGTATGACTGCACACAAATACTTATTTGCAAAATTCAAAACATTAAAAGATAAAAAAAAATATGAAAAGAGATGTTTAAACACAAATAATCAAATATAAATAAGTAAAAAAAAATCTCCATAAAAGTATTTAAGTGGAAGTAGCAGTGTGAATACAATAAAAGTTGAGTTTTGGTCTTTGAAGTGTGAAAGCAATAAAAATTTAGTGTGAAAATAAATGAAATATATAATATATAATATTGTATAAAAAAATCACAAAAAGTTGTGTCAAATTGACGGGAGGAGTCGATATTAGATTTGTATGACAGAACGAAATTATTCATCCACAAGATTGATACCAATAAAATATCACAATTATTGAAAAAAAATATTTACGTATTAAATATAACTTTCTATAAAAATACTAATTAAGTTAATAGAACGCAATACAAAGGAATTCAAAATTTTCGATGTACTAAATAACTAAAAAAATAAGATTATTTATAAAAAAAAATTATACAATAAGATTTATTTAGTATTAGATGTGTGATACAACTTCGATATATTTTGAACAGAAATTTTTGCATTGAATTTGTATGACTGCACACAAATACTTATTTGCAAAATTCAAAACATTAAAAGATAAAAAAAAAAAATTATGAAAAGAGATGTTTAAACACAAATAATCAAATATAAATAAGTAAAAAAAAAATCTCCATAAAAGTATTTAAGTGGAAGTAGCAGTGTGAATACAATAAAAGCTGAGTTTTGGTCTTTGAAGTGTGAAAGCAATAAAAATTTAGTGTGAAAATAAATGAAATATATAATATATAATATTTTATAAAAAAAATCACAAAAAGTTGTGTCAAATTGACGGGAGGAGTCGATATTAGATTTGTATGACAGAACGAAATTATTCATCCATAAGATTGATACCAATAAAATATCGCAATTATTGAAAAAAATTATTTACGTATTAAATGTAACTTTCCATAAAAATACTAATTAAGTTAATAGAACGCAATACAAAGGAGCTCAAATTTTTCGATGTACTAAATAACTAAAAAAATAAGATTATTTATAAAAAAATTTATACAATAAGATTTATTTAGTATTAGATGTGTGATACAACTTCGATATAATTTTGAACTGAAATTTTTGCATTGAATTTGTATGATTGCACACAAATACTTATTTGCAAAATTCAAAACATTAAAAGATAAAAAAAAATTATGAAAAGAGATGTTTAAACACAAATAATATCCATAAAAGTATTTAAGTGGAAGTAGCAGTGTGAATACAATAAAAGTTGAGTTTTGGTCTTTGAAGTGTGAAAGCAATAAAAATTTAGTGTGAAAATAAATGAAATATATAATATATAATATTTTATAAAAAAAATCACAAAAAGTTGTGTCAAATTGACGGGAGAAGTCGATATTAGATTTGTATGACAGAACGAAATTATTCATCCATAAGATTGATACCAATAAAATATCACAATTATTGAAAAAAATTATTTACGTATTAAATGTAACTTTCTATAAAAATACTAATTAAGTTAATAGAACGCAATACAAAGGAGCTCAAATTTTTAGATGTACTAAATAACTAAAAAAATAAGATTATTTATAAAAAAGTTTTATACAATAAGATTTATTTAGTATTAGACGCGTGATACAACTTCGATATAATTTTGAATTGAAAATTTTGCATTGAATTTGTATGACTGCACACAAATACTTATTTGCAAAATTCAAAACATTAAAAGATAAAAAAAAAATTATGAAAAGAGAGATTTAAACACAAATAATCAAATATAAATAAGTAAAAAAAAAATCTCCATAAAAATATTTAAGTGAAAGTAGCAGTGTGAACACAATAAAAATTGAGTTTTGGTCTTTGGAGTGTGAAGGCAATAAAAGTTGAGTGTGAAAATAAATGAAATATATAATATATATTATTGTATAAAAAATCACAAAAAATTGTGTCAAATTGGCGGGAAATTCTCCTCTTTTAATATTAAGTAAGATAAGATAAGATTAGTGGACCTATAGGTTTAGCCGGGGACATTGCCTTCCAGGGACGGATGGAGGGCTTGGCTGGACAGGGCTATAGTCAGGTCTAGAGCCAACTGTGATATGGTTTTTAAGTCCAAAATTAGATCCAAAAATTAGTTCAATCAGGTCCAAAAAATAGTCCGGTCAGGTATGATTTTTTAGCCCACTTCTTCAACCCATTTTATATCCAATTTCCCCACTCCCGCCTGACTCTCCTTGACATTTATGAGATTTTGAGGCAAGAACAGTCACAAACCCTCTAACTATGGTACTGTTATAAATAATGTATATATGTGAATGACATTACCATTATATCCCTGTAAACTTTACAATATTACGATTGTGCCATTGTCCACTCCTATAAATAGGAGCCTATACTTACCAATTTATTACACCAATTCTTGAAGAGAAATTCTCTCCTCTAAACTCTCTCCATTTCTCTCTCTATGTTGTTCTTATGATTTCGATGATTTTATAACACGTTATCAGCACGAGTCTCTAACCAATTGAGTAATAACGGGAGTATGCTCTACAGTTGCATCTAAATGATGAGCCTCTGTATCAGAAACCTGATTATTACTAACCAATGTTTCCTTTTCTCTCAAACTGAAAAAGAATGATTCTGGCCGATCCAGATATCCGATCGACGATCGGCCACCGCCATCAGAACGGGCTTGTCAAGGAGAAGACTCGCCTAAAATTTGGCGCAGAACCAACGGCTGAAACAAAAGATATCGACCGAAGAAGAAAATCTGAAAAACTGTGCAAAAACAGATATCTGACCGAAAATTGAAATGCTTATTCCGGACGATTCTGAACTCCGATCGACGATCGGCCAGCGGCATATCAACGGGTTTTTCTAGGAGAAGACTCGACTGAAATTTGGCGCAAATCCAACGGTTAAAACGGAAGTTATTGTCCGGAGAAGAAGATGCTGGCGGACTGAAAAATGATGATTCCGGCCAAACGGTTGATCTTTTGGAAAATCGGAGACCACCGGCATGTTCAGGACGCCGAGGCACATATTATGGTGATGGGTTAATTTTTCCGATCACCGGCGCGTGGCGGCCGGCGGCGGCCGGCGGCGGCGGCGCGTGGCGGATCCGGCGATGACGAAAGGCAGTTTGTCCGTTTTGATGAATTGGATTTTTCTATGATCTTATTTTTCTGTTTTGTGCAGTTTTTAAAATATTCCGGCGGTCGAACATGGCGGTTTTCTTAAAAACTGTTTTTGGAGCAATCCTGACGAGATTTTGAACTTCGGACCAAAAGTAAGTTTGTTCTAAATTAAATTTTAAACCTATTGACGGTTTCAATTTATTCATATGAGCAATATATTAAAATATGGACGATTTTGCCCTTAATAATACATACAAGTATAATAATCGTAAATTAATGATTAATATGTGATCAATTGAATTATATTATGCTGCCACCTACATGGTTGGTTTTACCACCTACATGGTTGGCTTTACCCGGTTTAATTATTTCATTATGTCGATTCCGCCTATATGGCCGGTTTAATTGTTTCATCTCGTTGATACCGTCTATATGGCTGGTTTAATTATTTCATCACGTTGACACCGCCTATATGGTCGGTATATCAATTGAATACATATAAACACCTCAGTTGTTGGTTAATTCTAACATATTAGAGGGTTGTTGTCAACATATATACTTGGTGGTATAACCCCAGTATCGTTATTGTTAATATATATATACAATATTATTGTTATTTGATACTTCATTAAATGATACCAGAAGTTATCAATACTAAAGTTAGAAAATATTTTATCAAATGATACCAGAAGTTATCATTACCAAAAGGTTGATAAATATTAATAAAATGTTTTATCCAATGGTACCAGAAGTTACCAATATCTGAATTTGAATGGGTGGATGAAAATTATTCAACAAGAGAATGTTGATGTATGATAAGATAATATCACATGATAGCACGGATATAGCTAATGTGAAAATAATCTCATCAGTATTATGAGATGAATGTTAGATGATAAGTGCCTGGAAAAGTTCTTGCACGAGCACTTATATATTCCAGAAGAAGTACATATTTACTCCAGAAGAAGTAAAAATTATCATCTAAACATACTGAAATGATATTATTATTGCTCCTGAAGAAGCATAAACGAGACATACATGCAAAATGCAAAAGGGGAAAACATTTATGATCCTCAAAATTAGAGATGTGTTTCGGGAGTAGCCGTATCCTACCACCTCTGACCTTTTGAGGAAATAAAGAAAAAAGTGTGTTTCAAGAGTAAGAAATACTCCATACTCTACCACTTTAAATCTTTGAGGTACACAAGATTAATACATTGATAAAATCCTAGAAATTTATGGTGTGTCTCAAGAGTGAGAATACTCCGTACTCTACCACCACCTATTCTAGAGTTCACAAAGATAAATTTACATTAACCGGACTCCATTTTCGCTTGATTCCCCTTCCTTGCGACCAATCTATCTTTACTCCTGCTGGATCTTGTATTGGAATATATGATTGCAACTTATCCAGCAGTTCCTCGATAGTAGGAGCAGAAATAAGGATTCTCCTAGAAAATGGAGATATGAATCCCTGTTCCACAGCATAATCAAGAAATGTTAGCAAACCATCAAAGAAATTGTTTACATTTAAAAGCCCTATAGGCTTAGTATGGAGATCTAGTTGAGCCCATGAAGTAATATTAAAGATTTCTTCTAAAGTACCAAAACCTCCAGGCAGGGCTATGAAGGCATCAGAACCATATAACATGCAAGTTATGCGTTCATGGATAGATAAGGTTTGTACTTCATGCCCTCGTGTTTTGCCTGCAATATCAGCTAAAGGAGTAGGTATAACACCTATCACTCTTGCTTTCTCTACTAGAGCGGATTGTGAAACACAACCCATCAATCCACTGCTACCTCCTCCATACACGAGAGTGATACCTTTCTCTCCCAATTTCTTTCCTAAATCCACGGCTGCTTCTAGATACCCAAAACCTTTTCCCACTTTTGATCCACAAAATACACAGATAGTTTTGATCTGTCGAAATTTTGGTCCTTCCATTTTTGAAAGTAAAGAAGGAAAATGTTATTTTGGGATGCATGAACTATGAAAAATGTTTGGCTATTTAAAACCGAAAAACTTCACTATTTACTGGTCGTTTTTCGAAAAAGTGAAGATTTACTTTTGACAAAATCATCCTACTCACCTTTCGGCGATTTAATATTTTTAACCAGCCTTTATCAAAACTCGTGAAAGGAAACAGAAAAAATATTTTATATGTGCATATATATCAAATGATTTACCTTGTATTAATGCTGCATAGCCAAAGCATCATTGTTTATAACAGCATGGCAAACAGGATCTTTTGCTATTATATTTTTGAGACTATATCTCTCTTTATCGCTGATGAATTTAGCCCATAAAGATAGTAGCTCACGCTGCACATATCCACTAGGGTGCGTCTCAAGAGTCAATCGGATATCATCCAATGACTCCTTACTCAGTCCACCCTTAATGAAGTCTATCTTATCATCTCGATTTATGGATGAATATCCTATTGATTTACAACGGGTATCACATGTCCATCGAGCACATTTGTAGCAACTATTTAATCTTTTTGCTCTTCGCTTCTTTGCAAAAGTACTCTTACCTAAGCCAGGCTTGTGCTTAGAAAATGAATCTGGTAATTCACCAGCTAATCGAACTTTTGCTTCGATCAACCAGCGAACATCTTCTGGCATGCCATGATCCATCAGCAACCTCAATCTTTCGAGCCTAATTCGATAAATTTTTCTCAAATCATTTACTGGAAGATTGGAATAATATTTGCGAATATTTGAAAGTATGATATCCATTTTTGATGGATCTAGCCTTCTTCCCAAATCATCTATTTAAATGCATTATTCAACGCGTAAAAGAGCGGCGGCTCCGCGTGTCAGTGATATGGATTCCATCAAGAAATAATGGAATAAATTATTGAAAAGGTGAGATAATATGCCATTACCTTTTTCGATATAAGGGAAGATTTGGCGACAAGATTGAGATTATGAGATATTTCCTTGGATATTGTACCTGATTTTTCGGTATACTAAAAGTAATAAAGGTATACTGATTTGAACTATATAGAATACTGATGAAATAAATGTTGTATTGAACCAGAAGTTCATACATATGTACAAGTGAAATATCTTATTGAACCAGAAGTTCATACGTACAAGTGAAATATGTATATAGTATGAACCAGAAGCTCATAAATGAAATATACATTGTATTGAACCAGAAGTTTAGCGATATTGTATTGAATCAAATATTCATACATAGAAATGAAATAAAACCGTATAGAACCAGAAGTTCTATAATAAACGGTTAGATTATCAAAAGTTCCAAATTATTTTCTATGAGAATAACTTATTCAGAAATTGTTTATCATACAACAATATTCTATGTCAAACAGGGAATAGCTCAAGAAGCTTTATTATTTGTAAAAGTGCGATATGCATACACTCCACCAAAGCGCACTGAGATATATGATTGAAATTACATCCCTAAAAGAATGACATGTGTTATGGCATTTTAGCCGATTGATAATATTTGAGAACATTATGGTGAAAATACGCCTGAAGCGTAATTATGCCTGAAGCATAATGACTATCGATTCCAAAAATAAATATCTCTTGAATGATTGAAATGATTCCTTTGAGGCTAAATACTCAAATTAAGTAAAAGGGACATAGTCAAATGATGAGATATTCAGGTACCTGATGATAGAACATATAAAGAGATCTCTCCACGTTATATTGAGATGGAATCGATAAATAAGTCGACTGCATACCCTCTTATGAAATAAGATTGATGAAATCATAATTCTTTGGCCAAGTATGAAACCCTAATGTAGGGATTATTGTTCAAGGACCTGAAGTCCAAATGCTTAAATGTGTAAAGCCAGTAATTATATGTACAAATGAAAAATATTTCACAGTCGTAAAAGACGACTAGTTGCGCGCGAAATTTTTCATAGAACTGGCATGACATATGGTGGATAGACTATAGTCTAAATCACTAGCTTGAGCTCCTTGATATACCAATGAGTGAGATCAAAATGTATGAT
Source organism: Ligustrum vulgare (assembly GCA_963555705.1). Classification (NCBI taxonomy): domain Eukaryota; kingdom Viridiplantae; phylum Streptophyta; class Magnoliopsida; order Lamiales; family Oleaceae; genus Ligustrum; species Ligustrum vulgare. Next base: position 41,630,938 of record OY743172.1, on the reverse strand, counting down.
TCTCATCTCGGTACTTTGGGAGTATTCTTTGATGTACCAGTTGATCGCGGTACGTTGGGATTTCAAGTAAAATGATTGTAGATTATATGTCGAAATTGATATCTATTTCAATGATTGATTATGCTCCTGCAAAATTAGAAATTGCAGTTTATAAAGTGCAAGAACATACATGTATAAATCATTGAAAGATTCAATATGCCCAGATTAGTATCACTATAGAATGATACAAATGACTCCATGATATAATATGTTGAAAGTGAAATTGGAGTGTACTATTTATGACATCTGGGAAATTGATTATTCACTAGAAGTGAATACGAAAATGAATATTCACCAGAAGTGAATTTGAAATTGATTATTCACTAGAAGTGAATTTGAAAATGAATATTTAATTATTCACTAGAAGTGAAAGATGCAATCTATGAAAGTGAATTATAGATTTGATTATTCACCAGAAGTGAATTCTAAATTTGATTATTCACCAGAAGTGAAAAATACAATGAAAAGATTCGTGATTGCACCAATATACATGTAATATTCCATGAAAGGAATAAATACGCGTTGCACTCTTTTTTCCTTAGCTGAGGTTTTGTCCCACAGGGTTTTCATAGCAAGTTTTTTAATGAGGCAACAGTTGAGGCGTATTGATGAAAATTAATGAGAATAATGCACTCTTTTTCCCTTCGCTGAGGTTTTGTCCCACAGGGTTTTCCTAGCAAGGTTTTTGAGGCATCATCATAGCTATCAATAAGCTATAATTCAGCAACACATTGTTATACTGGAATGATATCAACAAATGAAGAAAATCATACACATCTTATGAAGAATGTTATGATATCGACTACACACAAGAAGATTTTCATATATATTCCAGAAGAAAGATGATATCATTATTCAAAAGGTTCATGAATACTTGATTGCACACTTCAGGGGGAGAATCATGCTGTCATGCTGTACTCTTTTTCCTTCGTCCAGGTTTTGTCCCACAGGGTTTTCCTGACAAGGTTTTAACGAGGCAGCGGCTGTACTCTTTTTCCTTCGTTCAGATTTTGTCCCATTGGGTTTTACTGACAAGGTTTTAACGAGGCAGCACTGAAGCACTGAAGAACTTCAAAGATTCAATACATGATTTGTTCTACTTGAACATTAAGACTCAACGATTGACGATGGCCAATATCAGGGGGAGCAACTGTACTCTTTTTCCTTCGCTCAAGTTTTATCCCATTGGATTTTCTTAGCAAGGTTTTAACGAGGCAGACAATTGCGTAATATGTCATTCAAGGGGGAGTGTTATAAATAATGTATATATGTGAATGACATTACCATTATATCCCTGTAAACTTTACAATATTACGATTGTGCCATTGTCCACTCCTATAAATAGGAGCCTATACTTACCAATTTATTACACCAATTCTTGAAGAGAAATTCTCTCCTCTAAACTCTCTCCATTTCTCTCTCTATGTTGTTCTTATGATTTCGATGATTTTATAACAGGTACTACTTGTTCTTTTTCCAAATTTGAAATTTATAGTTGTTAAAGTGTGTAAACCATGGCTACATTCGGCATTACGTCTACCACTGGAAATCCAAGATTTTGTCCAAATCCCAATTGTTCTATTGAGTAATTTTCAATTAATTTGTGTTGTATTTAGTTTCTTTACTATCGTTGGCATCAAAATATGATTTTTCCACCAATAAGATTACGAAATAGGAAGAAGAAGAAAGATGATTTTTTGTATAAAAAATAAGGGTGATTGAGTTATGTTTTAGAAGTTTTACTTGGATATTTTGGTATGGATCAATAATTATGTTGAAGGATTTCAACCACCATTAGAGAGCTTTCAAGCTCTTGTTTCGGTTACAGAACAAATGCAGCAAGAAGAAGACCCAAACTTTTTCTCTCACTTTGGCATTATTATTTATGTATATAATAATAATATATGTACGGAACCATATTTACACATTTGATCCTTTAATTCATAATTACATCATGGGTCGATCTCAATTATATGTTAACATTTTTACCTATATCTTTATACGATCATCGAAGTGACTCCTTGAGTTTAACTTACGTAGTCTCAACCCTTAATTTGATGTTGAATTTGACCAATAAGTATGTTGACCGTTGACAGGTCTTTCTAACTATATAAATTTTATATTAAAGTAACGTAAGTAAAAAATAATAATCAGGGGTGCTGCCCCCGAACCCCCGAAAGAGGCCCGCCCCCTCCTCCAAGTTAAGTTTCAACCCCCCATCAAAAAAATCCTGGATCCGTCCCTATTGCCTTCTATTATGGTTAAACATAAAATGAATCGCAATGAAGTTTTGAAAGGCCTCAGCAGTTGGTCTAGAGGGCCCAGGTTAAACTTTTTAGCTGATTTATCTCAAATATTGTAGGAAAACCTCAACCATGACCATGGCAGAGCTGTCGACTCAAACTACCGTCCATGTAAAATCCATACTACATCTGACCAACTGTCCTCTTCAATTAAAACGCTCCATATCTCGTGACCATTTTTCAAGGGTCCCAGTGACGCATTCGTGCTTTGTTGGGACGGTCACCCAAAACGCTCACTTCTCTCTTCTAATTGCATAAAAACAAAGATATGTTGACGCAGTGGAATCACTGTTTAACCAAAATGCTACAAACATAAACATTCATGGATAATTATGAGATGAGATCCATCCGAATGAGCCTTACAATGTGCTTGACTTAAATTGAAAGAATTTGATCTATGATACACTTGAATTGACTATATACCCGGTATTGAACATAATTTACAAAACAACATTATTCAGTCTTAGTAAGAGGGGAAGGGCTAGGGGTTTAACCGATGTAAGATATAACATTATCATAAGCACAAATTTCACTTTTTATAGGCCCAAAAATTCTTTCACGAAATAATTGTGTGGATAGTCAAGGTTGATACCTTGTTGTCTAAAAAATGAATTAACTTTCGTAAATGAACAGAATATTAATTCTTAATTACCTTAGTGGAAACGTAAACTTCTTTGAACTTTGATTTTTGATACTTTCTGTTGGCGTTTGCCGGTGTAAACTGAGATGTTTGGGGATACTGTGTTATTCGAGGTATGAATAAAGGTTTCCCGAATAAGTTTATTAATTTGAGTATCAAAAAGACGTCTAGGGACAGTGGCGGATCCACCTCTATGCGCGCGCTACCTCGCCGTCGATGGTGGCACTGAGCTGCTGTGCGCAGACAGGTTTGAAATTTACTTTAATTTTTTTTTTTTGGGCCCAAACAAAACACCAAACCAGATAGAGAACGTTTTCACGATCCATTTGGTCGACCCAAGCCAAATCTGAAAATTGAAATCTCTACCTTTCCTCTAGCTCTTCCTCATGATTCTCACTGCCTCACTCATCACTGCCACTGTCAACTTAGTGTTCGCCACCAGCAGTGTCGTCCCCGCCTGCCGTGACGCAGTCGCTGCCTGGAGGCTGGATTCCTTTTTGCTTCCGACCGGCAGTCAAAACTCGAAGGTAAGAGCTGCTTCACTGTTCTGACTCCTGTTGACTGTTGTAGTCTATTTATTTATTTATTTATTTTTTTTGTTATTTTTTTTTTTTTTGGTTTTGTAGTATTCACTTATTCAGATTTTGTAATGTTAATATAACCGTGTAAGTTAAAAATATTTTAATCATTAAAATTGATGTTTGATTTCTCAATTTTTTGGTTAGATTACGTTTACTCGGCTGTCCATTGTTGTCCTCCATTGTTATTCCCCAAGTTTTGATTCATTTGTGATTTCTCATTTTAATTACCAGGTAATGAGGCTAAACTTTAATTCGTTATAATTGATTTGGGAATTATGCATAAATGTTGCATTTAAATTTTTTCAATGTGGTTAGATTTGTGAATTGTGATTATAGGTTGTGAATTGAGATTTGGTGAATATTTGATTGAATTTTTGATCGTTCCAACCTAAACGAAAATCTCAACCTAGTGGTTCTAATTCTAGTAGTTCTACAACTGCTTCTAGTAAACGAATACCGATTAATGTCAATGTCATATATTTTGCATCTATTTTGCTTTTATTGGATTATATGTTCATTTATTTCATTAACAGGTGTTTTGTTTCATTTCTATACCTATTTATTTATTTTTAAATTTTATTTCATTAAATAATATTCACAATTTCGCTACTGCGATCGTTGACGTTCGTCGATCAACGGTCAACGACCGACGCTCTACCTGAACTTCTAGGCTAGATCCGCCACTGAGGGACACTGTATTATTCAAGGTAGAATAGAGATTTCTATAATAAGTAGTTTTCAAATAAATAAATTTGAGTCAACTCAGAATTTATTCAGGAACAAGAATTTGCCAAATAAATATATCCCTAAATGGCTAAATAGCTCTTATAACTTCACTGAAAACAAAAAGAAATTGAAATACGAAATATGATTATTGGAAAATAGCTAAACTCCTGAATGACGACGAAATGGAGACTATGGAATAGGGAGAATGAGTGGTGGTGGTCGATGACAAGATGCGAAATTGGATAGGAAAAAAGAACCATTTTGTTTTATTTTATTTTAAATTACTCGAGACTCAATTTATATATTATTTTTTTAAAAAATAAAATTGAAACTCTAGTTGCAGTTATTAAATACTATTTTTATATTTATTTATATTTATAATTTTACTGTCTGTTTATTTAAAGAGCATGACAAATTAGTCATTTACAATGCTTTAATGAAGAAAATAGATTGTGAGGATTTCTTGTGTAAAGATTGATGGAATATGGATGATTTGCCGAAGGAACGCAAATGATAAGGAATTACAACATTTAGTCATATTTGACGGGGGGTTTGACGAAATAAGAGGTAAATAACCATCTCTGCAATAAAATGTTGAAATGAAGGCAAAAATGCCAAATTTGAAATTATATGAACTATTTGCGCAATGAAGAAAAATGATCGGGACCTTTCACCCTAATTATCCAATTTATCATTTATCTGTTTTCACTAAAATAGTGGTTGAACTCTCTTTTAGGCTTTGTTTGTTAAAAGTTTTTGTTTAAAACAAAAATATATTATTTTTCGAAGTAAAATATATGATTTAAAAATAGAGAAAGAAAATGTGTGATTTAAAAGTGATTTGGAGAAATCTTTAGTTACCAACTCAACGTCCATATATTACTATGTTAGGCCTGCTCAACTTTTCGAGTTATTTGAAGCAAACAAACCTTAGAAATGCTTACACACGGGGGCGGATTAACTGTGGGAGCAGTAGAGTCAGCTGCTCCCACTGCCTGAAGCATTTTCTTTTATATATAATAATGTTTACTTTGGTGTTTGCCTCTGCTTGTTAAAAATTTTGTGTTTAAAAACATGTTTTTTTATGTTTTCGAGGTAAGATATATGATTAAAAAGTGAAGAAAGAAAATATGTGTGGTTAAAAAATAATTTGTGAAATTGTTTTATTTAAAAACATATTTTTGAGGTTTACCAAACATAGGCAATCTGCCCCCATAAAAAATGTACAGATTGTGAAAATTTTACCATTGAAATATGAAGAACAGCCGCGAACTGACCACATGTTGCAGTAGATTTAATTCTCCTTATAAATTCTCACATTTCGTTTCAAATTATCAACTTTACAGTCAAATATGATGGGCTGGATGGGGCCACCAGAATTTATAAGGGTTCAATTTTTCAATTTAGAACCTATTTGAATTTAATATACCGAGTACCAAGTGAATGGCTATAGCCTAGGTGCATATTGTCCTGTTTTAAGAGAAACAGTTACTACTGTGCCGGAGAAAGAATCAATCGAAGAAAGAATCGGCCAAATGTTTGGTGAAATTTATTTTAAAACTGATGTATGTTTACCATGGTGTAAATGAAATATTTTTAAATGGATGGTTTAGCTCATGTTTGGTAAACTTGTTTATTAACATGTTTATAAATAATATATTTTACCAAATTACTTTTTAAGTACACACAAATTCTAAGTCAATTTTTGCAACCATTTATTTTATATTGAAAAATATCACGTTATTGTTTGTAAACAAAAAACTTTAGTTTGTAGACTAATGATATTATTACTAAATCATGTTGGTAGAATTAGGTTTAACTCTCACGTTTATGTCAAATAAAGTAATTTTAACTTTAATAGTGAAATAATTATTTATATGAAAAATACTCTTTTACTCATTTATTTATTAATTTGTGCGTAAATTTATAATCAACATTCTTTTAGTTTATCCAATTATCTCACTTTATTTTTTTATTTTGATTATTAAAAAAGTTATTGGTTAATTCAACACATAGTTTATTAATTATCAAAATCTCATATTGGATAAAAATTATACATCTATATATATCTAAAAGAGTTATTAAGGCAATAACATAAATTTGAAGTTATATAAGCTCAATATAAATTTCCAATGTAAATTTATCATTAGAAAAGTTATAACTTGTTCGTAAGCATTAAATATGACGAATAATACAAATTTTAATTAATTTAACATCGTAATGATACAATTTGAAGAAACGTATAAACTTATATATTCAATTAGAATTTGATAGAAGATTGAAACCAATTATTAATCATGTTGATTATTTTAGTCTAGTTTATACTATTTCTTTAATCTCATATTGGATAATAAAAATTATACACCTATATTTAAATGAGTTATTGAGTCAATAAACAAAATGAATTTAGATAAACTAAAACCAAATTTCATATACAAATTTATCATTAGAAAAGTTATAATTTGTTATTCAACATAAAATATAATTAATCGTACAAATTTGAGTTGATTTAACGTCGTAATAATTGAATTTGAACTTTATAAACATATATGTCGAATTACAATGTGGTAGAATATTGATTTTTTATACATCAATAAACATATTTTATAAGTTATATCATTGAAGGATCTCATATTAGAAGTTTAATTTATTGTTTAATTGAATCAAAATCATTTGAAAAGTCACTAAATATTTATTTATATGGATTCCAATTTTAATTATGGGTATTATAGACAAAAGAAAAATAGATGTAGGGACATTATTGTCAATTAAAAGTTTCCTCAACATCCATACTTTTAGTGATAATGATAGTAATAGTGATAGTGATGATTAGTGATAATGATGTGATTAAAAAGTGTAACAGTTGTAGTTCCAATAAAAATTTATGGCCGAAAATGAGTTTTGGAGGAAATAGGGGCTTAGTCTTTGTTTGGTAAAAGTTCTTCAAATATTCTTCATGGACATGAAATCCGACATGGAGATGGGATATTATTGATGTATCACCTATTGTTTGGATGATAATGTGTCCGTGTAATGTGATTACAGAAGTTCTTTTCAAATTTTATCTTGTTTTTATTCTTTCTTCTCATTTTCTTTTAATTATGTTAAAGTTACATTCTTGTGATGGTGGTGGTGATGGCCTTGAAGATGCTGAAGATGTAAATAGGCATTCACAGGGACAGAACTAGGATATATAAACGCAATATTGATTTTTTTTAAGCTGAAAATAACAATAATTCAAACTTCAAATTCATAAGCATAACAAAATATTTTTATTTAAATGACAATATCTAAGAACTAAAAAAAAACCACAAATGTGCAATACAAAATATCTTATGGTGTTACTTGTGACGCATTATCCTACTCCCTACAGGATAAAACGTATCAACGATGACATCCATATCAATTCCAAGAGCAATTTCCCTCTCAATATAGATGACCATGGAATTCGATAGAAATTCATTCTTCATTTTATTGCGAAGCAATATCTTGATAAGTTTCATTGTTGAAAATACTAGTTCTGTTGTTGTTGTAGAAATTGGAAGAGTCAACATTAAATGAATCAACCTATCAATCAAAAAATAATGACGAGACTTCTTTGTTTCAACCAAAATTTGACCTAACTTAGGAAGATAGTCAACATTTTGGAACTGGGGATAAAGAAGTACATCAAACTTGTAATAATATAATTGCCTCCTCAAATCATCCCTCTCCGCTATAGTAAAATTCAGAGGGTAAAATTTCTCAACTAAAGAACAAATATAATCTATAGAGAAAGATTTAAACTCATCAATAGGATTCAACGCCTAGCACAGCTGAAGAAGTTTCATGGTTCTCTCTATAAATCTACAATTCAATTCTATCAACTGAAAATCTATCACGACATTAAGCCCCTATTTGGTATGAATTAAAATTCAGATTTTAGTATATGTTTGGAAATTTATAATCAACACATTTCCTCAAACCACATTTTAACCACAGACATTTTTCAAAACCACTTTTTAACTACAAGTTCTACCTTGAAAATACAAATAAACAAAAAAAGGAGACTAGAAAGCCGCCAAACACAGACTTAATCCAAGTCAAAGTCAACAATTAATTTTAACCACTTATTTCATAAGACTCAAAATTTTCAACCACACATTCCACCAATTTCTATCAAAATCTAATACAAATCTGATTTTAATCTCCACCATACAGGGTCTAAATATTAGAAAGTGATAATAGTCTTCAATTATGATATTATTTTGTTGTTCACAAGAACGTCTTGTACATTCTATATAACGATCATCTAACTGAGGCACATCAATATCATTATTTCACAAAAGTCCACCATCCACTGAAGAAAATCTTCCCAATTACCATTTTGCATATTGTTAAAAAGCATCTTTGTAGATGATACTAAATGTATTGCATTAAAAATATCTTGATCTTTCATTTGCAACGCTTGACATAGTAAATCAGTCTTTCCCAAAACATCATGCATCAACAACAAAATATATGTAAAGTAAAACCTTTTCATAGCATTGTGTAGACCTTTAGCATCCCCTCGTATATTGTTATTTGATCCACTTACAATAAGATCTTCAAGAAGTGTACTAGTTGAACCAAACATCTCAATCTATCCCTTCACATAGGAAAAATGTGAACTCCAACGAGTAGCTCCAGCTCGTTGCAAAGTACAAACTTGATTAACCCCAATACAAGTCACTACTTCTCCTGATGCTCTCAAGTCATTGATTTCATCCAATCAAAATGATTTTAATTGGAAATGACGCTTAGAAGAAGGCCTAAGTTAACAATGGAACTTAATGTTTGAAAAAATAGATACACATCTCGTACCTCTTTAGCCACAACAACTAAAAGAAGTTGTAGTCGTTTAGCAAAGCAGTGAACATAATAAGCAGATGGATATTCTTTAATAAATAAAGGTTGTAACCCATTCCACTCACCTCTCATGTTGCTAGCACCATCATATCCTTGGCCTCATAGATCTTTTAACAAGAGCTTGTATTGGTTTAATACATTACATATCTCCTTTTTCAAATCTAATGCATTGGTGTCTACAATGTTCACAACTTCAAAAAACCGTTCTCTAACAAATCAATCACCATCAAGATATCTCAAAATAATAGCCATTTGTTCTTTGTAGGATTCATCCACTACGTCATCAACAAGAATACAAAATTTGGAATCTCCAATTTCATCATGAATCTTGAGTCACACACAATCAACAATAATTTGTAATATTTCGTTCTAAATTTTTGGTGATGTGTAATTGGTTTTCTTAGCTACATTTTCTAGAACAACCGCATAAATTCCTTTTTTTTTATCTTCCTTGAAATTTTATTATTTCAATGAAATTCCCACGATTTAATGAATCAATTGATTCATCACACATAGATGATGATCCTTAGCTTCTTTTGAATTCCGTTGTTCTATCATTTGGTCAATATACTGAGGTAGGTTTTTCAAGTTATCCAACTTTTGCATAGCAAACACATGTACTGAATTTCTATCTCCTTCATGCCTTTTGAATGCGCAAGTGTTAGAGTTTACACTCTTCCAATCTTTGAACCCCAAGACTGTAAATGTATCACATTGAGTGGTAGTACTTTCAAAAATATAACAAGGGAAAAGGAATGCACTTTCCTTCTCTATGGAAAACTGAACCCAAGGCCATTTTTTGAACCAAGATGATAGAAATCGATGAATTTTGAGTCCCAAATCTAACATAAGGATAATCATATATAGGTTGAAATGGTCCCATTTCGACATATGCTCTTCGAATGTCATCTTGTGTGTGAATTGGATATTGAGCTATTGGGACGCACTTTCCAGGATCCCGTTCATAATATGAAGTAGTATCAATTTGCAATGTCTCAACAGTACATTCATTCTCAGGCATGGATATTTTGTTTGAAATAGGAGTTTCTTGTAGAACATTTGGAGTAATTGATGATCCAATATCATCTTTCTTATTAAAGTAATGAAAGATATTTCTTTTTTAGCATTCTAACTGTTGTGTTAGATTATCGCAACTGCACGATATCGTTAACAAGTAGTGGAGTGGACTTTTGAGTCCGATTTATCGATTTCACGAGGACTATTTATTTGCTATCGATTTACTTTGATCAAAATAATTCCCACACTAACACTAAAACTAATTAAGAAAATAAAATTGCAAGAAAATCCAAAAAGGACAATAAAATTGAGATTTAATGAAATAAACAATAAACAATGCAATTAATAAAAATAAAAATTTAAAACTAAATAAAACTAACGAAAGCAAGAAATAAAGTGGTGGATTTTCTAACAATTAAGTGATTATCGGGATTAACGATTTCGAAGTAATGTTCTAGCCTAATTTCTCATCTAAAGTTGTTTTCTAGAATTATATTTGGTCAAATTCATGCATGTATCTAATTTATCTCTCTCGAGTTCAAATTAGACATATTTAACTAAGTCAACCGTGTATCTCTACAGAGGGTCAGAGTTCTCTTTAGCTAAATGCATTAAATTACTTTGGAATTCATAAGTGATCACAAGCAACCACAAATTCATATCTCTATCTCTTTGTTGAAATTTTCGAATTTTATTATATGATCTAATTGTTAACTCACCTATCAAATTATGAAAACAATTATTAAATCATGAATTTGAAGCAACTCAAGTATTAAAAACTATAATAAAATCAACACATGAACATTGCAACACCAACTTGAGAATTAAAATTAAACTAAAAACATTAAATATAGATCGTCAATCTCGATTTAAAACTTAGTTACTCATGTTCTTGGAAGAAAATGCAATAAATAATGAAAATAAAACCCGAAATTTGAAGTATTGAAGAATTAACATCATTCCTTCTCCCAAGAATCATCAAGAATATGCTTCTGATTACTTCCAATTTTTAATAGTACATCAATCGCACCTCCTTTGTTTTACCGGCAGACAACTTAATTAGTAATATATTCTCACTTTGTTCCCCAATTAGCCAATCAACTCCTCCTTTAATTTTCCCCCAGCCGCATGTCTCCTCTCAATTATTTTACTGCCGTGACCTTTTTGTATCCAGAATTCCCTACCCGGCTGTTGTCACATATGTGTATACTAGTATTACACCCGTGCGTTATACGAAAAAACAATATGAAATGATTTTACTATAAATACTATTATGAAATAGAAAAAAAAATTAACACAATTTCTTTGATTAATGATATAAATTGTCAACAAATGCTCAAAATAGAAATGAATTAGAATTTTCATAAATTTAGGAAAACCTCTTTAAATACTACATTGTTTGTACATTTTTTGATTGTCCATATCCGTGTTATGCACGAAAGTTATTATAGGAAAAATAGATTTTAAACAACTGCTCAAACTTAAATTAAATGATACGAATTTTCAAATCTACGCGTATAGAATAAATAAAAAATCATGTCCAAATATTTTTGACCACCACGAATAGAAATAATAACCCTTAAAATATTATAATTTATATAAAATAAAATAATTGTAACATATTAAATATATGCGATCTTATATTTAAATGAATGTAACAAATTAAGCATTATATAACGATGCACGAAAGTGAAAATCAACCTCAAGAATTGCGATGTACGAACGTGAAATTTAACCCAAGAGACACATAAATTAATTTTTTTAAAAATAATTTAAATGCAATGCATTTAATCGAATATAGTCAAATACATATTTAATTATATGTCAACAAAATTTTAAAAAAAATTATTAATGAAAATCTAAATAAATATATATAATGAGTCATTTCTTCTATATATATGTTAATAAAATTAAAAAATAAAGTTTTACCATTTTTTAGATATATAATTATTATTTTAATATTTTAATAAAATTGTAGACTAATGACTTGTTTTACAATCTTTGCGAGGAAACATGTCATGAATTAAGTGTATTAGCGATTGTACCGCGAATATATCAACTCAATTTTTGGATCTAACATTCAATAAATAATTTAAAAAAAAAACTTTTGAACTATAAAATTAGGCTTATACAATACACTTGGAAGACTCAAACTTACATATTCTCTGTAAAACCGACAATTTTCTTTTTATATATTGTTCTTCATCATATTCTTCACAAAAAGACATGTAGGATAATTTTTTTGTGTAAATTTTGATTTTTAAGCATTAATTATTAATTTCAACTGTTTTCCTAAAAATAATCATTAATTTTAATAAATATTGTTACATTAATTTTTTTTTTAAAAAAAATTATATGAATTAATTATTAAAATATGTAATATATTCTGCATGCTGTAGTTATTTAAATTTATAATAAAAAATCGAAAATGGACAGAATCACTAAATAAATAAAAATAATGTCAAACTGATGAACGAGTTGATCGAAATTTTAATTGTAAAAATTAAAACAATTTAATTGAATTTACTTTGAAAATTCGTGTATTTATTGGTTGTTTTAATTTGATAAGAAAAATAACTAGAACTAAAATTAATCATTTATGACTAAATTGAATTAGTTAACAAATTATAAATAGAAATATAGGACTTAAATGATATAAATTAAAATGAATGAGGTATAAAGGAAAAGTAAAAAAAAAATATATATATAAAATAAAATTTTTACCTTTGATTTTGAGACTAGTTTACGAACAATATATTTATAGTTTATTCTCACTTATTAGCTTGTATTAAACTTCGCATTGAGATCTTCGGTTTGACATCCACATTACATATTTTTTGACTTAAAAAATAATACAATAATTATCAAACGAATAATAATTATTATAAAAAAATATTTTATACATTAAAAAAATAACATCTTGATGTCATGAATAATATAGCACAGATGCTTATGCCAATGTCATTAATTGCACAACTTGCTAAAATATTTAATACACAATTTTCTTTCTTTCTTTTTTTCTTTTTTTTTCTTTTTTTTTTTTTTTTTTTGCAAATTTTCAGATTTAGAAAGTTATTTTGGTGGGATACTATGTACGAATTTTGGAATAATTAAACCACAAGATTAAGAAATAACGAAAAAATAGTAACATTTCTAATGATTACCACTTACTAGAACTTAAGAATCAATAGCCGAACAGGGAGCTAGGGACCTTGAAGCAAGGATGGAACCAGCGGCAGTAAGAGGAGCTGATCACATCAGAGGACGAGCTCGTCGATCAATGAACTGGGCGAAGGCTTCATGGTGGGAGGCGATAGCAAGAGACGCTGAGGCTGAGTAAAGGATCGTGCGATGAGTTTCTCTCGGTTCAGATTTGGATTTGGAATTGGGAAGGATTTGTGGTTTGGGCCTATAGAGTTGGAGGAATATAGTGGGCCTTGCTTGGATAAATGACCAACTGAATTTGACGCCCAAAACATAACTTCAAAATTTTAAAAAAATTAGTAGGATTTAGCGTACTGATCAAGCCCTTAGCCAGTAGGGTGGTAGAAATAGCGATGATGGTTGTTTTGACATCGATGGTGGTAGAAGTAGTGGAAATAGGCAATTACGGTGTTGTTGGTGATGGTGATTTTGGCGGTGATAATAGTGGTTTCAACATTAATGGTGAGATTAGTGGTAGCAACATGCGGGAAAAAGAAGGAATAGAGGAGATAGGCGTGAAAGGGATCATAGAACACATCATGGGGATATGGATGAAGTGGATGAGAACCTTGGAAATATCAAGATGACAATACTATCTTTCGAATGGAGGAGTGATCTTGAGGTGTATCTAGATTGGGAGAAGAATGTGGAATTAATTTTTTATTGCCACAATTATTCGGAGGAAGAGAAGGTGAAATTAGTGGTGATAGAGTTCACCGATTATGCCATCATTTGATGGGATCAATTGGTGATGGGTAGGAGAAGGAATTATGGGAGGCTTGTGGAAACATGGGATGAGTTGAAGGTGATTAAGAGGAAGAGGTTTATTTCTAATCACTACTATAAGGAAATCTACTAGAGATCGCAAGGTTTTCCTAGGGTTCTAGGAGTTTAGAGGATTACCATAATGATTTGGAGATTTCTATGATTAGGGCCAATGTTGTGGAGGATACAATGACTAGGTTTTTGAGTGGGTTGAATAAGGATATAGCCAATGTGATTGAGCTACAACACTATGTGGAGTTGGAGGACATGGTCACAAAGCAATGAAGGTTGAAATACAATTGAAGTGAAATGGGGGCAGCAAGGCAATTTCTCGGCTCTTATCCTATTTCACAACCAAAAAAGAGAGGTTAATGAAGATTATGTCCCAAAAGGGAGTGAGAAACCAACACCTAAAGGTAAAAATATCTACAATTCCCGACCACTAAGGATAGAAATATTAAATGCTTTCTTTGTTTGGGTTCATGTCATATTACTTCTCAATGTCCAAATAAAAGACTAATGGTTATGCATAATGGGGAAGTTGTATCTGAGGAAGAATTTGAAAGGACACCTAAGGTAGAGGATGCTAGTGATAGTGATAATCTAATTTATGTTGATGTAGGTGAATCACTTGTTAATAGGCGTGCTCTTAGTACTAGATTTAAGGTGAATGATGTGGATGAGCAACACAATAATATTTTTCATACTAGGTGTTTAGTGAATAATAAAGTGTGTAGTATGGTGATGATGGGGGAAGTTGCACCAATGTGGCTAGTCTAACTAAGTGGAAAATTAGGATTACCTATGATGAAACAACCTAGACCTTATAAGTCTTAGTGGTTGATTGAGTCTGTGGAAATTAAGGTGAACAAACATGTTATGGTGAAATTTTCTATTGGTGGGTATAGTGACGAGGTGGTGTGTGATGTTGCCTATGCATGTTGGGCAGGCCATGAAAACATGATAGGACGGTGATACATGATGGATTTATAAATCAATACAGCATTGTGAGGAGTAAGAAAACTTATACTCCTTTTTCATTCGTCACCTAAACAGGTCCATGAGGATTAACTAAAATTAAAAGGTGAGTTTGAGAAGGAAAAATAAGAGAATTGAGGCTACACCCTCAAAAGAGGAGAGGTAGAGAAAATTGAAAGATAGAGGGTTGAGTTCCAAACCTTAGAAAAATAGAGAGAAATAAAAGATAGAACACCCGTAAAATGATTTTTTTCCCAGAGAGATTGATGTACAAGGAACCTTCCTTTGCACCTAGCCACGCTAACAAACCCCTCCCTAGATTGGTTAATTATGTTTTGTAGGTACACAATTCAAATTCCCAACTTAAATCCAAGGATAAATTGAATAGCAAGAATGGACAGCCCAGAAACTTGAAGGAAAGCACGAAGCATAAACACCTAGTTTGGTTAATTCTATTTTGTAGGTACACAAGTCAAATTCCAAACTTAAAGCCAAGGATAAATTGAATAGCAAGAATGGACAACCCATAAATTTGAAGGAAAGCATGAAGCATAAACATGTTTATCAAGTCAACAAAAGCAGAAGATACGTGAAAGTTAGACTAGATGCTGATTCGAGGTCGGATTCTTTTCAAGAGAGAGGGGATGATGTAATCCAAGGTGGGAACTCAAAGATGAGATTGGGTTGCAAGGAAATAAAGTGCAAACACAAGTTCGGCCCTCAAAAGATCAAGCTTGGAGTGATAACAGAAGGCTCAAGACTAGTGAATGTGGGTGGAAGCCAAAATTCAAGTCGAATGACGAAATTGGAAGAAAAACACCTCAACAGTCTTCCACGTGATTGTCGGACATCAAATAATGCAATCGCGCAAAAGAACACACACGTGATCGCACTTTGAAGCAAGCAGGCAATCATGCGTACTTCATTGCAATGGTCAGCGTACTCCAACGATCAACCAAGCAATCGTGCCAAACAAACCCACGCGATCGCGGGGCATTCTAAAACTAGGGTTTCCCAAGTTTCTTGATCTAATTTCATTTAAAGTGTTTTATTCTATTTAGAACTCTATTATTGCGGCCATTCAGTCAATATTTCATTTTTTTAGGTTATATTAATTATTTTTCATTATTGTAAGCATTAGATTATTGATTATTGAGAATTAAATTGAGTGTTTTTACACTTCAAAAAGGTTGAGGACTCCCTTTTCATTGTTCTTTATGAACATCAAGAACTTATCAAATATTTCCCATCTTTGTAGCATTTTACCCTAGAACTTATCAAGAAATTATGTAATCCTTTTGGCATTCGTAAATTCCAGTTCTTGCATCCTCATCACACAGATTTTTCGATTTCTACATCTTGTTCTTGTATCATGAGCTTTGGGTTGAAATCCTATTGTCTACTTTTTATTGTTTAACTAAATTTAGTTCTTCCAATGTTACAATTTTTAATTTTGCGTGTTCATCATTTTTTTCAAAAAGAATCGATTGCGAGACTTATTGGCCCACCATTTGTCATAACAACGAATATGTCGAAGTAACTAACTTATGTTAGTTGCATGCTATGTAGCAATAAATTTCAGAAATGAAAGACCTCAATTGTAATATTTTATTGTGCAAAGTTGAAGATAATATGTCTTTAATATTATTTTTTTTCAAAGTAAAAATCCCAACACAAACATCAAACATCCGATCATGGCCTAAAAGAATTTGGCTTCTTGTAGCAAAGTGAAGGGAATTAACGGAATAAATGTATTTCTCACTCGGTGTAAATGGCCTACACCAGAAAGCAATCTGAGTTAAATATTATGGTCAAACAACATGGCCTACAATAGCAGAATTACTTTATAATAAATTTACCGCTCCAAAATGAAGGAATGCAAAAAAAAAAAGAGCTTTTGATGGGGCTCAAACACACGCTTAGCGTTTGAGAAAATTCGTTACATGAAAAACCCAATTATAATGAATGGCTAGTATTTATTTGCCCAAAAAAAAAAAAAAAAAAAATCCTAGAAAAAACAATCATATAAAAAGAAATTAGCCCATTCAATCAATTTTAATTTTTTAATTCTTTTGTATCCTTCAAACGTAATTTGAACGTTGGGAGTTTCTACTTGCACATTAGATTATTTCTCTTAGCATGATGCCTTCAATGAGTGTGAGGATAAGTCCCTGTTTGATGAGTTGCAGTCAATAATTAATGTTATTCCAATATTTTCAGACCCTACTCGACCAAGGGATCGGGTCAAGGGTTAGATGTCAACCCGGGGTCGATCTGGATATTAAAATAATAATAAAAATTTTAAAATATAGAAAAATAAAAAATACAGAAATTCGGATCAAACCCGGGTCGACCAAGGTCGTTGATCAAGTTTGACTAAATTAGGTTTTAGGGGGTCACTCGGTCCGATTTTTGGCTTGATTCCCTGGTTTTTTGGTCGGCTCGGTCTGAATTTGAAAACAATGGTTAATTAATAAATTTTATAGGCCTACGATTTTCCAATCACACATTTCAGTAAATTTTATCAAAATTTACTAAAAATGTGATTTTAAACTCTATCAAACATGGATAAACGTGAAAAGTGATCAAGATCTTAATTGAATCTATTTTTTTAATCTAAGGATTAGATTTTCTCAACAACATCACTTGTTTAATCTTGAGAAAATACAACAAAGAAGTCAATTTTTGCATTTTGAATGTCATACATCCTTTCCAAATAATAATGATATTTTTGTAAATAATATGTTATTAGTGAATGACATTTATAATCCCGCAACTCTAATAATTATTATTGTTGACTATAAAATCTGGTAGGATCTTAGATCAACACGTCTCAGCTCCTCCCTCTTGAACACGTGAACTTCCTGCGCACTTGGATAAACAGTCAGTAGCTCTCATTAGCACTCCGACGCTCAAGTCAGTATCCATTTCGAGTAAATATAATTTGGATTTAGGAAATATAAGTGTGTAAAAGAGAGAAAATGGAGTGAGATTTGTATATTACGTTTAAGTAATGAGTTACTAACCCTTTACTTGGAGACACAAGTGATATATTTATATAAGAAGTAGTTACCTCGAATTGTGACATGTGTTATACTTTACACGTGGCAAGATCCTAACCTTTCATGAGGTAAACAATTTCTTTGGCTATAATCATTACTATATGTCATAGGGTTAAAGCAACCATCAAATTCCTTTAAAGATTTTGTCACATCAAGCTGTCTTCTGCAGACAAGTCATCTCAAGCTGTCTTGTTACCTTTCCAGGGTATTGACCCCGGCACAGCACCTGCCTGGCATAGCACCTTCCCGGCATAGCACCAACCCGACACTAACATCACCACAGCACAACATTATCCCGCCACAACATCACCCCAGCACAGCATCACCCCGACACAACATCACCCAGGTACATAAGAGTCCAACCAATTTAGTATCCACAGTCCAGCTTGCGGGTCCTGATTAGGTGATTGGATGTTTTGTGAATCCCCTGGTGAGCCCATATGGATGACGTGTCATGTCCAATTAAGCTCGACCATAACACTACTCCCTGAAGTCCTGTTGGTTCGTTTATGTACGAACTGGACTTGAAAATATAAAAGATCCATCCCTTGAGAGAACCATGACTTTCTTGGGAAAGCAAAGGACTTTAAACAAGATTTTGCAAAGTTTTCAGGGGTATCCAGTAAGGCTTTCACAAGAAAGGATTTTCAAAAATCTGAGAAAAATTATAAAGAAGTTTCAGAGCTTTATAGAAAACCGTAATTCATGTGTATGAATTCGCATAACTTACTTGTTTGAGTATATATATATATATATAAAAGCCTTCTTATGAGGCTTCACCAGAGTGGAAAAAATAGATTATATCTTGCATGATAAAGCATCCCCGGAGAGGAATAATATAGGCACTTGGGGCCATGCTTTAATATAATTTGGACTCTTGAGTCCTTATTTGAATGCTCGACAACCATTTCATGTAGATTTTCTTAGTTATATTAAGAGTATGTTGATCTATGTTTTTCAAAATTTTGAAAGTGCATCTTTTCTCCCAATAACAAGAACACCCGAGCATGCCTCGAATTTACGAGGACTTAGAGGATCATTTTCAATAATAATAATATCCCGAGAATGCCTCAAATAGGGGGGACTTATAAGGTTGTCTTTAATAACATTGGAGACCTTATGTACTAGCCTTGATGTGTGAGGGCTAATAGCCCATCTTGATAGTAGAGAGAGTAAGTTCAATTTGACACGTGTATCTTTGGATAATACATGTGTGTATATGCTCTCTACTCAAATTGGAAGTCCCAGACATTCATTGCTCTTGGTTGTTTCTTCTAGAATGGAAATGACCAATGACAGAGTCCTTTGTAAAAGGAGTTAATTGAAGGAGTCCCCTCGAGGAGTCAATTGAATCATTCCTTCATGGAAGGAGTCAATTGAAAAGAGTTCGTGGACGGAGTCAATTGAAGGAGTCACTCGGAAGGAGTCAATTGAAGGAGTCCATGGAAGGAGTCTGCCTTGTAACGGGAGTCCTTTGTTGAAGGAGTCCTCCAGCGATGGGAGTCCCTTGATGAAGGAGTCCACAAGTGATGGCAGTCCCTTGTTGAAGAAGTCCTCAAGTGATAGTCATTTATTGAAGGAGTCCTCAAGTGTGATGAGAGTCCCTTGTTGAAGGAGTCCTCAAGTAATGGGAGTCCCTCTCTTGGAAAGAGTTAATTGAAGGAGTCAATTGGAAGCAGTGCATGGAAGGGGTCCCTCTCTTGGACGGAGACAATTGAAGGAATCATTCTCTTGAAAAGGAGTCAATTGAATGAGTCCCTTGGAAGAAGTGCATAGAAGGGGTCCCTCGAAAGAAGTACTTCAGAAGGAGTCCATGGATGGTGTCCATGGTAGAAGTCATTTGGAAGGAGTCCATGGAGGGAATCCTTCGGATGAAGTACTTCGAAAGGAGAGAATGGAGGCTATCTATGGAAGGAGTCCATGGAAAGAGTCCATGGAAGGTGTCCATGGAAGGAGTGCTTCAGAAGGAGTCCTTCAGAAGGAGTCCATGGAAGGAATCCAAGGAAGGAGTCCTTTGGAAGGATTCCATGAAAGGAGTCCTTCAAAAGGAGTCCTCTGGAAGGAGTCTTTCGAATGGAGTCCTTTAGAAGGAGTGCTTTGGAAGGAATCCATGGAGGGTGACCATAGAAGGAGTGCTCCAGAAGGAGTCATTCAGAAGAAGCACTTCGGAAGGAGTCCTTGGAGGGTGTCCAAGGAAGGAGTCCCTCAGATGGAGTGCTTCGGAAGAAGTTGTATCTTTTGGAACCATGCCACTTGAGGAAATAAGGAGGGCTTCTTGAGCCATGCCATTTAGGCAATAAGGAGGGCTTCTTGAGCCATGCCATTTAGGAAATATGGAGGGCTTCTTAAGCCATGGCACTTTGGCAATATGGAGGGCTTCTTGAGCCATAGTACTTTGGCAATATGGAGGGTTTCTTGAGTCATGCCACTTAGGCACTAAGGAGGGCTTCTTGAGTCATTCCACTTAGGGAAATAAGGAGGGCTTTTTGAGCTATGCCACATGGGGCAATGGGGGAGGGGAGTCCCTCTTTTTGGGGAGCCCTTCTTCAAGATATTTGTTACTTATTTTTTTCAAGAGGTTTCCTTCCTTTTTCAAGGTTTTATAATATTTTCCAAGAGCTTCTTGCTCCTTTCTTGCAAGGTTTTCTTGATATTTTTTACCACGTGATTTAGTGGTTAGAAGTGTGGTTTTCCACAGACGACGCCAAAATATTGACCAAAAAATTTGGTAGTACCTTGGATCAACACGTTCCAACTCCTCCCACTTGAAGATGTGGACTTCCTACACACTTGGATAAACGATCAGTGTGCAATGAGACCGAGGTGGCTCCCATTTACAGTTCGACGCTCAAGTCAGTACCCATTTCGGGTAAATATAATTAGGATGGGGGAAATATAAGTGTGTAAAAGAGATAAAATGGAGTGTGATTTGTATACTATGTTTAAGTAATGAGTTACTAACCTGTTACTTGGAGACACAAGTGATCTACTTATAGAAGAAGTAGTTATTTCGAATTGTGACATGTGTTATACCTTACACGTGGCAAGATCATAATCCTTCATGAGGTAAATCATTTCTTTGACTATAATCATTATTATATGTCATAGGGTTAAAACAACCATCAAAGCTCTTTAAAGATGTTGTCACATCAAGTTGTCTTCTGCATTCATCTCAAACTGTCTTGTTACCTTTCCAGGGTACTGACCCCGACATAGCACACCAGCCCGGGGCACAACATCACCCCGGCACATAAGAGTCCAGCCAGTTTGGTATCCACAGTCCGGCTTGTGAGTCCTAATTATGTGACTGAATGTTTTGTGAATCCACTAGTGGGCCCATATGGATGACACGTCATGTCCAATTAGGCATGACCGTAACAATTATAATTGTATATTTAATTATTCCCTATATATATGAGACTCTATTTCTTAATAAATACACAAGTCTATTAACTTCTCTCTTCTCTTCTCTTTTTCTCTTTAGTTTATAATACGTTATCAACACGATTCTCTCAAAATCAAACTGAATTAGTTAGAATCTTATAATTTTTATAAGTATAATCATCTATCACGTGTATCAAAATTAATTTGGAGACATGTTTTTTTTATATACATGTTCCAATTCATGTGTTGTAGTTGTTCCAATTCCAAATTCGATCAATTCATGTACTATTTTACTATCTTCCAATCTGGGATTCAATGAATTCAAAATTCTAATTTGCAATTTTTTCTTACCAATCATATTTATATATGTATGCATATTTGGACTCAATTTCCTACATTTACATTTTACTAATTCATTCTAGTCAATTCATTCATAAAATTTGTATGTATAATGATTATATTTTTTCTTTATTGACGATCTGTATCCATATCCTTTTGTACTAATTCATAATGAAATCAAACAATCCAGGTTAATGAACTCAAGCCAATTTATATATTCTTTGCTTTAATTTTTTTTTCATTATGGTTGTAAAATATAGACGTTTGTGATGACTACTGAACAATCTTTGTGTCTTTATCCTGATTAAATATTTTTAGATGTTATTTAACTAATTTTAAGTTAATAATATATCGTGTTGAGGGTCTTGAAGAAGTGCAACTCTGCAAATAACAAAAATCTGCTAAAAACATGCTCCTAAAGAATTAATATATTTAAATAATATTTTGTATTGTTTTTGAAGTAGTAGATCATTATAATCAATATTACAAAAGAATATTGAAAAGGAAATATTCTAAATCAATATTTCAGAAAAATATTGTATTATAATAATTCTTGAAAAAGAAACAATTTAAATCATTATTCCAAGTGAATATTGTATTATAGTTCTTGACAAAGAAATAATCTATATCAGTATTTCAGAAGAATATTTTAGTATTGTTTGAAAAGTGATATTATATTTGAATTATTTTGTTGCTCAAGAATAAGCACAAATTCACAAATAACATTTGAAAATTATATTGTAATATTACATTTTATTCTAGAGAAGTTTCATGTCGATGTCTTTGTGAAACATGACTCTGTTTAAAAATTATTCTAGATAAATAATGTATTAAATCTCCGAAGAAGTACAAATCTTATACATTTTGAAGTTCTAAAGAATATTCTATTATCGCTTCCTAAATAAAAGTATGAATTTAGACAAACCAATATTCTAGAAGAACAATGAATTGATAACTGAGGAAAAAAAATGACTTTGTATATTATGGAAGAGTTTTATTATTATATCCGAATCAATAGTGCAGAAATTTACATTATTTGGACAACTTGCAACATCTGTAATCGAACATTGATATCTCAATAGCACATGGTAAGATCATAATAAAATTTAGAAAGGGGGTTCAGAACTCTTTGTTGTTAGGGATGGCAATAGGGCGGGTTCGGGGCGGGTCGGGGCCGCCCCGCCCCGGACCCGAAAAAGCCCCGCCCCGTGACCCGCGAAGTCGCGGGGCGGGGCGGGGCGGGGCGACCTCCCGCCCCGCTAAGTACCCGGTTTTTTTTTTTTTTTTTTTATATAAAAATAAATTGGTAATGAAATTTTACGTGAAAAATTTATGCGTTAAACTAGTTAGAATTTTTAAGTTTGAACTTTAAAAATAATATGTATATACTTGAAGAAAAAAATCAATAAACAATATAATGGTATAGTGGTTGTATATTCTCATATCCCTAAATTCCACCAATGTTCAATTCTTCTGGACTTCATCAAATTTATTTTAGTTTCTCATTTCATTATTTAAAAAAAAAAAATTACCGGGTCACGGGGCGGGGCGGGTCCGCCCCGAAACCCGGCGCGGGGCGGAAAACCCGCCCCGCGGACCCGACGGGGCGGGTAATTTTCGGGGCGGGTCAATTCGGGTCCTCCTGATTTCGGGTCCTTCAGGTTTTTTTGCCATCCCTATTTGTTGTTCACAACTAAGGGTTAAGGTTAATATCCAATGAGTCATTTATTAGAAATCTCTATTCGAACAATAGCGAATTTGGAATTACTTGAAAGATCGTGAATTTTTTGAGAACGAAACTCTTCCTATACCCAAATATGTATATGGAAACTTTTCATATTTTTCTCATAATTTATTTTTTTGAAAGACTGTGCGGTGTTCAATCTTCGTGAACAACCCATATATTTGGGTGATTTATGCGAAGAATCGAGTGGTCATCTATGTTAACCAATATTTTATTTATTTTTCCCGATCATTTGATGTGCTAGGGTTTACAAAGAAACTCCATGGAGTGGGTTGAGACAAAAATTTGTAGCAATTATTGTGCAATTAAGGGACTAGTTAAAGCCCATGTCTTCTCATTGTATTTTGTATTTTTTTTTTTTTTTACCCTTTTCAGGAGAGAATTCCACGTATTTTAAAGTTAAGCTGCACCATGGGGTTTTTGTTTTGGAAGATGAGAAATTATATATATGAGCATGGTAAGATCAGTTATTTAGATTACATGGACCTGGATTTCTTTAACACATTTCTCTTAAACAATGCTTGGAAGATGCTGAGATATTTTGAGCCGATGAGGTACGTTTATAGGATTGAAAAGAAAAGGTTGACTGAGGCATCATTTTGGTTAGTGACAAATGTAGACTTCATGACTGTTCTTAAATTCCTTGGTGATAAAAGGTTGGCAGAATTGTATTTTGTGCCTAGAGTTGAAATATTGAAACTATCTTGGGAGCCATCATTACCTTCGACAGTTGTACGTAGTAACTGATTTGAAAACTGGAGAATGTGAATTTTCCATGCACCATACTATGCTATTAAAGTTTTTTATGAGACTATAAATGGTGACGATGTTTACGTTATTGATGAAATCGAAGACGAGAAAAATGAGACTATTTTTTAGTTAATGATGGAAGAGGTGTGGATATTTTCGAGGAAAATGATGTACAACCTGCATCTAAGGTGGAGGAGCAGCCTGGAGTGCTACAGAATCAAGAATAGCCTCCAGTGGTAGAATTTTGTTGAGCTGCCTGCAATGGAGGAAGAGTTTGGTCATGATCCTCCATCTCCTCAAGTAGAGGAGTTGGAACAACTTGCATTGGGTGAAGAAGATCACGATGTTGTATTAAGGTATTTTTCTAATTCTGAGTATGATGAAGAAGAAGAAGAAGAAGATTAATTGGAAATCGAGATGATAACACATTCTTCAAACCGATTGAAGGATTTGACTTAAGAGTGGATGGAGGTAGCAATGAACATTGACATGATCGGGAAGGAAATGAAGACAGTGAAAGAACAGACTATGGGGATTCAAATGAAAAAAGAACCTTCTAGATAGAATAAGAATATGAATGAAGTCTAGTTTAACCTTGCTACAAATATTGTAGATCCAAAATTGAAATTAGGTAACGTTTGCTTGTATTGATTTTTATTTATGCTCATTCTTATATATTTCACATAAATGTTGACGGTTAAGGTTTTGACGCAAGAATAAAGCTCGAAAATGTGAAGACTTTGAGAAGTGCAATTGTGCATTTGTGGTACCCCAAATCTATATTAATATATAAAAGCAGCTGAGTTTTGGCGGGAAAACTCAGCTTTTATTGTGTTCACACTGCTAATTCCACTTAAGTATTTTTATAAAGAATTTTTTTCACTTATTTATATTTGATTATTTGTGTTTAAAACTCCCTTTTCATAAAATTATTCTAATCATTTAATGTTTTGAATCTTACAAATAAGTATTTGTATGTATTTATACAAATTCAATGTAAAATTTTCAGTTCAAAATTATATCGAAATTGTATTACGCATCTAATACTAAATAAATATTATCATATAAAACTTTTTTATAAATAATCTTATTTTTTTAGTTATTTAGTACATCTAAAAATTCGAGTTCCTTTGTATTGCGTTCTATTAAATTAATTAGTATTTTTATAGAAAATTACTTTTAATACGTAAATAATTTTTTTGTAATAATGTGATATTTTATTGGTCTCAATCTTATGGATGAATAATTTCGTTCGGTCATACAAATCCAATGTCGAATTTTCATTTACATTTATATCGAATATTTAATCAAGTTGTATTAAATTTCATTTTAAATAGTCATAATTTTAAGTTCTTTGGTATATATACATAATAACCTTCTTTTCTATATCAGATTATTTATCAAAATAATTTTATTTACAATTACATTTAATCATTATATGATTTCTTATTCTAGAAAGTCTCATATCACATTTTTCACATTAACGGTTAACAAATTTATTTATATTGTTTTGAAATTATATAGTTATTAATGGTTTTTTTGTCATAATTGTTAAGTCTAAATTTTAAAAAATAATTAACTATGACATGATAATAATTGTTATATTTTAATTCAATATTTATGATTTTTAAATTTCTACAACAATAAGTAAATTGTATCTCAATTTACTTAACTGAAAATTGAGATGATCAATGTTATATTATATTTTTCATTAAAAAAACAATTACGTTGTATAATTATTGCAAAAACCTATAATATCATGAATTTGATGCATCATTGTCAATCTCATAATTTTAGTATTTTTTTTTCTTTTTTTATGATTATCGAATCTATCTATATCTATATTTATATAATATATAAAAGTAGCTGAGTCAACCTCAGTCAACTTCCCTTTTTCCCTCCAAAACTCTTGTGCTATGTGCAGATTTTATTTATTTATTTTTCAAATTTTTTGGGACTTCAATATTTATCATGTTCACACTACTTATATCCCCTATCCAATAATCAACTTCAAAACCCACTTCAAAAATAGTTGGACCTTCAATATTTATTTATTATTTTCAAAATCGCCGACATCTACTTATAGTCTTCAATATTTGATGTGTTTACATGACTTCTATTTCCCGCCGCCTAATTACACTGGAAATCCAGTTATTTTTCCTTTTTCGCTTTGTCAGAATTTGTTTCATTTGTTTCCCTTTTTCAAAATTTGTTGATTCATTTTTGTTTTCTATATCTTTTTTTTTTCCATTTCCCTATATACAACCTCTTTCATTTCTGTTATATATAATTATTATGAAGATATACACAATAATAAAAGATTCAATCAAAGGGTTATTTCTTTGAAAAAATGTATACTGTTTAACATGACCGCTCTACTCCACCTTCTATTTATCACGTTTTATGATTCAAAGTTTCTGGTGCGGTGGTAATGCTTATTAGTTATTAATATTACAAACCAGTTGAAAATAAAAAATAGTAAATTATTTTTTGAAAAAATAAAAATGATTGACACTACTCTTTTCTTCAAGACCTGTGATATTTTGAGTCATTGAATATAGATTTGGATTTCTAACAAAAAAGAAAAAATATTAAAACAATAATATTGTAGAGAAAGCTTCGAAAACAATATAGAATGCAAAATTATTTTAGACTAATAAGAGGATTTGTTAATAGTCTATTTATATTATGTTCTAGATTTCTCTGTTGGGGTTGCAATGTGTTAACTAATGTTGGGCTATTTAGAATAGTTTTGGGCTTGATAGACATGTTAATGATTTCGGATGTTGAGTGAAGAAAAAATATATTATTCATGGGTCAGTATATATATTTGATGAAATTGTATATCACATTGTATAAAAAATAATAAAAATAAGAAACTAGAATTTTTTTTTTTTAAATTTGCTTTTACTCAGAAGTTGTTTCTTATTTTTTATGATATAAGAACGATAATTTGTTTGGTTTTACTTATTTATATTTGACTTTTTTGTGTCAAAACCTCTCTTTTCATAAAAAAATGTGTTCTTCTAACATTTTCAATCTTACAAATAAATATTTGTGTTCATTTATACAAATCCAAATAAAATTTTCAGTTAAAAATTATGTTGAAATTTTATTACTAGATAATACTCTCTATGTCCTACAAAGATAGTCCACTATTTCTTTTTTGTCCATCTCAAAAAGATATTCTACTTTATTTTTTAAGAGTGAAATTAATATTTTATATTTCATTTTGTCCTTAATCCGTATGAAAATGAGTAGAGGACTATCTTTATAGGACGGAATGAGTACTAAATTATAAATCACATCATACATATATTTTTTTTTTTATAAATAATTTTATTTTTAGTTATTTAGTACATCTAAATATTGGAGCTCTTTTTTATAGCATATTATTAAATTATTAAATATTTTTATAGATAATTACATTTAATACGTAATTAATTTCTTATAATAATTGTTATATTTTATTGGTCTTAATTTTATGGATAAATATTTGGTTCAGTCATACAGATCCAATGTCAAATTCTCAATTAAAATTATATCTAAAATTTATACACATTCGTATTTTTATAAATCACGTTGTATTGAAATTTTTATAACTAAATCCTATTTTTAAGTTATTTATTACATATACATATTAAAGTTCTTTCCTATGTTGCATTATTTATCAAAATTATTTCGATGACAATTACATTTAATTCTTAATTAATTTTTTATTCCAAAAAATCTCATATCACATTTTTTTAACATTAACGGTTAACAAATTTATCTATATTGTTTGAAATGATATAGTTATTAATGGTTTTTGTCCTAACTGTTAATTTTAAATTTTCAAAAAGTAATTAATCATACCAAGATATTCTTTGCTATATTTTAATTCAGATTTTATGATATTTTTTCACAATAATATATGAATTGTCTCCCAATTTACTAATTAACTAAAAATTGAGATGATCAATATTAAACTATAATTTCAATCAGAAAATAATTACGTTGTATAAATATTGAAAACCTAAAATATCATAAATTTGATGCAATATCTTTGTCAACCTCGCAAATTATTATTATTATTATTATTATTATTATTATTATTATTATTATTATTATTATTATTATTATTATTATTATTATTATTATTATTATACATGTTATTTTTCATTGTCAATTGTCAAAATATTGAATTTTATCTTTTATATGCATGGTCTCTATTATTAACTTTTTCATCTATTGTTTGAATGTTCAGAGTATATGAATACTGGAGATCCTACATTTAAGTGTTAATTTTGCAAGGCGAATTTTTGGTTCGAGGAGATGGTGAATAATCGTTACAAAACTTGAAGATCATATTCTATAAGGTCAAATTCTATCTGACAGTAATGCAGGATACAAGTTTTTTATTCTAAGGATATCGTTGAGCCATTCGAATTTTAGGATACTTATTATATTTAATTTTTTTTTTCATTGATGGTGTCATATGTCATGACTATCGATAAGAGTCACACACAATCATTTTCGCATGTATGACTTCTCCCTAAAAGGTTGATGTTTATACATGAAACTAATAAATGATGAACTTATCTCTTATTTGTAAATGTTATTTATTTTGTTTAAGAATTCATTTAATTTCGAATAGGATTATTTTTATTTAGAAGTTTCTTCCCGTGCATCGCACGGGATGATTCACTAGTTCTATTAATTCAGAATGCTACTAAAGTCTAAATCTCCTTAAAATACGTATTTTAAATAAATGCCAAAATACATAATTTTTTTTTTTTTTACACGGCATGAAACTTGAAACAAGATGCAGAAGCTTAATTGATTGAAATAATTTAAGTTTCAATATCAAATATAATACACGAATCATCAAACTTTCAAAATAATAAGATTCGAAATTATTTTGAAAAATGGAAAATGATTGCTAAATATACTTGGTTAAAAGAAAATTATAAGTTAAAATGGATTGTTATTTTATTCAAAAATCGCCCACTCATTGCCATGCCTCGTCGAGCTCCTCAGTTTGAAATGGTGAAAATAGTGGGGTGAGCATAATGACTTATACTCAGTGGGGAAACTGCAACTAGCACAAGTTAAATCCAAACATGCAAATCCAATTATGAATATCACACTAATACACAATTTCTTGTTAATTTGTGTACTATGAGACATCTCCAAAGACCCACTTTCCATCACGGACCTATTTACAGTCCCCGAAAACATGTTATTAGTGCTAAATAGAATTTTGCACTGTGGGACAACCCCAATGACCCACTTTCGATCCTAGACCTATTTACAGTCTCTGACAACCTTTTTACGAGTATAAGTATTATATCACAATTAAAATCATAAATCTAGAAATAACATGGACAAAATAATCACAATTGCTTTAATGTAAACCCCATCTCAAAGTCTTGAAATTTTCTGAAAATTGAAGTGGATGTGAAACTACAGTGTTTTAATTTTTTGTGCGACCTCGTCTAGCAATAACAATTTAATATAATTTAGGATACTAAATCCAAATTAATACTTTAAAAATTTGGGAGACTTAATTGAACTTCTGGAAAGTAAAGGAAATAGTGATTTGATAAATCTTTAAATTTTAGGGTCTAAATACTAAAATCAAAAAGTTTAGGACCGTGTTGAATAAGATCAAAAAGTGTGTTGAACTCAATTGATGGAATACCAAAACTTTTGGGCTAAAGGGGGAGTTAAATTAAAATTGGGGACTAACTTAAATCTTTAGAAAACTATTGGTTCAAAGATTTTCTGCCAAATAATGGCCGACGGTAGGAGGTAGACTTCCAAGACAGTCCGGGCAGCAATGGTTTATGCGAGAGAGAGAAGATAGATGTTGGGCAGTGACTTTTGGTATAACATTCAGCAGTAACGAGGCTTCTCCGGCCAACTCGTTGCTGGAAAAAACATGGGATTCGGGTGTTGGAGTATTACATGGAAGAAAGGTATACCTATATGTGATTAAATTCTTGGGTTTGAAACAAGAGATGGAATTTACTTCCCAATTAAAAATTTCTTTTCTTGTCCCTTGTATATACATATATATTTTGAGAAAGTAATATGTGAAAGAAGTGTATAATGGCGGTTGAGACTTTGGGTTGAACGGAAAGGAATGCTATTGCAAATCTGAAAATTTTCGTTCTTCTATCTCTTTTTTTCTATTGAGTGGTTCATGTGGAATTGAAGTGGATATGATATTTGTATCCATATCAAATTTTTGCTCGATTGATGGACGACAAGAAATTTAGATCGGGCTGATTTTCTTTCTTCTACTATTTTTCTATTTTAATTCGACTGAATAAAGAACACATATTAGAGAACTTCAAAAAAAGAAAAATCCAAAGTTGTTTCGAAAGCTTACCTGTTGAAATTGTTAATGACAAATGTTGGACTCAAAAACTCGAACTGCAAAACTCGACTGAGAGAATATTGATGCAGTGTGATTAACGTGTGAGATAGATGATCATATAAATGAAAAATAATGATTTAAGGGTTTAGAATTTTTACTTAGTTGCACCTTTGAGAAAACTGCAGTGTGAAAACTTTTGGAGGTGGAAAATGACTGGTTTTGATATTGTGGAAGAATGGAAATCTGATTGTAATTTTGATAGAGGTTGAGTTGTAGGTGAAGTAGGAATCTTCCCCAACTCACGGTTCTTGATTTTTGAAACAAAATTCGGGAATATTTGGGCCAACCTTGGATTTAAACTTTGGGTCAATAGGAACATTGGACTACAATAATTTGGAATAGGTAATAGGTGTAAAATTCGACCCGATAAAATATTCAAATTTTCAAGTTTAGAAATCGTTCTTTACTTATTATATTAAATGTCCCAAATCGAAATTTAAAATAAGAGATTAAGTCTGTTAATTCGAGCTAAGAATATTTTTGAATTAAATGAAAAGTGGAAACCTCAACTCGATAATATATTAGAATCTCATGATTAAAATCATTATTAATTTCAAAATTGAATGTTCTGCTAGATGACTCGACGAGTGTAAGGGTGCAGAGCACATATGTTTGTGCTAGGCGCTTGTATAGCAACTTCAGTTTGAAACACAAAGGTTTAACATTGAAAAGTTTGTTATGGGTTGCAGCAAACTCTACTACTATATGGGAATGGAAGACAATAATGTAGTAGATGAAAGACACTGAGAGGAGGCCTTCAAATGATTTGATGTAAAACTAGCATATAAGTGGACTCGATTCCATTTTCAAGAACATTCCAGGTACGACATACTACTCAACAATCTTTGTAAGGCATTCAATACTTCTATTGTAGAGGCCAAAGAAAAGCCCACAATCACCATGCTTGGGAAGATTGTGGATCGAAAAATGATGAGAATGGATACAAAAAGAGAGTCAGTGCAAAGATGAGATCATAACTACAAGCCAAAGATTGTAGGGAATATTGATAAGGCTAAAGGGGATGCAGATTCATGAAGGCATCATATGCTGGAAATGAGAAGTCTGAAATTGTAAATAGTGATGGCCTAAGATGGAGTGTGGATCTTTTGAAACTTGAATGTGATTGTAAGAAATGACAGCTTAGTGTGATTCCATGCTCACAAGCCATTGCAGGTATACTTTCCACAAAGCTAGACATATATGAGAATGTAGATCAATGTTACACGAAAGAGTCATTCATGTAGGATTACAATCCTTTAGTTTAGCAAATGTCACTTGAATTGTGGCTATACCTAGGAAAGAATTCTTTTAAACCACCGAAAAAAAGTTGGATGACCCAAGAAACTAAGAAAAAGTGCTCAACAGGAACTACCCGCGGGATCGAAAATGAAAAGTGGGATATAGATAACATGCAAAAGGTGAGGAGAATCAAGACATAACAAGAGGACTTACACTGCTCAACTGCCGTAACAACAAGAAACACAATCTTGTAAGTAAAAAAAGGGGGCATCAGCAGCGAGTGACAAGCGTCCAATGAAGATGTAGTAGAAATCACTGTGTTTGATGTAGTATGAAGAATCGCTTTTTGTTGTAGTATGAATAATCGCTTATGGATTACAGTATCTCATGTTTGATGTAGTATGAAGAATCACTTTTGGAAGAAATGTAGCTTTGGGATGCCGTGAAACATGTCATGTAACTCTGCATTTCAGATAATGACATTTTGTTTATATATATATATATATATATATATATATTTGTGTATGATTTATTTTTTGTTTAGGAATATCTAGTTTAAACAAAACTGATATTTGGGTCTTCTACAATGCGCACAGTTACATAGGTGGGGATTTTTTTGAATTACTATGAAAAGGTATTAGGGTTTGCATGTTTTTCATTGGAAAGATTTGGGGCCTTCACTGCATCATGGTCAAAACATTTAGGGCTTCTAATGCACCATTTCTTAACATTTTAAAAGTTGTTATTCATGTTTGTTCGTAAGAGAAAGATTTGAGCAACATACATACATTTGGGATTTCCATACAACACTTTCGAAAATAAGCACTACATTACTAGAAATTAATTTACCACACTACCTCCATAACCAAACATTTCCAACTGTAAAACCTTCAAACGCATACACAGATCTAACCACATACCCATTTTATAAATACTCCACAAATAAAACTTAAAATCCAAGACCTCCACACACAAACTCTGGATAAACAAAGTGTCATGATCTCAACTTCCATCTCTCTCCTTGAGCGTAGAAAACCAGGTATGAGCTCCCTTGATCTCTCACACATTGGGGGTCGCATCATACAAAATATGAACACCCATTGTTATCTTGACTATGTTGACTTGTGAGAAATCTTTTGCCTGAGTTCGGAATTGTCCACGAAGTCTTTATCTGGGTTCCACATCTGCCGACAAGCATTTCCATTTTAAGATGACTGAATCGTAGGAATGAGAGAGAGCACAAATATTGAGGGCAACTGCAAGGGAGGAAAATAAAGCCCCTGTTTGGTATATATTAAAATTAGATATTTAGTAGATTTTTAAAAATTAATGAGATGCGTAGTTGAAAAGATATGTCATATAAAATATGTAGTTGTAATTAATTGTTGACTTTGATTTGAGATTAAAATCAGATTTCAATCATAAACAAACAAGGCAAAATGATTTTACATTTTTGTTTGGGTTTTATTGTTGTGTTATGTTCATTGAAAATATTACCCTTCACTTAAGTGCTTAATTTTTTTAATATTTTAATGGTCAACTAATGGCTCAGTGAATAGATTCCATCTATTTGGGCTTCTACTGCAAGTGCTAGAAAGGTTTGGTGTGACGGTTGCAACAAAACAAAGTTAGAGTAAAACTTGTAATGTATTGAAAGTTTGCGGCCTTGGATTCAATTATTCCATAAATTATCTATTATTTGATTCATTCTTAATTTGTTGTTACTCGTAAAGTAGTATAATATTATCAATATCTAGAAAAATTATTTTTGCTCCTAAAGAGCATGAAATTACAATTTCAATTTCCAGAAGTATTTTGATTTATTTTTCTTGAATAAGCATAAAATATAGCCATTGTTTGGTTAATAAGTAAGAGGGAGAAAAATGTATTGGGGGCGTGTATTTCAAAGGAAGGGAGAGAAAAATGTGTTAAATTATAATGAGGATCAAACAAAGGCATATTAGTATTATTGAAGAATATTGTATTGTATTCCCGAAGAAACATAAATTTATATGTACCAATATCCTATAAAGATATTGTTTTATTGTTCCCGAAAAGCATAACTTTATAATTTTCAATTAGTCAAATAATATTTATAAATGAGAAGCCTATAACATTTCTAATTGTGTTTCTTAATGTTACACTTTACTACTATTAATACAATTGAAACAAATATTGTATTGAGCTAGAAGCTCGATATTTTGTTACTTTATAATTTGACATGGC
Source organism: Ligustrum vulgare (assembly GCA_963555705.1). Lineage (NCBI taxonomy): Eukaryota > Viridiplantae > Streptophyta > Magnoliopsida > Lamiales > Oleaceae > Ligustrum > Ligustrum vulgare. Next base: position 41,596,630 of record OY743172.1, on the reverse strand, counting down.
TGGTTGAATCTTCTCGTGTTCAATAATGAGAATTGTTGAAAATTCAAAATGACAATTATCGAAGAAGAAGAAGATTTTTCATATTAATAAATTATCACGCATTGTAATAAATTCTCATGTATTATTTTTTCTCAAAAAAAAAACTTTTTATCTCACTCACTAAATATGGAATGAATTCCTAATATTCTCGATTTTTGAATAATTTAAGGTTGAATTTTGTTGCCCACTCATACTCAATGTATACCATATTGAAATTTTTAAAATTGGATACAATAAATGGTTACATGTGTTATTGAAAACTTATGCAAGGGGTATAAGATATTATTTGCTCAAATTATATTGTTATGAGCAAAATAATATATGTTTATATTCCAAAATCACTAAATGATTTTATGTATTAATTGGGGGTAATAATAGTACATTGTATTGTTAATTATTTAGAAAAATTGTATGCTTACAGGTATTTTCTATATATTCGATGAAACAATTTGAGTGAAAATTTTGTTTCACATGCCGTAGTATTTTGTATCGAAGCATGATAGAATGATAACCTCATGATTGACTTATGAAATCATATGGTTTTCATCTAAAAATTTGTAAAGTGCGATATATTTTTCACCACAATGCAATGAGATGAAAATAAATGAATGATGAGAATAAGTGGTTAAGTTTGAATCACTAATTATAATTATACATGAAGAATGAGATGTTACGACATAATTGCTAATTTATATAATATAAGAAATCTCAGCATTAGGGGGAGAAATTAAGTAGCTGAATTATAACACTTCTAAAGCGTGGTGGTAATAGATTCCAAAATAAATTTCTCTCAATAATTGAGATGATCTTATGGAGACTAAATACTCGTGGAAATTAAAAATAAATCGCTAAATACTAGGTACTGATGGTAGAAGATATAAAATGGTCTATATAGATTGAGATGATATGAAATTGATAAATAAAAGTTGAAAACATATAATACATAACTTTATTATAAAAATATGGATGGTGAATTTATAAATATTTTGTCAAATATGAAAATCCTAGTATAGGAATTATTGTTATAGGACTTGTAGTACAAAACACTTAAAAGTGTGAAACCAGTAAGTACCTGTACAAATGAAAAATATATTATAGTCATAAAATACGACTTGTTGTACACGACATTTTTCAAATAACTTACATTATAAGTGATTGATGAAATTATAATCTAATCACTAGTAGCTTTTTGATATATTCATGAGTGAGATCAAAATTGTTGATTCTCATATCGGTATTTTGAGAGTATTCTTTGATGTATTATTAATCACGGTATGCTATGATTTCAAGCGAAATGATTATAGATTATATTTGTGAGAAATAATATGTATTTAAATCATTGCTTATATTCCAGTTAATTGACAATTGTGGTATAAAAGATGTTTGAAATATACAAGTATTATATGCCTAAAATAAAATCACTTTGAAATGGAATATGATTGAGCGTAAGAATTGTATAATTGACTCTATATGAAAAAATATTGAAATTGAGATGTAACATAACTGTGAATAGTATTTGAAAATTCTGCCAGTTGATTTTCAAGATACAAATTCATGATTTATTGTTCACCAAAAGTGAATCATGTTTGATTATTCACCAAAGTGAATGATTCGCTTGTACAGTTGGAAAATGCATTCAGTGCATTAGTAAATACTGATAATAATATATGACTTCATATAGCATGTTAAATAATGATTGAAAGAATGATATACTTCTTCAAAATTGAAAGGTAACTTTGAATTTATTTTTAAATAATTAATAATATGAGTAATTAGAAATCTATATGGAACTAATTATAAATGGTAAATTTAGTGAATAGATTCAATATTGTAAATATTAATAACAGAGATATTGTCATACACAATCAATATACTTGATGTTCTCATGAGGAGAAGTTAATGTGCACTGAATTCTTTTTTCTTTAACTGAGGTTTTATTTTACAAGGTTTTCCTAGCAAGATTTTTAATGAAGCAACTGTTATGACGTATTGATGACGATATTGTACTCTTTTTCTTTTATTATGACTTCTTTCTACAAGATTTTTCCCAGTAAAAGTTTTATTCAAACATTATCACAACTATTTATGGGCTATTATTTAACAACCACCCCCTTAAATTATACTTAAATGTTTGCGAAAACTGAAAAGACAAGAATGTCAAGTACAATATATGGTCATCATTTGAAGAATGATTTCAATTTTATGATGCCAAATACATACAAAAAGATCTTTAAACATATATATTTCAGAACATTGATGATATCGATGTTCAAAAAATTCACTTAAGTGACAATGTGAATTTTTTTTTTTTTTTTTTTTTTCGTTTATTTTTTTTTTTTTTTTACATAAAGCACTACCAAAATCTACTTCAAGAGGTTGGTCCACGAGATGTAAATGCATCGACTCAATTATCTACGATTATCAAAATTAGGGGGTGTAATTATACTCTTTTTCATTCCATTAGGTTTTGTCCCACTGAATTTTCATGTTAAGATTTAATGAGGCATCATTTATTTTTAACACTGTAATATAACTGTTCTATTTTTCGTTCATTTGATATTTTTGCCACATTTGTTTTTATCAAACAAGATTTTAATAAGGCAAATAGTTTCTAATGTGTCATTCATTGGAAAATATTGTAAACAATATTTTATTAGTACATGATATTTATATCCACTAGTAGTTTAAGCACGTATTTTGTACGTCTTTTGTAAATGATGAATAACATGCATAATGTTTTTGAAGTATTATTCTTTTTTCGAAAGTAGTTGAAATAATTGATATTTTTAAAAGAAAAATTAAATTGTACGTTTTTTGCAATTTTTTAAAAATTAATATATTATTGAAAAGTTTCATCGATTTCCTCAATATATATATATTAAAAAAATGTTTAACATTTTATAAATAATTTTGAAATTATTTATTTATATTCTCAATTAGAATATAATTAAAAATAATAATTTTTTCTTATGAATTAATTAATGGTTTTAATAAAAATTTATGAGTGTTATTGACAAAAGTAGGGATGGCAAAAAAATTTGATCCGCCCCATTGATCCGTTGACCAGATCCGATCCGTGGATCGACGTAACGAAATTTATGTGATCCCCCTCCGATCCGAAAATTTACGGAGCGGATTTGGATCGGGGGTGATCCGATCCGCCCCGACCCAGTACTTACCAAAAAAAAAAAAAACACCAAGTGAAACTTGATGATGCAAAATCTTGTTGTGTTTTGTAATTTTTATTGCCAAATATTTGTGTTTTAATATGTTATATTTTGTTCAAGTGATTAAACATATTTAGTGCTGTTGAATTATGGGTGCATCAGGTGATTAATTTGTTGAATGCGGAATGATGTTGATTGTCGAATATGCAATGTTAATTTGGTTCTTCAGTTTGTTGTTTGATTGTTGTTGAATGTGCAAATTCATTTTTTAAACAGGGTAAAAAAAAAAAAAGGATCGGATTGGCGGATCGAGACGTGATCCGCCCCGATCGCGGGGCGGATCGGACCAGTACAAAATGTCGACGGGGCGGACACGGATCCGCCCCGTTGCCAATGCTAGACAAAAGATAAAAAAATTCAAATGTATTGTAGATTAATATAAAAATTAATAATATTTAATGAAAATAAAATAAATTTTAAATGTAATATTGACCTAAAACATAACAATTTAAGGTTAAAATGGGGAATCAAAAGTTTTCAACTCATCCACACTATTATTATTATTATTATTATTATTATTATTATTATTATTATTATTATTGTTGTTGTTGTTGTTGTTGTTGTTGTTATTGTTACTGTTATTACTATTGTTATTGTTTGCATCGAAATTAAACTGTCACTGACACGTGACAATTTTCTAGTCAACTTAGGTTGGTAGATATGTTTAATCAGACAATAATAAAGCAACAAGAAAATGGAAGTAAAATGCTTGTGTTGTGAGAGTATAGTGATGGCTCTTTATTTCCAAGATTTGCATGTAGTACAATGTGATAAACTCTTCTATTTATAGATGATTTTTTTTGGTTTACTATAGTCAAATATAGATATTTTCACATTAATATATACAAACAATGATTATAACTTGTTGAATAAGTATTAACCAATGTTTGGTGGGCCCATTAGTACATAATCTTCTGTAGATGTATAAGGTGGACGTCGTTTCTGCAGGGATATTCTGTGAATCACGTGGCTCTAGGTAGTTCACTTGTATTGAGGTAGGTATTCTTTACCCTAATTAGGGCCTTCTTTATTCCCTGTTTGTAGCGAGGTCAGTATTTTACCGACCTTAGGAATTACTCAGAGGTTAGAGTACTAGATCGCCAATGAGGCTTGGAGCTAAGATCTAATATGGGCTAAGTCCATCTTGCTAAAGACTTTCTGATATGGGTCAAGCCTAATTTATTGAAGGAATCGAACTGGGCTTTGGTATAATTTAAGGGAACAATACATAAATAAGGTGTTTAAAAATACATATTTCAAAAATGAGTTAAACTTGTATAATTTCAAAAATCAGGTTGTAATTAGAAATAATTAATTAAATTAAATAATTAAAATGTTTTATTAATTATATACATTAAGGTCACAACACTGTATATTTCAAATCACAAAAAACAAATCTTTTAGGTTACAAATAGTTTCAAGGTCATAAATTATCAAAATATTAGGTCACAATAACAATTTTTTAGGCCACAAAACTGATTTCAAGTCACAGATTATAAAATCAATCGGTCACAAATGTCAAATTAATAAAACCAATGATATTTTTAGATCACAACTTATCAAATTATTAAATCACACATATTTTAAATGACGATTATCAAATTATTATATCACAATTATTTGATTTTTAAGTCATAACTTATCAATTATTAGGTTACACATTTTTTAAGTCACATTTAACAAATTATTAGGTCAATTATTATGTGGCCCGACAAAAAGGAAGCAAAAAATGTGACTTAAAAACAACAACCACCACCATAGTCTGAATCGGAAAGAACACCACCACCGCCTGCACCACCCCACTCCGCTGCACCTTAACCACCACTTGCACAAAAACACAATGAACACTACAAAAATTGCACCATAATCACCACTACCACCCACCCATCCAACACACGAGACCAAGATTCAGGTCACACCACCACCATCATCACCAATCCAACACATCACACGTACAACTTCACACCAAAAATCGCAAATCTCAACAACGAGAAGAAAAAATGACAGTGTTAATGATCTTGTTGCGAATTCAGAATCTTCATAAATTCAAAACCCACTGCCATCGCCAGGCACCCCTACTCAACCACCACCACCACCTCGCCATGGCCATCGCAACCATCACTTAAAAACCAAAATCGTCATCTAAACCGCCACCTTCTGCAATTGTCACCACCACAAAATCGCCACCTAAAACGCAAGGAAGACCGCCGCATGAAACCATCAAAATCGCATCCAAAACACCACTGAAAATACCACAACCACCTCCGACGAACATCCTTCACCTACAAATCTGGATTCTTGTTACCCAGAAGAGTATTATTTCCCGTGACCCCATCCCTAAAACTTGAATAAGATCGGAGACATCGCACGATGGGAGAGCGTAGAAACCTCATGCGATGCGCGGAGGCAGGGCCACTGCTCGCCTCTGAGAGCCCTACTGCAATCGTGAGATGGCGATATCGTGCGCAGGCACTGTCGTTCTATTGCTACTGTTGTCCTCTACCAAGCGGCGCCCCTGGGTCAACCGCTGTCAAAATGGCACTAGTAAGGAAGAGGGCACAGAGAGATTGGAGGAGGAGGAAGCGGTTGAGAGAGAAGAAATACTCAATTAGCCAATTAGGTTTGAAAAGTAAGGGGTAGGGTTTAGGAATTTAATTTTGTAATATTGTTATTTGATTATTTAATTATAATTATAACTTGATATTTGCAGTTATATAGGTTTAATCTTATTTTTGAATTTTATTCTTAAAAAGTAGGTATAGCTGTAATTTCCACACAATTTAATGTATCAACAATTATTATTATTATTATTATTATTATTATTATTATACTGTAGATGTAGATTAAATAAATGAAAAATATAATAATATGAGAATAATGATATGAAATTATACTACAACGTTGTAAATTGTTAGACAATAAATTAATTTAATACTAAATAAATGAGAAAATATAATATGAAATTATATTATAATTTTGTAAATTGCTACAAAATAAATATAATGAATTATTTAATGTTATAATAAAGGAAATCATGAAGTCTTGATAGCCCCTCTATCATTAGAGGAAAATATTTCCTTGAATCCTAAATGCAAGGATTCACAATCGTTTAGAAAACCCTCAGACCAGATGCTTCGAATCAAACAAGTATCAACAGAAGAGAAAAAGAGATTTCGAGCTTTTTGTTGATCGGACAACACTTGGATTTGAATTGGGGAAAAAGGATTTGAGCCGGGGGGGGGGGGATAAGGTTAAAACGGGTATTTAAATAAATATATGAGAGTAAAATAGGTATTTAAAAGTTTCTCCTCGATCCACCCTTTTTGTAAATTGTAGATGTAGATGTAGATTATAGATGTAGCCCTAGTTATTATTATCATTGTATTGTATATATGATTTCTCTATTCTCTTCTATTTTTTCTCTCTGGTTTATAATAATATTATTTATAATAATTCAAACCTAGGGATGACAAATGGGCTGGATAGTTCGGGAATTCGCGAGTTCAGCTCGGCTCGGTTCGTTAAAAGTTCGGCTCAGCTCGTTAAAAATGGGACTTGGGCTTGGATCGGACCAAAAATTTGGGTGTTGTACAGTTCGGGTTCAGCTCGTGAAGTTCGTGGACTAGTCCAACGGACTGCGAAATGGACCGACTCGTTTTCGTGTCTGCTGTTTTAATTTTTTATTTTTTTTTTCAATTCAACTCTATAAATACCTCATTTTTCATACAAATTTTACACAATTCTCTCAATTCTATCTACAAGAAATTAAACTACTCTCTAGTCTATATTTTATCAATTCTCAAGTTCAACTGTTCAAATAATTAACTCTCAATTACAATGTTCAACTTCAAGTGCTCTAAATATTTCATATTTTCATACAATATTCTATATTGTCTCAAATTTCATATTTCATTTTCATCTCAAAATTTTCAATTCAATTATTTCTTTATTAAAAAAATAATAATAATTATATACGGACTGACAGGCCGGCACGTCCGGCCCACAGCCCGTCTGACTCGTGGACCAACGAGTCGGACTTGGGCTAGCTTTGTGGGGGACGAGCCGACTCGGCCAGGCTAGTCCTCCCATGAGCCGGTTGATAAGTGTTATATTAACGTTTATTTTATGCACTTATATCCTTGAATTAGCAATAATGTGATTTTATTTAAGTATTATTAATGCATCTTATATTTTATGTGGTATAGGATCATAAAGGAAGAGAAAAGAAGGAAAAATGACCAAAATGCACTAAAAACTGAAGATTGGGAACCTTAGGTGCAAATTTAGTTACGGCCGTAAGGTAACTAAGTCACGGCCGTAAGAGTGTTCAACGTATTAAGGAAAATCAACAGAATGTGAGTTACGGCCGTAAATGAAAACTTACGGCCGTAACCTTCAATGGTGAAAAAGTATGCAGAGACACAGTTATGGCCGTAAAGGGACATGTCACGGCTGTAACTTCAAATTAAAAAAAAATATATATGCAGAAACCGTGTTACGCCCATAAAAGGAAATTCACGGTCATAACTTTCCAGTCAAAAATTTCCATATTTTAATTATTTCCATAATTTTGGGATTTCTTGAGCCCAAAGCTAGAGCACGAAATTGAGGCTATAAAAAGGGAATTTTAGGACAGAAAAAGAAGTGAAAATAAATATTGAAAGAGGAGCGGCTCACTTAAAGGATTGGAAGAGAAATTAAGCGACTCGAGAGGACGATTCAAGAGAGAAAAATTCCGGAATTCTTCACGACTATGCTCGGCTAAGCGTCCATACCTAGTTCGAAGGGGAAGTTGTATTTCATATCAATTTGTTTATTGCTTTTCCAAACTAGTAACGTAGTTCTAAATTCTTTACTTTGATTTGTTGGATTCTTATGCGTTTTTAATTCAATCAATGCAATTCTTTACTTGATTAAGGCCTTATCATTTAATTTGTTGTATTGAGATTTGCTATTTTGAATGATTGGGTCCGTAATTGTCTTTTTGTCCAAATCATAGTAGCAAGTGGAAATTTAATATTTTCATAGAGAATTCCAACTTAGGTTAACTGTCACGAGCTTTTGTGATTGATAATCTAATTCACCATAATTCTTCTCAACCATTATATAGTTGTTGTCTTAAATCTAAAGAGCTTGTTTTAGGTTATTCAATGACTAATGTTTGATTAGAGAGCTTATTCTAATTAAATGCAACTAAGGAAGAATATGAATAGTTAGAGCTTATTAACTATTTACGGGTGATAAATCAAAGAAGAAATTGAACTCGCGTTACTTGGAAAGTGATAACATTGTGATAGAATACAACTGAACCTAAGAACTAGGACTCGTCAACATTTGATATTTATTCCAACCATTTTAATTGCTTTATTTTATTAGTTAAATCATTTACGAACAACTCAAAACAAAACCCCCCTTTACTATTCTAATTGACATGACACTATGTTAGTTCTCGTTCCTCGTGGGATCGACCTTACTCTCACTACTACATTATTAATTAATATTTAGTGAGTAAGGAATTATTTATTATTTTGGTGCATTGCGACACGCATGAAATTTTTGGCGCCGTTGCCGGGGCACGGTTAACCAATTTAGTGTTTAATCAATTAGAATTTTATTTTTCTGCATTTATTTTATTTTTATTTTATTTTCACTTTATTTATATAATTTTTCAAAAAACAAAGAGAAAAGTAAAAAAAAAATTATGTTTTTTGTGCTCCTTTGCTTATATGCTTAAAACTCGGTCAACTAATTGTGAACTTTTTGATTTTGACACAGAAATTGAGAAGACTTTTCGACAATAAAGGAGAGCAGCGCGACAAAAGGCAGTTAACAACAGAACTTTTAAACAACTTGCTACTCCCGATGTGGCTCAGCAGCCATTGTGCATTACGTTTCCAACGGTAGAAGAAGGAAGAACCTTTGAGCTAAAATCCGGGTTGATCCACCTTCTACCTACTTTTCGGGGACATGCCGGTGAAGATCCATATAGACATCTAAAGGAGTTTCATGTAGTTTGCGACAGTATGAGACCCACGGGCATTACCGAGAAACAAATAAAAATGAGAGCTTTCCCATTCTCATTGAAGGATGCCGTTACAGACTGGTTGTACTGTCTACCATCTGGATCAGTCACCACATGGAATGATATGAAGAGGTTGTTTCTAGAGAAGTACTTCCCTGTATCTAGGGCGGGGACAATCAGGAAGGAGATTTGCGGGGTTCGCCAAAGCAATGGCGAGACATTATATGAGTACTGGGAGCGTTTCAAGAAACTCATTTCGAGCTGCCCCCACCATCAGATCAGTGAGCAACTCCTGGTGTAGTATTTCTATGAAGGGTTAGCACCGATGGATAGAAACATGATAGATGCCGCGAGTGGAGGAGCGCTCATGGACAAGACGCCGGAACAAGCGCGAGCTTTAATCTCCAACATGGCGGAGAACACTCAGCAATTCAACTCAAGTAGGGATTCCCAAGTCCGCAGAGTAAATGAGGTAAGTAGTTCCAATATTGAAGGTCAATTATATGAGCTAACGAATCTCGTTAAGCAGCTTGCTGTAGGGAATTCAAAACAAGCCAAGGCCTGTGGAATCTGTTCGAACTTTGGACATCCAACGGATACCTGTCCGGTATTGCAAGAAGAAAACAATGAACAGGTAAATGCTGCTGGAGGTTTCCCTTTCCAAGGGCAACAGTACAACCCATATTCAAACACGTACAACCCCGGGTGGAAAGATCACCCCAACCTGAGTTACGGAAATAACAAACCCCCAGGTTTTACTCCAAACAAGTCACAAGGACTATTCCAGCAGCAAGGGACTTTCCAACCACAGGGGCAATATCAACAAAAACCTCAAAATTCAGGTACTTCTCTTGAAGATATGGTTAAGATGTTGGCAACTAACACGATGCAATTCCAACAGGATACCAAGTCAAGCATTCAAAACCTGGAAAATCAGATGAGCCAAATGGTCACTACCATTAATAGATTGGAGGCACAATCTGAAGGGAAGCTACCATCACAGCCCGAAGTGAATCCCAAAAACGTGAGCGCCATAATTCTCCAGAGTGGAAAGGAAATTGAAGGTCCGCAATTGGAATCGGCTGCACCTGAAATGGAGGAAGATGAAAAGGATGGAGTCGGGAAGAGAAACGACACCTCGCAAAACCCTCAAGTAAAAACTGACTCTCATTTAAATGTTAAACTAACACCTCCACCTTTTCCTAGCAGGTTAGCAAAGACAGACAAAAAAAGCAAAGAAAAGGAGATGCTGGAGATGTTTTAAAAAGTGGAAGTCAACATTCCACTGTTGGATGCAATTAAGCAAGTACCCCGATATGCAAGATTTTTGAAGGAGCTGTGCACCAACAAACGGAAATTAAAAGGAAATGAAAAGGTGATGATGGGAGAAAATGTCTCCGCATTATTTCAAAGGAAACTACCTCCGAAATGCAAGGACCCAGGTATGTTTACCATACCTTTTCAAATAGGTGGTAAAACAATAGAACATGCACTGATAGACTTAGGAACATCCATAAATGTAATGCCTAGGTCCACTTATACCGTACTAAAACTTACCAAATTGACTGGAACGGATGTTATCATTCAGCTAGCCGACCGTTCCAATGCTTATCCGGATGGGGTGGTTGAGGATGTGTTAGTGCAAGTAGGTGGGCTAGTGTTTCCGGCAGACTTTTATGTTTTAGATATGCATGATGATCATTCACCCAGTTCTACCCCTATATTGTTAGGTAGACCATTTTTAAAGACATCTAAGATTAAAATAGATGTCAGTAGTGGCACACTCACCATGGAATTTGATGGTGAAATGATTAAGTTCAATATCTATGATCCTGTGAAAAATTTTGATGATGATTCTGTTTATTCTGTTAATGTGAATGATTCTCTAGTACAGGAAAATTCCAAACTTAGTGGAAAGGACGGTCCACGAGATACTGTAGATATAATTACCGATTTTCCAGGGCCATCACAACCAGGTAAAAACTTTTGTACCACCCTACCAGTCGCTGATAAGAAGTTTCCCCCTATTTTGCAGATCTTAATGAAGAATATGAAGAGAAAGTTGAGCTTAGGGAATCCACCTAATCCCGGTTGAATGAGAAAGGACTAGGTCGAGCCAACGACAATAAACAAAGGCGCTGATCGGGAGGCAACCCGAGAAGGGAGTTTCTTTACCCCCTCAACCCTTTATTTTCGTATTTTCATTTTTGGTTAATTTTATTTAGTCATTTCTTTCACACACACACACATAAAAAAAAAAAAACTTTTGTGTACGTTATGCTTTTCATGCCAACATTGTTCTCGGATTTAAGCCTTAACAATTACGCACTACTTGCTCGAGTACATTTTCTTTAGGTTACTATCGTACTCCACTAATTTACTCATTTCTCTTACAAGATTCTATATTGCTCCAACCCTTTTGAGCTGCAGATGCTGAAAATGATGCAAGCCTTCCAGACTCAACTGAATGATGCAAGAGGATCAACAACTCATTCTGGAAGAGCAGAGAGCCCTTCGGGAGGAGATTCGACGATTGTGGGGACCCCGGGACGATCCACCGCCACATTAGACCCGAGGGAGTTTCTTTTTCTTTTTCCCCCTTCTACTGTTTAGCCTTATTTTTCAATGAGGACATTGTTTTGTCTAATTATAGGGGGGGAATTGATTGCAAGCTTAATGTCTTCATCTTCCTTCTGTAGTCGAAACGTCAAATTCATGATTCAGCATCCATTTTAATCTTGTTCTCTACTTTTGTTACCTATCTATGCTACTTAGGTCTTAAACCATACTTTGATAGGAAGCAGCCTCCTTCGAAACGTTAAATTCATGATTCAGCATCCATTTTAATCTTGTTCTCTACTTTTGTTACCTATCTATGCTACTTAGGTCTTAAATCATACTTTGATAGGAAGCAGTCTCACTTTTGGTTCATTTTTTTGAAAAAAATCATTGCATAATTGGATATAAATCGAGCACATAGAGATCATCTCATCCAAAACTGCACAAATAGGTTGAAAATGAAAAGTAAAATTGTCAAATGTCTACAACCTAGTCAACCCAACCCATAATAGACAGATTATCCCTTCATATATAACCCTGAGCGTCCCAATTCCAACAGAAATTAATATACTTTTGTGAGCAGTCATGGTTTGAATACTTTTAACCACTATCCTCGACCAATGGATTTAGATTTGGAATGTAGATCAAGTAATGACCTATAACTCATAATTGGATGGGAGAAACACATGAAAACCATAATCTGTGAGCTTTTGAGCCTAAGAGCTGTTTTTAATACTTATGAGCTCGTAATTCTTAGATGTGCGTCCTGCATGGTTGGGTTATACTTGGATTTGCTTTTCTGTGCAAACTGTGTAGCTTCTTAACTTAAGTGCAAATTATAGCAAAGGCAATAGGTTAAACCAAATTTGACTTGCTAAAAGAGTCTACCTTGCTACATGGACCATTAGAAGCCCGTTTGAGCCTTAGCCTTTCTTTGAATTTTTATCCCACGCTACAAGCCACGAGTACCATTTCTTTCGCATTATCTTTGTTTTGAACCCATAGAGAAGGGATTCGCAAGCTTTTGTTGATTGAGGATTGTGCTATGGTCTAAGTCCAAGAAGTTGAAATGGTTATCTTATGTTGGGCGATTGTTGTGTAATGGACTGAATTCAAGGGATTGTAATTCTATCTTGTGCCAATTAGTGACTGCGTAAGGATTTGAAGAAGAAAAAAAAATAGAGAAAAAGTTGCAGTCTACACTCGAAAAAAAATTGAAAGAGAAAAATCAATGAAAATGAGGTTTAGTCATGAAAATTAGTAGTTGAGGATGTCAAACACTCAACTTGTGGAAAAAAAAAAGTGATTCGAGTGTGAATAAAGTTGGGTAGCGGGAAATAATGAAGTTCATATTAAGAGAGTGAAGGAAGTAATGTCATTTTGAATTGACTTGGTTTGTGAAATTTCTTCTCGACTCAGCCTAAATATATCCTTTTATCCTACCTGACCCGAAGCCCCGTTACAACCAAATAAAGACAATCGCTTTGCACTTGTGTTATTGTTGGCTCCGGTTATGACATTTAGGCAATCTGTGGTACTGATTTATTCATGCAGAGAGCTGAGCGAAAATTCTAACCCTTATACACTTTGTACGAAGAGAGAAATATCTTGTGAGGGTGTTAACCCCATTACATATACTTATGAGTGGTTTGAATTGCTTGGTCTAGGGTTTGTGCTATAAATGTGGTCGGGGATACTGTGTTGACTGATTTCTTCCGTGATTGGACGAAACTGTTTCCCTTCTAGTCACTCATAAATGGTTGGGAGGTGAGTGAACACGAGAGGTGCAAGGAAATAAACCATATCGAGCCATGATTGGGATGGGAAATAGAGGGCGTTGCATCTCTAGCACACACTAACACAATCCGATCATGCAATTGATCATTCTTGCTAAAGAAAAGTAGGTTGCAACCTCAAGTCTCTGAATTGTAATCTGTTGTTTGAGTCCTATTCTTTTCTTTGTAAATCTTTGTTCGAGGACGAACAATGGTTCAAGTGTGGGGGATTTGATAAGTGTTATATTAACGTTTATTTTATGCACTTATATCCTTGAATTAGCAATAATGTGATTTTATTTAAGTATTATTAATGCATCTTATATTTTATGTGGTATAGGATCATAAAGGAAGAGAAAAGAAGGAAAAAGGACCAAAATGCACTTAAAACTGAAGATTGGGGACCTTAGGTGCAATTTAGTTACGGCGGTAAGAGTGTTCAACGTATTAAGGAAAATCAACAGAATGTGAGTTACGGCCGTAACCTTCAATGGTGAAAAAGTATGCAGAGACACAGTTACGGCCGTAAAGGGACATGTCACGGCCGTAACTTCAAATTAAGAAAAATATGCAGAAACCGTGTTACGACCGTAAAAGGAAATTCATGGCCGTAACTTTCCAGTCAAAAATTCCCATATTTTAATTCTTTCCATAATTTTGAGATTTCTTGAACCCAAAGCTAGGGCACGAAATTGAGGCTATAAAAAAGAAATTTTAGGACAGAAAAAGAAGTGAAAATAAATATTGAAAGAGGAGGGGCTCGCTTGAAGGATTGGAAGAGAAATTAAGCAACTCGAGAGGGTGATTCAAGAGAGAAAAATCCCGGAATTCTTCATGACTATGCTCGGCTAAGCGTCCATACCTAGTTCGACGGGGAAGTTGTATTTCATATCAATTTGTTTATTGCTTTTCCAAACTAGTAACGTAGTTCTAAATTCTTTACTTTGATTTGTTAGATTCTTATGCGTTTTTAATTCAATCAATGCAGTTTTATTTTTTAAGAAATTCTTCCACAAATTTCTACCCACACCACCTGTCTTCCTTGTAATCTGTCTTCCCTGTAGTCCCACTCGCATTTTCTCCTGCAATTCATAATTTGATAGGAGATGGAATTTGTTCAAACGAAAATTATGAAAAAGTAAGTATATATACCGTAGAAGTTTTGCTGTGGAAGGTTTACCATAGCAATTCTATGAATGAAATTAAAAATAACAGGGCCAGTAAGGTCGACGACGAATACCACAGCAGTTCTATAAATGTTGGAACTGGGAACACAAATTGTGTTACCCTAGATAATGCAAGGTTAAAAAATTTAACCTCAAAACTTTCGTGGGGATATGAAGATTTTGAATTTTATAGAAACGGACAACATATTTCTGCTTAGGGGCCCCAATTCTTTAGGAAAAACCAAAAATCGAACAAAGGATAACTCATTTCAATTGGACCTCCTTTTTTAGTTCTTTCTCCTTGAATTAAAAACATTATTAGCACTTAATAGTCATCAAACCTTAAGTGGGAGATATAGAATGATATTTGATTTTTGAATCTTTCAAGGAAAAAAATCTAGAGTATCATTGTATCAATACTCATTACTTTGTGTCAACTTTAGGGGTCCGTAAGAGATGTTTCTTGGAGAATTTTTCTCCACTGTGGAGGCTGTGTGTAGGGATGTCAGTAATACTCACGGACCCGATACCCGCTGGAGACCCGACATAAACAGGCCGGGATTACCCGACTAAATTGGTTTGTGGGTCGGGTATGGAGGTAAATGTTAAAACCAGATATGGGTATGAGTAGGGTGTGAGTTTTACTACAAAACCCATACTCGACCCGCATACCCATTAGTTTCCTTAAAGAATTATAGAATTTAAAATAAAAGTGAATGTGTGAAAAAGAAATCGTTAAAAAAATAAGGGAGATATATGACCATATATTGTCATTGGGAAGTAATTTTTTGAAATAGTAAAATATTTTAAAAAAATAAGTACAAGTGTATTATACATAAGATCAGTTTTTCTAAACTTCAATACGTCGTGTTTGGTAGCTAATTTTTAGCTAATTTTTATCAGATTTTGATAGTTTTTATAATAAAATATTATATTTTTTATCAACAGTAGTTGCTACATAAGGAAAAGAGTCAAAACTTCATTTTTTAATATCTTACAGAGACCATTATATATAAACGTGAATCATGGAAGTGTATATTTAGAGTTTGTCACACCAACAAGTGTATTAAAAAATTAATTAAATAAATAAATAATAGTTAATGGGTTTCAAATGGGTATGGAAGCGTACCCACCCCCGACCCGCCTCCGACCCATCCCGACCCGCCATTTTTAAATGGGTAATGGGTAGGGTATGGTATGGATATTGTAAATCTCTAGTGGGTAGGGTATGAGTTTGGCAAACCCGACCCATTGTCATCTCTAGCTGTGTCCTTGAACAAAACTAAAATTTTCTCCCAATTTTAAATTTAACAGCGTCAATAATTCTCTTTTCGGCTCCGTCGAATGCACCACCAGTGGACGGCTGGACGAGTAATTACATCGTCAATAATTCTTTTTTGAGAAGTGCAGTTTCCTCTCTCTCTCTCTCTCTCTCTCCCTCCCTCCCTCCGTGTTTGGGAAAATGAATTGAGATAAATAATAATTTTATTAGACTGTGGTGTACAAATTAATCATTTTTTTTTGTTTTAAAAATAGATATGGGGTATATTTGTATTTATAAGATGGTAAATTTATAAAAAGAATATTTTATTAATTGTGATAATATAATTTGATGTGTTAAGTAAATTTTGTGCTACCTAACAAAAATCAGCATAGTCCCTTATCTTAATGAGACACGTGTCCGTTACTGGTGATCATAACCAAACTGAGTAGAGGCCCACGGTAGAAATTGATTAAGCCTTCGTTTGGGAAGAGTTTTTTGATAAAATATTGCTTTTTAATATTATTTGAAGAATATTTTAGGGAAATAATTGTAAATAGATCCAATAACTATAATATTTAGTAAAATAGACTTTGAAACAATAATATTATAAAAATAGACTTTGACTCCTTAATCTTACAAAAATACCCTTATATTTATAATTTGCAATACAAGCCTTTAAAGTATGGAAAGATTTCATTCAAGCCCTTAGAAAATTTTGTTTACATAATTTTAAATGATTTTTATATGATTCTTGTTCGCTCATAGTAGCACCCTCACTTTGGTATCAGAGTCATATGGCAGATCTAAAAGATAAATATTATACGACAAAAAATAAAAATAAATATATAATATATACATCAAGATTTATAATTATGCATACACTAACAATACCCGATAATTATAAAGTAGAAATCTTGAATACTTTAAGAAATTTAGATAAAGATATAAGAAGAGAAATATATGATCTAATAAATTTCGATATAATAAAAGAAGATTTTATCATAAACGAAATATTAGATTTAATCCACAAAGATATACTAGAAGAATTATACAAAAATTATAGGAATGGATTATCATAGAGGAGAACCCTTATTAATCAAATATCTAGATATAAAAACAAATGAAAAATTAGATTCCATAATAGAACAAAGAGGAAATCTATTAGACCAAATGATAGAAGAAAGAAATATAAAAAGAAAAGGATTTCTAAGACTAAAATCATTAGATAGTAAAAGAAAATACTTTAATATAATTCTAAAACAATTACCTAATATACTTATGATTATAAATAACAAAGAAAAAATCAATATGAAAAAATATGATATAACTGGAGAAATAAAATATTACAATAAAAGTTATAGAGCACAACAAAGAAAAATTATGTTAAGATCAATTGAAGAATTTTGTGAATATAATATAATGATATGTAAAGAAGTAAAATATGATACAGAATTAAGATTAGAAGTCGAGCATATCAAAGGAAAAATTTAATGACAGAATTTCCAGAAATAAAATTTGAAAAACAAATAATAGAAAATATTAATCTACCAGTAGGATCTTACCAAATAAAAGGAGCTAATACAACAATGTTTCAACCATTAAGCTCATGGGGAGAATCTAACGAATTTCTTAACATGCAATTAAATTGGATAAGTGCTTTTTTATGGCAAACATATAAAAACATAAATTTACAAGATAAATTAGCCGTTGAAGAATTACAACAATTAAATATACAGGATATGAATATCAAAGAAAAATTACAAAACATTCAAAATAAACTAACAATACAATTCAAAGAATTAAAAGAAATGATAGGAGAAGTTAAAAATATAGATGAAGAAATCTTAAAAGAATTTCAAAGAAAATCAGGAGAATTAATTAATCAAGATAAAATTGGAATAATTATAGAAAAAATAGATAAATTAAATGAGAAAATAAGAAAGAATGAAAACGAAAAAATCATATCAATAGAAGAAAGAATAAAAAAGTTATAAATAAAAATAGATGATATGTATGACAGACTATTTAAGGTACAAAAAACTCAAAAACCAAGAGTATAAAATGTCGATAAGTGAATATATTGAAGATTTAAAAACATTAATAAAAACATTAATAAATGATGTACAAGAAGTAAAAAATGAATTAAAAGAAGTAAGAAATGATATAAATATACTAAAACTAGAGATTAGAGAATTCAAAGAAAATAATAAAACAAAGATAAGAAAATAGACAAAAAACTCATAGAAAAAGAAATACTTAGAATAGGAAAGAAGCATTTCGAACAAGAAAAAATTATAATAGAAGCAGGAAGTATGGATGATGAATTTAGAAGAAATATATTACCAAAAATATTAGAGGAAGAATTAGAATTACAAAAATCTATAGAAAAAACTTTAGGAAAATTAAAAGCTGAAGAAAAAATTGAAGAAGAACAAAACAAAAATGAATGAAGAATTAGATTTGCTTATAGAAGATTTTGACCAGTTAAGTATAGAAAACTTTAATGAATACCAAGTTTTAATGAATACTGGAGGAGCACCTAACCCTGCTCCTATAGGAACTTCTAAACAAGAATTACCAGATCCAGATGAAAGTTATGCACCCTTATATAACAAACCACACCGACAATATTATGATAGAATCAGAGATAGACAACCACCTAGAGGAAATAAATATAAAGATAGATTTGAACCAAATAATAATTATGATAAACCTATTAATCATGGAGGAACAAAATTGGATCTTGATTGTAAAATAGATACTAAAAAAGCCTTATTAACTTGGGCATATTCAATGATACTATTCTTTTTATACAATAAAGATGATACATGGGAAAATACTGATAGAATGATAAATTTTTTAATAGCATCTTTTGAAGGACATGTTAAAAATTGGTGGGAAGGAATAAGTAGTGATACAAAAGCATTAATAAGAAGAAATGTACAGACAGAACTAATAAAATCAGATAGAAAAGGAATAGAAAAGATAGTAGATTATATTGCGGATGAATTTTTAGGAGAAAATTGGATAAGTAATTCTGAAGCAGAATCAATAAGAGAAAAAGATAATGCAAGAGTAAGATTAATAAATTTAACAATATGTGATATGTGTAAAATTAAAGAATATACTTGTGAATTTAAAGAATACTATTATGTCCAATTCTATAGTAATGAAAACCAAGAAGTATATAGAGATATGTATTACAATAAATTACCAGGTTCATGGGGAATATACTTTAAAATAGAATTTGAAAAATTTATTAGAGATAACCCTGGAACACCTAGAACATTAGGATCAAGGATAAAATTCTTATTTGAAAGATTAGCATATATATGTCAACAAAGACAATTATTAAAGAAATCAGGAAAATTAACTAGAATATGTTGTGAAGATATGGAAAAACCTACCCAATGGGGATGTAACCCTGAAAGAAGAAAATATAATAATAAAAGAAAATTTAAAAATAGAAAATTTAAAAAATTCAGAAACTTCAGAAAAAGATATATAAAACCTAAGAGGAGATATTACAAAAGAAGATATAATCCAAATAAAAAACAGAAAAATAAAACTTATAAGAAAGATAAAAGCCAATGCAAATGTTGGAATTGTGGAGAAATGAGACATATAAGCCCTGATTGTAACAAAAAGAAAGTTAAAATATTACAAAATGAATATCTAGAAATAGAAAGTGAACTAAGTGAAATATCAGATATTGAAAAATACTATGATCAAGAAGTCTATATAAGCGAAACAGATTCAGAAAACAATGAATCAGAATCAGAATAAAGAAATAGAAGAAATAGAAACAAATAAGAACATAGATAAGCAAGAATATGAAGGAATAGAAGGTTATGGATTAAAAGTAACTTTTGATAATAATAAGTTCAGAAAAATACAAAAATTATCTTTAGATTTGAAAATAGGAAAATGGGAAATATTAGACAGAATATGGAAAAGAGAAAAAGTAGCAATAAATGAATATCATAAAATTGAAAGAGCAATAGATGTTAGAACCACTCAAGGAACACACAAATTAAATCTTTTAACAAAAAATACAGTTGCAGAATTATTAACAAAGATTAATAGAAAACAAAGTGAAAAGATTCAATATGTTTACTTAGCAGGTATCCAAATAATGTTTAAATCCCTGTTTAGAGAAGGATTAGATTCGCCTTTGACTGTAAGTTTACATGATGGAAGAATTATAAATTTAAAAGATAGTCATTTAGGAACAGTGGAAGGAAATCTAGCATATAAGAAGCTAATATTTACATGTTATCCAAAATATTGTATATCGTTAAAAGATAGAAACTTTAATGAAGTTTTAGGACTACATTTCAAATTACATAAGGATGACATAATGGAACCAGGAGATAAAATTATGACTATAGAATACAGAGCATTATACACATTTACTAATTCTAATTATGGAAACATTTATTCTAAAAAATCATATATTGAAATTCATAAAGAATGTAAAGATTTTGGTAAAGCTGTAGAACCAGATAAACAAATAAGTTTAGTTCCAAGAAATTATGAACTTACTATAACAAAAAATAAACCAGAAATCATTGAGTTACGAGAAGAAGAATACCCTAATAATAACATAACATTTGAAGATGGTAGATTAATTAGGAGATCAGCAAGTTTACCTAATAGAAAACAATTAGGAGAAACTAGTAATATAAAAGAAATAAAACTTAATAGAAATGCTGGAAATATGAAAATAGAAGGTGAATATTTTAATGGAATAGAACATATAAAAGGATCAAATATATTAATTGACACAGGAGCTAGTGAATGTCATATAGCTTCAAATAGAAATAAAGGACTAATATCTCATAGAACCAATCCATATAGATATATAAATTTTGATGGACAAATACATATGACTGAACTTGAAGTAAAAGTACCAATAAAAATAGGAGGAATAAATCTCTTAGTACCATGTCATGTAGATAGTAGTATGGCAAACCCTCATGTATTATTAGGTATGAGCTTTCTAGATGGACTAGAAGATTATAGTATAAAACGTGAAGGATTATATATAACTCATAATGGTCAAACTATACTATGTAGAAAGGCTGAATAAATGAATAACCAAATAAGTTTTCCATTAGCCGTTTATATACAAGTTACAATTGTTGAAACAAATATAACAACATGTGCATTAATTGACACGGGAAGTGATATAACAATATTCAAAAGCTTCTTAATAAAATCATGGAATACTAATGGAAAAATAAAAATTACAGGAGTAACAGGAGAAAGTACTCATATAATTAATAGTGCTGATAAAATTGATATAATACTTGGGAGTAAACAAATAGTTGTAAATAAAGTATATAATTATAACAAATTAGAATGTGATATATTACTAGGAAATGACTTTATACAACAATTTCAATATTATAAACAAAATAATTACATGGTAATGTTACAAACACCTTGTGCACATTTACTAAAAATCCCACGAGAATTTAGACCCTACAGAGTTCAGCCCACACAGCGTGGTGATAAATGGGAGAAAAAACCAATTATACAAAATGAAATAAAAAATAAAAGAATAATGTATAAAAAAGCCTTAAAAACAAACATACAAATAAATATGGAAAAAATCATTAATCAACTAGAAAAAATTTGTGGAGAAAATCCATTATTATTTTGGAAACCACATCATCCAAAAGCTAAAATAGAATTAACAGAAAATGTTATTATAAGAGTTAGACCAATGATGTATACCATACAAGATACACAAGAGTTTAAAACTCAGATAAAAGAATTACTTAATCAAAAATTAATCAGACCTAGTAATGGACCCCATAGTAGTCCAGCATTTATGGTCATGAAACATTCTGAACAAAAAAGAGGAAAAGCTAGAATGGTGATAAATTATAAAGAATTAAACAAATATACTAAATTTGACGGATACTTTTTACCCAATAAAGAGGTACTAATAAATCTTGTAAAAGGAAAACAATATTATTCTAAATTTGATTGCAAATCAGGATTTTGGCAAGTAAAAATGGAAGAAGATAGTATTTAATATACAGCATTTAGTACACCTCAAGGTAAGTATGAATGGATGGTTATGCCATTTGGTTTAAAAAATGCACCACAAATATATCAAAGAAGAATGGATAACATATTTAGAAAATTCAATGAATTCTTAATTGTCTATGTAGATGATATATTAATATGTTCTAATAATAGAGAAGAACATAGAAACCATTTAATTAAATTTATAAATGAATGCAAAAAAGAAGGAATTGTTCTTTCAAAAAATAAAGCTATAATAGAAAAACAAGAAATTGATTTTCTTGGATTATCAATAGATAAAAGAGGGATAAAATTACAAACCCATATATCTAAAAAGATAGAAAGTTTTCCAAACAAATTAGAATCAAAAGAACAAATACAAAAATTTTTAGGATGTTTAAATTATGCAGAAGGATTTATTGAAAATCTATCAAAAAAGAGACATAAAATTCAAGTTTTACTCAGGAAAACAAATACCAAAGGATGGAGTGATGAACATACAGAAATTGTCAAATCACTAAAAGAAGAATGTAAAAATTTGCCAAAATTAAGATTACCAGATGAAAAAGATAATCTGATAGTTAATACTGATGCCTCGGATAAGTATTGGGCAGCAATATTAAAAACAGATCTTAATGAAATTTGTAGATATTCAAGTGGAACATTTAATCAAGCAGAAATAAATTATACCACTCATGAGAAAGAACTGTTAGCAATCATCAGAGGAATAAAGAAGTTTTCATTGTTTTTATTATCTAAGAAATTCATTGTTGAAACTGATAATTCTCAAGTTGCAGGTTTAGTAAAAAATAAATTACCACCAGAACCTTAATATAGAAGGCTCCATAGATGGCAAGCCTATTTGGCATTTTATAATTTTAATATAGTTTATATTAAAGGTGTTAATAATTATCTTGCTGACTTTTTAAACAGGAATATTGAATTTGCAGATGGATAATATCAAAAGATCCCTAATAGATGCCAAAAAGCGAATGAACTTCCTCATGGAGGAAGCTGAAGATATAAAGCTTGGAATTGAACAACTTGCAGAAACTCTCCAAGGAAGTTTCAAGCAATTGATGGAAATCTCAACATTTCATCACAATTATACTAAAGAATTGAGCGATAACATAATTGAGATTGAATCTCAGTTTGAATCGTTGATTACCAAACAGGCTGATACCAAACAGGTTATACCAAAAATACAAACAGGTACATCTTCTGGAAGCTGTGGTGGACCAATAATTAAAAGAGATGAACCAAGTCCCAAAAAAGTTGTTATAAATGAAGCCAGTCCTCGAAAAATCACAATCAATGCCAAAGATGAACATACAAGGGTAGTCAGAATTCGTCTTGAAGAAGAAGATGATTCCCCTTTTTTACCAAAAGAAAACGAATATAAAACCACTGTTGAAGTTATATATGAACTTCAAGAATGTGATTGCTATTACATTTCGTCTGGAGACCATGTATACCCACGATTGATCGTTACCCAGGGAGGAGACCCCGTCATGACAAAAATGGCAGCTGATTATGGATTCTTGGATCTTATCTATCCAGGAAAAGATCTAAAAGAAATCGAAAAATTTGATGATTTACTAAAAGGAGAAATTTCAAAGTTTGCTCAAGGAAGATCCATATATTTAAAATTTTATTCAATCAGTCCTGAAATTGATGGAAGGATATATTATCCTGCTGAGCATATTATCACAATTGGGTATGTTGCTCGAAATTTTCAAATTGAAGTTGGAAAAAATACCAAGCCAGTACCAAACATTACAAGATCATGGTTTAGATCCCGAAGGGTGTTGGGAATCAAAGTTCTCTACAACATTGCCAAAAATTTGTATGAGAAAAAATTCAAGTGCATATGCCAGTATAATGGATGGACCCTCCTCACTAATGGAGGAAAAGAAAAATCAACAATCCTGCAAGAATACATCAATAAATTTGACACTCATCAAATCCATGGAAGCTTTGCCACTTTGCAAGAGGCGTGCATAGCCAGGAACTGCCCCACATGCCAAAGGAATTGATGGACAGGTGGAAGCTACTTGATGGATCTGTTTCACATGCCAATAAATTGATGGACAAGTGGAAGATATTCAATAGATCTACTTTAATTCAACAATGCAGAATAATGTAGGGGCCATACCAAGACTAAAAAAGAGAAAGATAAGTGTCCCTATAATGTAAGGGTCATGTGATGTAATAAATAATAGAGGGACGGGTGTGTCCTTAGGTGAAAAAAGTTGTAAAATTGTTAGGACAATGATGTAAGCAATGATGTAATTGTGTCCAATGTAGTATTATAAATAGAGGCCTCCGGGCTAGTTGAAAGGCAGAACTCACTTGAGCACTCAATTTGTGAGAAAGCCAAAAATCTTCTGTCTTTGAAAAATTCTCTTATCAATCTTGTTTCAATCTTCATATTATCAATAAAATCTCAATCTACTTATCAAATTATGATGAGTTTCTAAATTCTTGTCTTCTAAATCCTGTTTCCAAGAAGAAGATATATTATTAAGAAAACTCCCTACACTCTGTCCTAAAATATTTTCCATCTAAAACGTTATACAGTGAAGGCAACCAGGTTCAGCTAATAACCCGTGAAGGCAGGAAGCCATTGAAGGGTGTGGAGCAGAAACCTATAAGCCTGAAGGTCACTAACAATA
Source organism: Ligustrum vulgare (assembly GCA_963555705.1). Lineage (NCBI taxonomy): Eukaryota > Viridiplantae > Streptophyta > Magnoliopsida > Lamiales > Oleaceae > Ligustrum > Ligustrum vulgare. The sequence continues at coordinate 41,571,864 of OY743172.1, read as the reverse complement.
GAAGGAAAATACAAAGGTACTAAGAACAGGAAAAGAGGTTAGTATTCTTAATATATCTATCTTTACGGAATTAGGAGGAAGAAGAGTTTTTTAACATGATAGAATTTAGGATTATTAAATTTAATTATCAAAACAGTCCTTACAATGATGAACACCATAGCATAATTGAACCTTTATTCATGTATGAAAAGTTTACCAGACCTAATAATGAAATAAAAAAGTTATATCATGTGTATATGCCATGTTTGTTAGTTATCTTTCCAACATTAAAAAGAATATTAGGATTAGAAATTACAAAATCAATTATTTATTTTTGGCTTGATAGTGATAATACTGAAATAAATAATGAATTATATTTAGGATATGTGTTTAGCAGTGATAATGATTATGATCCTGTAATAGATTATGACAGTGATGGAAGGGATGAATCTTTCTTTACCAGTTTTTGAAAATCTTAATATAATGAATAATAGTAATTATATCATGAAAAAACCCAGAACTAAAAGAGGTCCATATAAAGTTCAAAAGCATATCAAAAGTAAAAAGGGTATTGAATATGAAAATAAAATTGATAAAATAGGATACCAAGAGCAACTATATGCATCACAAGAGATATTAAAAAGTTTTAAAGAAAATTTGATAGAAAACTTTGCTAGAGGTACTGTAAGATTTATAATGGTACAAAATATTCAAGATATAATTGATAAATTAGAAAAGAGAAAGAAAAGTATTTCAAAATATAATATACCATTTGAACCAAGCATAGATATTATGGCTGATATAGATATTATCAATTCTCAAACATTGATAGAGTTTGAAAAATTACTTGAAATTTTATAAATTATTTATCTTTGTATTTATAATGTCTGGATATACTATTAAAGGATTAGACAATTTGTTAGATAGGATAACGGAAAAAATAGATAACATTATATCTCAATTAATAGATATGGATGAATCATCTGAACAATATTATATACTTTTAGAAAATCATGATCAATACATTATAGATTGTTCTGATATATTACAACTTAAAATAGATTTAGAAAATAAAATAGTAACAAATACAGTCTAAACCTAAATGCCAGGGTATACAATAGAAGGACTACATAATCTTTTAGAAAAATTAAGAGATAAAATGGAAGATATTAAACATCAAATGGAAAATGAAAATATATCTTCTGAAGAATACAATAAACTTTTAGAAAAATACGAACAATATATTGCAGATTATTATATGTTACTAGACCAAAGAATGGAATTATACCAGAAAATTTTATATAATAATTTACCAACCCAATAATCTATGAATACTTTACAAACATCAACATCTAATAACTGTGAATATAAACTATATTTAAATGATAAAGAAATTTCATTTTTATCGACTATTGTTGAAAAGTCTAAAAATATACATTCTGTTGGACAAACTAAACTAAAAGAAATATACGAAGATATTGACTATGCAATCCTAAATAGAATAGAATTTAATTCTGTTGAAACAGCAAAAAATATAAATACGGTTCATAAAATTATAGAAGAATACGAAGATATAGAAGAAGAAGTATCAGAAGGAATAATGTTAGGATATATAAATAAAAATGATCATCCTAAAACTTTTGAAAAATTATTACAATATAGAACATTTTTAAAAGAACTTAAAAGATTAAAAAATATAAATATAACCAGAAACACTGAATTAAATCAACCTGACTAAGTTTGGGGATATACCCTGCAAATTAAACAGTCCTTTTCATTAAGAATAATTTTGACATTTCAACTGAGGGATCTATTTTACTAAACTTATTACATACCAAACCTATTTAACTAAAAACCCCAATATTTTATTATAAACGAATTTACCAAAAGAGGCTAAAGAATGATTCATCTATTCGATCACCACAGAATCCTAAACAAAGAGAGAAGAAACCATGGGAGAAGAATCAGAAGAGAACCTGGCAGTATGGCTTCTTGGTGTCAAAACACTTAAAATACTACCCTACAATCTGCCTCCTCTTGGTAAGCTCTGGTTTTTATTGTTTCTTGATTTTCAAATTCGGTAGCCGGTTCTGAATTGGCTTTAGGAGAGAAGTACGTAATCTGAAGTACTTCAAAATTTCCTTTATCTTGAGATCACAACTTGTAATAGATGAATGAACCCAACGGATTGGCGAAAAACTATTCATCTTTTCAAATCTAAAGTTAATGAGAAGAAGAGTTTGTTTGTTGTTGATGATGATACCCATATACAATCAAATGAAATATTACACAGTATTTTCTGTTCCTGATTTTAGGTCCCCATGATGTTAAAGTCCGGATGAAAGCTGTTGGCATTTGTGGAAGTGATGTTCATCATTTCAAGGTAAATTTCTGCCACTTCTACTAGATAATCGTTGATCAAACACATCCAGAGCATGTTTTGTATATTATTAGCTTGTATTGTAGTGGGAGTAAAGTAGGAAAAAGTTTAGCTTTCATTTCTCTTATTTAGCCACAATTAAAATTCAGATTTTAATATGAGGTTAAAAATTAATTTAACCACAAATTTAATAGGACTTACGACTTATCAACCACATATTTCATCAACTTCAATCAAAATCTACTAAAATTTTTATTTAAACAAGGGCTTGATGTTGTTGAATACTATCCGATCCAACTTACCAAACTTTTCATTTAAAGGTTTTTGTAATTATTTTGTTAATTATGATTTTTTGTTTAACTTATGAGCAATCAGAATATGAGAGTTGCAAATTTCGTGGTTAAGAAGCCTATGGTGATGGGGCACGAGTGTGCCGGTATCATAGAAGAAATTGGTAGTCAAGTGAAGTCGCTGGCTGTGGGTGATCGTGTAGCCTTGGAGCCCGGTATAAGTTGCAAGAAATGCAGTATTTGCAAGAGTGGTAAATACAATCTGTGCTCGGAAATGAAGTTCTTTGGATCTCCTCCAACGAATGGTTCTCTTGCCAACCTGGTAACAGAGCAATGTACCCTTTACACTATTCGTAGAAACTTTCAAGTTAAATTGATACAAAATGGAAATATCAGATTTTTTTCCCTTTTCACTAAGTGACTGTTAGCTTTAATTATTTATGGGTAAGACTTGGAATGATACACTTTGATTGGATCATCTTTTCACTATAATTTGCATTGAATATTATCGATGACGATGTTGAGAATGATGCATTTACCTATTTAAAGGTCGTCTTAATATATGCATGAATGTGCAGAGGCTTTGATACTAAGCTTAAGATGTTACAGAGAATACATGTTAAAGTTTTCAATAGTCTCTAAATTGTTTTTCTTTCCGAAATCAGGTCGTCCATCCTGAAAATCTGTGTTTCAAGTTACCTGATAATGTAAGCTTGGAAGAAGGGGCTATGTGTGAACCTCTTAGTGTTGGTGTCCATGCTTGTAGACGTGCAGGCATCGGTCCTGAAACCAAAGTATTGATTATTGGAGCCGGACCCATAGGTCTCGTAACTATGCTGGCAGCTCGTGCTTTTGGAGCTCCCAAAATAGTTATTGTTGACATTGATGAACGCCGTTTATCATTCTCAAAAAACCTTGGCGCAGATGAGACCATTCAAGTTTCAACAAATATTCAGGTCTTTATTATCTGTGCAAATATCAATAATTGTTCGACCCTTAGCAATTGATAGCCGAATAATGAAGCGTCTCCGAGAGCTTTGATTTACAGGATATGCGAGAAGAAGCGGTAAAGATACAGAACGCAATTGGTGCTGGTGCGGATGTGAGCTTTGATTGTGTTGGTTTAGACAAGACTATGACAATGGCTTTGGATGCAACTCGTCCGGGTGGTAAAGTATGCCTGGTCGGACTGGGGCAGAGTGAGATGAATCTCCCTCTTACTCCAGCAGCCGCAAGGTATGTGGTACTGATAGTACTAAACAGTACATTATCAATCTACTATACCAAACATGCCACGAGAGTTTATCGAGCTTTTCTATAGGTTTATTATGCATGCATCCAATAACAACTATTGCTCGTCGTGTCAGGGAGATTGATGTTGTAGGGATATTCAGGTATCGGAATACATGGTCACTCTGTATCGAATTTCTTCGGTCTGGGAAAATAGATGTCAAGCCTCTGATAACCCACAGGTTTAGTTTTACACAACAAGGGGTGGAAGAGGCCTTTGAGACCAGTTCTCAGGGTGGTAATTCCATTAAGGTCATGTTTAACTTGTAGATAGGTCACAAACATTGCATCCTAGTAACAAGTCGGCTTGATCGACATTGTACTGTAAGCGAGTATAAAGTGACAACGTTCTCAATCCCTGGGAGTTCTAGCAGGAGCAAGAACGGCCAAGAATGCCATTGGAGTCAACATTTATGAAAATAAAAGAATCAGGCTAAAGCCCAAGTTTAGTTCTTTGGATTCCTGCAAGAAATTTATGTAAGTTGTGTAACTGTTGTATTAGAAATAATAGATATTGATCTTACTGATTGCGACAGTGAAGATGATCATGCCTAGAAAATTAAATGCTCACTAAAAACATGATTGGGGCACTCCTTCCGCTGAAGCAAACCTTTCACTCAATTTTCAAGTCTCTCAGTTCGTTAATCATGTAATCAGTAGATGTTGAATCAGCGATGCATCGTCAAATAAATTGTTCGATTTTTCTCTCATTGCTCCAAGATGCGAGGTAACTGGCATTTGTTTGTTAGACGGGGGTATTGCCGTGTTGGCTTGAATACTGAACTCGATTTTGCGTCCTTTGTCCACCTGCGCAAGATATAAAATGGAGACAATTTGTAGACATTTTTGTGCGTAAAAAACCTTAATATATGATGGCACGGGATGTCCTCATTCGCCCATAGCATACATGTGCACGTTGTGACGTCACTATCTTTGTAGGAATCAACCATCCATTTTCGACCATGGTCATCGCTCTCTTTCTGACATGCGACCTCATACGTCTTTAAATAACTTGAACTATTTACACGACTTATCCCGTATGGTGTCCCCTGAGCCAGCTCCTCCTGAAACAGTAAAAACAATGCTTTCGTGTACATTTGACACCTGCTCTTCCATCACAAAATGCGTCATCAATCGAGGACGTTGACTTGAATCAGTATGGTTTGCCTACCGTTCCTCGTGCCTCTAGTGCACAATAGCATCGTCAAACCTCGTTATTAAGTCCATCAAGGAGTGTTCCCTATTCATGTACCGCTTCATGAAGGAATGGTGTGCCTTGACACATTGACTGCTCGACATCCCACCCAAAAAATCACCACCTTTCACATACGCTGATACCCAGCGTCCCCGTATTTCGTACATTTTTCTCAGCCACTCATAATTGCACAAAGCAGTGATACTCATTGATGCCCACGATCTTCTTTCAAACTCCTCCTCAGACTCCTACTGATGGATTATGTTCATTAGAATACCCTTACGTGGGGTGTACAACACGGGTCCCAATTTTTTTTCTCGAGAATTTGTATGTAATGTGCTACAAACACAATCAGTGGACTGCAGACGGGAAAATATTTGAGACAGTAGCACATATCACCTGATCTTGATCTGTGATAATAAGTCTCGGGGCCTCGTGTGTTGGCATCACTTCTAAGAACATTGAGAACATTCACTCAAAAGTCTCTGTCGTCTCATCACTCAAGAGGCCACAACTAAGTAAAATTGTATAACGGTGATGATTAATTTCAACGAATGGTGCAAGGATCATTCTATAATTATTTGTGTTGTACGTCGTGTCAAATAAAATGAAGTCACCGAATATAGCATAATTGTTTCGTGACTCAGAATCTGCCCAAAAACGTCTAAAATCTCCGTCACAAAATATTTCATGGACAAAGAAGTAGTTCTCATCCCGTAATTTCTCTTTGGCCATATATTGTAGAAATGTTTCCGTGTCGTGGCCCATCAACTCCACATGTTGGTCCCTTTCGAAATTTCTAACATCTTGCTTGAGCAATCCCATTGATGAAGGCCTACTTGCCTCCACCTCAATGATTCGAATTTGCTGCCACGTTGGTACACTTGCTATAGAAAATTGTTCAGCTTGGCACCTCTTTGCCTTCGAAAATTCACGGTGTGAGCGTAGAAAGTGGACATCATCTTGTGAGCTAAAAGGGTGGTTGTGCTGCTAAAAAAAAGATATCACACCCCATGTGTCTGCGCCTAACCGCTTTGTTATCAACATTTGAACCTTACACTCTGTTCTCATGTGCGACTAATTTCTTTCTTCGATCCTTGATTTTTCGTGCTTTTTTTCATTCTACTATCGAAGATTGGTCTTCCCTTGTTTTAAACAAGCAAATTGCTTCCACCAAGTCTCGCCCTATCCTTTCCTTTATGTTCTTACTACTATGATAACGCATGCTAAATTCGCCTGCTTTAGCGTACGTATTGTAGAATTTGATTGCCTCGTCGATAGAATAGAATCTCTGTCCTTCCCGTAAAAGTGGATTAGGAGTTACTTGTGGCACAAAAACGTACTTTCTCTATCCATTTACTTGACGAATTTTGGAACAATTATGTTTAAGAAGAAGAAGAAGAAACAATTATGTTGAAACTGTAGAGAATATGAAAAATCTTGGTGTGAATTTGTAGATGATTTGTGTACAAAATGATTATATATATAGGGAAAAAAACTAAAGAAGTGAGCAAACCAACGGTAACTTAAAAAAAATTAAAGAAGTGACCATTGGCAGACAACGTTACTTATTTAATTAAAGAAAATTTAACGAGTAACCACTCGCAGACAATGATCACTTGAATTAAAAAAAAAAATTACATGAATCCTCTACGTGGGACCCCACATGCCATCACGTAGGGGATCAGGGCTGACCTTTGGATGGTAGATGAGCATTAATGGTATGAACCCCCTTGGTTTTTAACAAAAAATTCCCACAACAATTTGATTTATCCCAAGTATCTTGGAGAAACCCTAACCCTAAAACTTTAAGGGGGTGCCACAAGACACAACTGACGTCATCGCTGGCAGCATGCGATGGGTTACATTCGATGCGAGCGATGGTGTATAGATCGCAGTGGCACTCACACGCTATTATGTGCAGCACCCACCGCTGTAACTTGAAGCGGCGAGTCATCGGTGCTATGAGAGAGACAACGTTCGATTGCATGCTACCATGAGCACTGAAACGGTCCTTGTCGTGCGCTACCCCGTTTTCGACGATGGTGACTTGTGCCATCAAATTACAGTAAGCACATCCCTTATCCGAACCGATTTCAATCCAAAATTTATTTATTGATTTTTAAATGGATTTAGAAAACAAGAAAATCAATTTTCTAATTTCTAGAATCAAGAACCCAACAATTAATAATTAATTGTTACAAAATTCATAGAACAACTTCTAACAAATATAAAGTAGCCTCTAGTACCGCTATTAAGAATTTACTTAATGCACAATAGAATTCAAAATAATTTAAATCCCCAAAAAACATCTGCTTTGTGTTTATATAGAAATCGTTATAAGAACATTCCCTTTTGGTTAGTCTTGCAAACTCTTTGAGAATCTTTGATCTCCACAATCTGTTTGCACATCATAGTTTTCCAATTGTTTAGCTTTCAATGGGGATCCACACGAGAAAACAAGAATGAGAATCTTTTATTTCACTCTTAAGTCAATAAACGTCAAAATTATTTTTGACTCGTGAATTCACATTGGCCAAGGATTTCGATACTGACTTAATGAAATAAAATGAAGATCATAATATCTTATTATTTAAGAGTGATGAGTCTTTTATATTGATCATTCATAACCTTCATATAATTCTTGACATACCCGAACGATATCATATTAGCGAGTCTCTGCAAAGAAACATCCTACATCACCAAAGTATGATTGTCCTCAAATAAAGTACTATGATGACCTCAAGTTGAATGATCAATTCTACTGATGAGTGTTAGAGATTAACCACTGACGTTGCGATAGTTATCCATGTTGAATCTCTATTATTGGTCTCTGAGATTTTGTTCTCTTAACAAAGCATTCACATATCCATTTAAATGTCTCTACATCTTAGCTTGTGAGATCATCTACTCACTTCTTACATGAAAAAGGCTACACGTGTGGTTTAACTGTAATAATAATATCTATATCTGAATATTACTATACGGTCAATGATGATTTAAGATTCAATCATAAATAGCTTATATCATACAATGACAATTCCTTTTGATTAACAAGTTATACAAATTTGAATATACGGACTCTGTCAATTTAATTTGCAATATTAATATTAATAAACCAAATAATAGATGTGCCATAAATAAAATGCATTCATAATATTAATATTAATTAGTGTTTGGTGAAATGATTGAACCTAGGGCATAACATTTACAATTCCCTGGAACAATTTTTTGTCGACATCGTGATGACTATATGGCATTACCGTGGAGGCTTCCAAATTCGTAGGGTTGTCGATCATAATTAAAAAGTGTTAAGAATAGATTCATTATGCGTAATTGACGGGTCGACGTTCGACAACCGTCCGGGAACTAATCCTCACGCTGTTGTTAGGATATGTGGGAGGTAATTATAAGCACTTTAAACTGTAATAAAAATAGTTGATTAAGTAGATTATGAACATTGTTGCGTGTTTATCCTATCACAATTATACGGATCAACCAAGTAATAAAGCGGACTGTGAGTCTATGTATCGCTCTCACAGGAATCGTGATAAATTATTTTCTAAGCATCCATCCTTAACCAAAACAAAAAATATTCACATTGATTTTTGTAAAATAAAAGTAAAATTTGAAAATAAATTTCTATGAATGAATAAAAATTAAACTAATTGCAAATTATTTTGAATAAATGTTTTGAATGTATGGGTGAATGTAGTGCTAAGACCTAGAATCCACTTTTGTCATTTCTTATTAATTTTGGGTTATTAAATTGACAACAATTCATATGTAATGAAGATTAATGTTTCTAATTTGTTCAAGACACTCTCTCTCTCTCTCTCTCTCTCTCTCTCTCTCTCTCTCTCTCTCTCTCTCTCTCTCTCTCTCGAGTAGAATTAAACTCATTCCTACACGTGATACTCTTATATCTCTATGATGAATGTGAACATACATGAAAGCACTAATGGATCTACGAAGAGTTAGAGATGACATAAAGCATAGCGGTATAATTTGATCCCCTATTGGACTGTATGATGTGTATATGTCTAACTAGTTTTCAATCTCTTGAAACTAAAAGCCACAAGATATCATACAATCACTATACACATAATTGTAGATGTAAGAAAGAATAATATCAATTGCTCAAGAAAATCAAGAATTGTCTTAATGAAAAATCAAAACCCATTAATAACAAGAAAATAACAAAATTTTCATCCAAGCCTTAACACAATTTGAAATTTAGTCTAAAATGTTAATGGAAAGAAAACAAAATAATAATGTTGAATTCATCACCTGGATATTCATCATGTAGTGTTGTTAGCTTTTTGTAATTCTTGTAATTGTTTGAGGTAAGGCACATAAGTCCTCGTCATTTGCATTTGTAATTTTCTCGTTATCATCAATACATTTGTATTCTAGGCTTGGATTTTCAAGTTAGGATATTTCAAAAAAAAAAGTACCTTGAAAAGATACAATTTTTTTCTGAAAATAGGATTTTCCCAATTCGAATGTTTATTGTATGAAAAATGGGTCACAATGTTTGACTAAAAAATCTTGAACATAACTTATGCGATTTTTTTTCCTTCTATGTCATTTTTCAAGTGCAACTTTAATACTTTTGAATCCAATATTCTTCAACTAATTTCATAAGATCCTCAGTCATTATCATGTATCACTAATCAACTAATGAATATTTACAATTTGGTCCCCAAACTGAAATTCTTTTGTTTTCAGCTGCTTTTGTTCCTTTCTTTCAATTTATTGCTAAAAAATGGGTCCAAAACAGAAACAAAGAGAAATTACACTAAATTAAGTAGAAAATCTACAAAAAGCAAAACAAAAAATTTGTTTTAGAGCTCGAATAAGTGCACAAAATGTAATTATTATACACCATCAAACTAAAACATTTGTTCACCCTCAAATAAAATAAAACCAAAACATAACTCTAAAATTAAATTCAACGAACATAAATAAATGACTTGCTTACTTTATACCCCAGGTCTGAATATAAACATACTTTAGAGAAACTCAAATAAAACAACAAAATTATTTTTACTTAAATGATGATCAACTTCTCATGTGTGTGTGAATAGCCAACACCAGACATATACCCATATAAGAACATGAAAAACACAGCGTTTACAAATTTCAAAGCATAGCCCTCATGTGGTCAAATAAATATTTCTTTCTTTTCTCGCATCTCTTATGTATGATCACTCCTTATACTTTTCTCTCAAATGCTGATGTAACTTTCTAACATAAAAGAACGATAGTAAATAGTTCCCAATTTATATCCTCAGTCTCCAAAGTTCTTATTTCAGAGTTTGTACTAAGATTTTATCTAATCTAATAGTTTTTTTATTTTTTTAAGAGAAATGTTTTCTCATCTTATATATATGCAAGACTTTTCTCATTACTATTTCTAAGTGACCCTATCGTGAGCTTTGAGCCGATGACTTCTAAGTCAAGATGAACATAAGACACTAGGTTTTAAGAGACCCTTAAAGGCTTAATTGCTCGACTCACCAAGGTTACAAAGAAAAGTGTAAGATGCAATGTTGTCTTATGTGTAAGTCCTCACCTATTAAGCTTTCTAAGTGACACATACAGCGAGCTTTGTGCTAACAACTCCCAAGTCACATGACCATAGGGCACCAGGTTTTAAGAACCTTTAAAAACTCAATTGCTTGAGTCACCAAGGCTACAAAGAGAAGTGTAGCTAGCTAGTGCTGGTTTAGACTCGTTGACTAAAACTCCTTCAACAAAAGGTATGATTCAGGAACTTCAGACCATCAAACTTTTAGACCGTACATGTACTAATATTTCCATCCTCAAACTGCTAGAAAGAGAAATAGTTTCTATGTTAAAGGTCATGATTACTATACTTAAGGTTGTAGAATGTCTAGTCAATCCTAGGTTGAACTACATAAGTAAATTACCCCACATATGCAATTTATATTCCCACACAAGCAATAATTCAATATCGGCTATGTGCTTAGTTCATAGAGTCTAACATGGATAAGCAATTTAGTACAAGTACAAGATCAAGTGTTGTCCGGTATTCCTCCTAAAGAAATATTTAATACAAACATGATATCATCATAGGCAATAAGCACGTCAACAAACCTGTTGATGTAAGTTTTGGACTAGGGAAAATATGAATGTGATTTGTCCCTACTTCAATTCCTCTCCCATTTCTTCTTTATCGTCTCCTTCTTATAATAGCTCATTTCTCAGTTTACCCGTTTTAGTTTCCTCTACCTCAGCCAACATTGTTGCTTCATTCCTTTTAGGGTCAGCTAGATTCCGGGACAATCATTCCTTGTGAGGCGCAGTCAACCTGCTGAGTATGTGGGATTGATCCGATTTAGGTCCCAGCTCACTTCCTATTTTAGCTACTTGATTATGGGTGATTCCATTATTCTCCTGCAACATGATCTTGTAATTGTTGAAAATTTATTTGGCTGGTTGTGGCCGAGTAATTTTTTTGTCATTGTGCTTAATGAGGCCCAATAGTAGTTTCGGGTCGATTTACAAACTCATTAACAGCTGCCCCCTTTTTCGTGCATCAGTGATCGTAATATATGAATGATGTTAAGTGCAAGTGAAATCTCGTGTGCACGAAAAACTTGGAGCCCCTCTTGTATACTCGGCACTAGGTAGTTCCCCAACCATAGTAAATAACATTTTTTTTAAACTCGTTGTCATAGATGGGGGTGCATCCCAACTTACAGCGAGTTCGGGAGTGATATCTCTAGCTCATCATGCGAGTTGGGAGTGATATTCCCAGCTTGTCATAAGAGCTGATGAGTGATATACCCAGCTCGTCATAAGAGTTAGGGAGTTATATTTCCAGCTCGTCATGCGAGCTGGAGAGTGATATCCCCAACTCGTCATAATAGCTGGAGAGTGATATCTCCAGCTCGTCATGCGAATTAGGTAGTGATATCCCCAGCTCGTCATAAGAGCTGGGGAGTGATAACTCCAACTCGTCATGCGAACTAGAGAGTGATATCTTCAGCTCATCATAAGAGCTGCATAGTGATATCTCCAATTTGTCATAAGAGCTGGGGATTGATATCTCTAGCTTGTCATGCAAGCTAGGTAGTGATATCCCTAGTTCATCATAAGAGCTGGGGAGTGATATCTCCAGCTCGTCATAAGAGCTGGGGAGTGATATCCTCAGCTCGTCATAAGAGTTGGACAGTGATATCCCCAATTTGTCATAAGAGTTGGGGAGTGATATCTCTAGCCTGTCATGCAAGCCGGAGACTGATATCCCCAGCTCGTCATCAGAGCATGCGAGTTGGAGAGTAATATGCTCAGCTCGTCACAAGAGCTGGGGAGTGATATCTCCAGCTTGTCATGCGAGTTGAAGAGTGATATCCCCGGCTCGTCATAAGAGCTGTGGAGTGAGAAGAGTAATATCCCCAACTCGTCATAAGAGCTGGTGAGTGATATCTCCAACTTGTCATGCGAGCTAGGGAGTGATATCCCCAGCTCGTCATAAGAGCTGGGGAGTGATATCTCCAGCTAGTCATGCAAGCCGGAGAGTGATATCCCCAGATCGTCATGCGAGCTGGGAGTGATGCCCCCAGTTCGTTGCTGGGGATGCATGACATGCGATATATTTCAACGACCAACTTTGAAATGGACATAACTTTTGATCCAACCGTTGGATCAAGTTAAAATTTAAATATGTTTTCAGGCATGGGGAACACTAGAGCATACCAATGGGAAAGATCCTCAATTTTAGCTTTTTAAGTTTTACCAAGGTCAGCTAGTTGTGCGTTGATAGCCGTCGTGACCAGGTTGTTTTACCGTGGTCGGCTATTCGAGCATTGAGGGCTGCATTGACCCATTTGTCTATTGTGGTTGGCCGTTTGTATGTTTGATAGCCGTAGTGACCAGGTCATTTACCATGGTCGGCTAGTTGAGTGTTGATAGCCGTCGTGACCAGGTTGTTTTACCGTGGTCGTCTATTCAAGAATTGAGGGCCGCATTGACCCAGTTGTCTACTGTGATCGGCCGTTTGTATGTTTGATAGACGTAGTGACCAGGTCGTTTACCATGGTCGGCTAGTTGTGCATTGATAGCCGTCGTGACCAGGTTGTTTTACCGTGGTCGGCTATTCGAGCATTGAGGGCCGCATTGACCCAGTTGTCTACTGTGGTCGGCCATTTGTATGTTTGATATCCGTAGTGACCAGGTCGTTTACCATGGTCGGCTAGTTGTGAGTTGATAGCTGGCGTGACCAGGTTGTTTTACCGTGGTCGGCTATTCGAGCATTGAGGGCCGCATTGACCCTGTTGTCTACTGTGGTCGGCCGTTTGTATGTTTAATAGCCGTAGTGACCACGTTGTTTACCATGATTGGTTGTTGCAAGGTTATTCGAGTTAAGAACTAACTTCAAAAAATTTCAAGCAAATACACGATTTTAATTTTATTCAAGCAAACAATTGACTTCGCATTTATTGTTATTAAGATTTCATTAAGATAAGATAGGAATGAAGTTACCTATAATACTTTGGATTTTCGATGCGATCCCACATGGATGTTCTCTGTCGGATGTCCTGTTCGTAGGGCTTCCTTGCTGACTTGCTATCTACAACGAAGGTCCTCTGGTAATGACCGTGATCACACCGCCTAGTGAGTTATTTTTTTTGCAGTTGACTACGCTCGGGTGACCTTCGTCGAGGAGAGGCGTGTTGCCCCTGTGCTTCATATCATTGTCTTTTCTTATGAATTCCCTCAGGTTTTCAGCCCTTGCAAGCAATTCACTAACATCGGTTGGAGGACTCTTCGTTAGTGATATGAAGAAACATCCCTGCCTTAATCCATTAGTCAAGATTGCAGCAGATAATTTGACATCTAAGCTGGGGACTTCCAGTGCTTCTTTGTTGAAGCGTTGAATGTAATGTCTAAGGGTTTCACCCTACTGTTGCTTGATTGTCATGAGCTATCCACTGGTCTTTCTATACCTTTTTCTACTGGCAAAGTTTTTGAGGAAGTAGTCAAAGAAATTTTCGAAACTGGAGATTGAATTTATGGGCAGTTGGGAGAACCAAGTTTGAGTGCTCCCTTTGAGAGTGGTCAAGAACACTCGACATATTATGGCATCAGTAAAGCCATAAAGTATCATCATGGTGTCAAACCTTTCTAGGTGTTCCTTGGGGTCGGACATGCCATCATACTCCGACAGGTTAGGTATCTTGAAATTTCTTGGGAGTGGTTCATCCAAGATTTCTCGTGTAAATGGATTGGATCGTTTCTTCTGCTCTAGAGATTCTTCGAGATATGAGTTACCTAGAGTACTGACTTCTTTCCCGACGTATTTCTTCCAATTGGTCACCTGATTCAATTTCGTCGCTCCCTTCAAACGCTCTTAGATTTGTTTCAATTGGTGACTGCATAGGAGCAGCCAAGCTGGTTGGGGCTTCTCGCTAATCTTGCTGATCTCTTGCAGTTAGGGCTGCTGCTACAACCTTCCGAATCATCTCATTGATTTGTTCTGTTGTGAGTATAGTTGCGTACAACTCTTGATGTGAAGTATCACAGAGGATTTTCTCTTGCAGGAGGATGTGTATCTACTGCCTTTTGGTTTAGTTATTCAGAGGCACGAGTATCTGATGGACATTCTTCTATTGCTCGTCGAGTTGTCACCATTTTTCTCTTTTCTTTTGTGCCCCAAGGTGGGTGCCAAACTGTTGATGTAAGTTTTGGACTAGGGAAAATATGAATGTGATTTGTCCCTACTTCAATTCCTCTCCCATTTCTTCTTTATCGTCTCCTTCTTATAATAGCTCATTTCTCAGTTTACCCGTTTTAGTTTCCTCTACCTCAGCCAACATTGTTGCTTCATTCCTTTTAGGGTCAGCTAGATTCCGGGACAATCATTCCTTGTGAGGCGCAGTCAACCTGCTGAGTATGTGGGATTGATCCGATTTAGGTCCCAGCTCACTTCCTATTTTAGCTACTTGATTATGGGTGATTCCATTATTCTCCTGCAACATGATCTTGTAATTGTTGAAAATTTATTTGGCTGGTTGTGGCCGAGTAATTTTTTTGTCATTGTGCTTAATGAGGCCCAATAGTAGTTTCGGGTCGATTTACAAATTCATTTACAAAACCTAACATAGAATATTTTTTACCTGAATGCGAATGAATGAATGAACGAATGAACGAACTAAACTGCATATACTAGATAGTAATGTTATACAGATACAATGAGCATCCCTATACTTACCACCCCAACTAAAACATTACGTTGTCCCCATTATAAAAGCAAAATGAAGGAGTAAAAAATTAGAAACTCCCCAGGGCTTGGTTTGAAAACTGATCAGGCATATTTGATTGATTGGATGACATTGTAGATGATTCTCCTACTCTTACTTTGATGGAATTGTACCTATAAAATATAAAGAAATAAATAATATCGTCAAAATCTATCTATATCTATACATATATAAAAGTAGAAGTGTGGAGAGAGAAGCATTAACTGCAATTTTCCCTCCAAAATGCACTTACAATTTTTGGAAAAAAAACTAAAATAAAAATAGAATAAAACAAAAGTTTGTGTAGATTAATATCGTATTTAAATTTGTGTAGATTAATTGTTTTCATAGAATAAAATAAAAAGCAAGATTAATGTCGTATTTAAATTCTCCAATGTACATCTTGTTTTAAATACGCCATTAATCTACACAAATTTTTATCTTATTCTATTTTTATTTTAGTTTTTTTCCAAAAATTGTAAGTGCATTTCGGAGGGAAAATTGCATTTAATTATTCTCTCTCCACACTTCTACTTTTATATATGTATAGATATAGATGTATATATTCGTGTTGATTAATACAATTTTCATTTGAATTTCTATACATATATAAAAGTAGAAGTGTGGAGAGAGAAGCAATTTTCCCTCCGAAATGCACTTACATTTTTTGGAAAAAAAAACTAAAATAAAAATAGAATAAAATAAAAGTTTGTGTAGATTAATATCGTATTTAAATTCGTGTAGATTAATTTTCTTCATAGAATAAAATAAAAAGCAAGATTAATTTCGTATTTAAATTCTCCAATACATTTTGTTTTAAACACGCCATTAATCTACATAGATTTTTATCTTATTCTATTTTTTTAGTTTTTTTTTTTCCAAAAATTGTAAGTGCATTTCGGAGGGAAAATTGTATTTAACGCTTCTCTCTCTCCACACTTCTAGTTTTATAAATGTATAGATAGATAGATATAGATGTATAGATTCGTGTTGATTAATACAATTTTCATTTGAATTAATTTTAAATTCGTGTGGATATACATGAATGAAAAATATGTTTTTTGTAAATAAATTTATAGAAAATATTTAAACCTCCATTCAAAAGCTATGTTTTTGTTTATAAACAAAAATATTGTTTTTTCGTTTTCGAGATATGTGATTGAAAAGTGGTTTCGAAAAATTGTATAGTTAAAAAGTATGTGAAAATGTGTTATTTGTAAATAAATTTATAGACAAAATTATTGAACGGAAGCTAATATTTTTAATCATTCATAATTTTAATAATTGTGGAAAGATTATATGATATAAGATTTTCTATATAATTTTTTGATCTCTCACGCTGCCCGATTATCATATCATGATAATTGGAGATTTTTGTAATTATTATTTTAACTACTTGATTTAGTAAATAAAAGTATAATTTTATTGGTTAAATATAAATATTTTTTGGTCGAGATTAAACACATATTTATAATTATTGTGATAGATTTTTTGAATTGGAAAAAAAAAAAAAACCTATTCAATAAAAGAGTTAATTGCAGAAATTATGTAAATTTGCATTTTCAATGAACTTAACAATAACGCATAAAAATTATTGAAATCCACGATCATTTATTGTTTTAATAATTTTTATAATTATGTTATTTTTTTAATTTTAACAATTATTGTAATAGAACATTATTATTTTTGTGTATTTTATATTTGTGCTGATTAAAAGCATTGAAATTTTACGAATACTTATCGAAATAAATATTACGGAAAGCAACTTCCGTGCAACCCACAGGGTAAATACTAGTAGGTGATAAAAGGCAAAGTGCAGGAAAGTGGGGTCACACATGTTTAATATTAATTTGTGCTCGAGTGCCAAGATGAACTTTGATCATAATTAAAATTTAACAAAAACTATTTAAATGCAAATTTTCCAACCATGTGCCTAAAAGTTAATGTAAAAACTACATGCAAAGAAGTAATTAAGTTGTATATGTATATATATATATATAAAGATAGAAATTTAGTTTCCCAAAAGGTGCTCTATTTATAGTCTTAAGCTAGACTTTTGGTGACAAACTGAACTTTAAAGAAAGCTTTTGATGACTTTCTTCGCTTGTATTTCCTGAACTTGCACCAGTTTTCATTTATCCTCCAAATTTTATATTGCACGTCATTAAAATATATATCTTGGCTTTACCACTCGATTCGAACCTCACTATGTAAACTTCAATTATCTCATCGATGTTAATGAAAAAATCAATTTATAAGCAATTATTGGAGTCAAATGATTGCTTGGTATGGTCGACATCATTAAATGTCATCTTTTTAGTTTTCTCTACTATGATCAACTCATTTTCCCTATGCTCATTTTCTTTAATTGAAGCTTTCTCGAGTTCAACCTTTGTATCCACAATTTTTTGGCAAAGAAACAATGAAATCTTAATGATCTTTTCATCTAGTTGTATTTGTTGAAAGTCTAGTGGGGGTGATTCTTTAATTGATGCTCATTAATAGTCGGTAAAAGAAATAATTCCATAGGTAAATCACCCACATCTGATTTTGGTGAGAGAAATAATATAGCAGGCAAGTCACCCAAACAATTTCATCAGTTTCACATTCTGCTTTTGTATCTCCGATAAGCATATCCCACTCCAATCTCTTGAGCTGTTAATTATTGTTGTCTTATGATAAAGTCACGTACAAGCATTTTGTTAAAAACAACCACATCCATCTCCTCTTGTTGTTTTTTAGTCTTTTGGTTTATGGGCCTCAATTGCTTCTCTTTTCCTAAGATGAAACATTAATTTGATTTTCGGATCTACGAGTATCAGTTCTTTGAGTATAGAACTTCACATGCAAGAATCTAAGTAGAAACAATAAAAGCAATGAAATAAATTGAAATAAAAAAAAATAAAGTTCGAATTAGTGCTAGATAATTTAAAAGATAAAATAAAACACAGTTCTTGATAGCTGCACCAAAAACTTATTGCGTGTTTATCCTTCATGTGTACAGATCGAACAAGTAATAAAGTTGATTGTGACTTCATGTATCGTTCTCATACGAATTGTGATAAATTATTTTCTAAGCATCTAACCTTAAATGAAACACAAAATGTTCAAATTGATTTGTAAAATAAAAGTAAATTTTGTAAATAAAATTTCTATGAATAAAAATTAAAGTAATTTCAAATTGTTTTTATTATAAGTGTGAATGTAGTGCTAAGACCTAGAATTCACATTTATTATTCTTATTATTTTTTTGTTATTAACATGACAACAATTCATCGATAATGAAGATCAATTTTCTTAATTTGTTTAAGACCTCTTTCAAGTAGAATTAAACTTGTTGACCAAAAAATCTGGTAGGACATTATATCAACACGTCTCAGCTCTTCTCTCTTAAACACGTGGATCTCTTGTGTACTAGGACAAAAAATCAGCTTACAAATGAGATCGAGGTGGTTCCCGTTTACACTCTGATGTGTAAGTCAGTACTCATTGCAAGTAAATATAAATTGGGTGCGGGAAATAAGAATGTGTAAAAGAGAGAAAAGGGAGTGAGATTTTGTATATCGAGTTTCTAACTTCTCTTTTTCTTTTGTAGGAAAATGTGTCTTATTTATAGATGAAATTATATCCTAAGATCATGACACGTTTCCGAATTTACACGTGGCTTTTCCCTATCCGTTGGTCAGGTTAATAATTTATTTGGTTATAATCATTACACTCTACTATAGAGTTACGACTGCCATCACATCTCCATTAAATGTGCTATCTTATCAAGTTGCAACTTGCAACCAAGTCCGATCCTACTGACACGAATGTCCCATTGTGTCGCTGTCCCTAGGCACCCACCTCGGATGGCGTTGCTTCAGAGCAAACAGTTCGGCCACAAGTGATTCAGTCTATATACTGCCACGGAAAAGTAATAATTTGCAAGCCTTCGGGCCAGTCTAGCAGTCAAAGGGTCCCATGTGGGCTCCTGGGTCCCATGCAAGCTCCTCTAAGTGATGTGTCAGGCGTGCCCGTAACATTAGTCCCTCAAATTTGATGGGTTGATTCATGGGCGCATCGGATTTGACACGGGTCAACCTAAGTGACTCCATTGGTGGATTTATATGGACGGGTTAATGTAAATTTAAGGAGCGATATGGAATTAAACTTATCTTCCCTATTTCCCTTTGCAAGTCTGAAGTGGGTAAGATGGGAGTTACTCTTACTATATCTCAAAGTCTTTTTTTTTTTTTTAGGGGAAATGCTCCACTAATGGACTAAGGTGCATGCCCATAAAAAAGTGTTGTTGGGTTTTACCTTCCCTTAAATGTGTCCGTTATGACTATTTACTTTTGGAAACGAATGATTAGTTCCAGTTTTCAAGGAATGCTCAAAAGAAAAGGGGGCGCACTTTAACGTGTGTGGGTACACTCTAGCATTCAAAGGGTTACTTTCCTTTCAAACTTGTGACGGCTGGCGCTTCACCTTACTATGCTATTGTGACACGTGTGGTTTGGATTAATCTTTCTGCTTGAAGATAAAGGGTGTGGATCCATTGGGTTCCCCTATATAGCCTCCTTCGTCTCAAAACATCTTCTTTCTCGCACTCTTGAAATTTTCTTAAGAACTTTCTTTGTGAGAATTATTCCCCCATTCCCTTTTCACAAGTTTCATTGTGTCTCTTGTGAATTTCTATTCCGCAAGTTTCTTCACTCAATCAGAACATTCCGCCGGCGCACCGCTCAGTCGAGTACTGGTCTATTAATCCTTACTCCTTTCAGGTAATTTTTGTTTCCTTTCTGTGCATATTGCCTTTGATTTTCAACTCTTGAGTGCTTGTTTGAAAATTCCCTTTGTCATTTTTTTTTCTTGGGTAAGTTTGAATTTGAGAAAAAAATGGAAAGAGTCGAGGGAAAGGGTTCACAGGAGTTAGTGACAATGGTAATTCCTATCAGAGGTTCTTGCCATTTGTCCTTGTAATTGACCCTACATGGCCCATTTATCTACTGAAGAAGAAGCTTCACTGTAAGAGCTTCGAAGTAAGCATGATAGAGAACAGAAAAAAGAAGAGACAGCAGGCTCCTCATCCGATCCACAAGATTTTGGTTTGGGTATAAGGGCTCCATTTAGGGAGCATAGAGAGGAGCTGGGATTGTCCGAGGAGGAAGTCGCCCAGGTTGAAGACTATGGACCCTGAACCTAACCCAAACTCATGGGAAAGGAACGAAGTTGAGTATGAGATTAGGGGAATCGATCTGGAGGGGGCTCCTTCGAAGTTCAGGTTATCATAAGGGATTCGACTAGTACACCCTACGCCATCTTGCCAACCCTGCAATCCTCCGACGAGCCACGTGGCAATTTGTTATGATGCCTTGTCATGTGGGATGCGGCTCCCATTACACCCCTTCTTTAGGGAACTACTCCGGAGCTATAACATATGTCCTTACCAATTGGCTCCGAACTTCTGGACACAAGCGGTTGGTACCTGGCTAATCGGGCAAGAAGTCAATCCGGACTACCCCATATCTCTGCACATAATCCACACTTTGTACATTTTGAAGAAATCTTCCAGGAGGGACAAGGATGTGAGATCAGATGTAAAGGACAGGCACTATTTGTCTCACCGAGGTTCTCACCCCCTATCATCACTAGGCACCCTACTTCTATAAGAAAATGGAGGAACCAGTGGTTTTGGGTCACTAGGGAGTGGCAGAGCTCTCCTATAGACCCTACTCCTAAGATCACCATTCCCCGAATTCTTTCTTCTCTGCGTGAGTTTCATTTTTGTCTAAATTTATAGATGCGGGTATATAATTTGTATTTTTTGCTCATTATATCTAACACTTTTTTCCGCTCTGCCTCCTACCTCAAGGCCTATCTTTCCTTCCCTACTTTCAGACGCGAATCTTTCAGCTGTAAAGAAGTTTTTGCTTTTCGAGGTACATTCCAGCAGATCATCCAACAGAACAAGCTTTTAGTAAGGTACGGTCCTATGAGAGCTATGAGTAAGTTGAATTTCTTATTTTGACTTTTACTTCTGGCCTGGCTTCTTGGGGCTAACCTTCCTTTCTTCTCTGTCAGATTTTAAGGACTTCCCAAAAATTTCCTTAAAGGGCCTTATGTCAAAGAAAGTGCCTCTCTTCTCCACCAAGGGAGCGAGGTGGAAAGGAAGCAGAAGTCCAAGCTTTCCGACCTACAAGTGGAGGTAATTAAGAAGGTATCCGAGGAGTCCACCACGATACTCGAGGGTCCCCTTCTTGCTCTTCTTCCTCCTCCTACCTTGCTGCCAATTGGGCCTCAAGAGCCGGATATTGATGAGGGAGGTGATCCCAAAAAGGGGCCTTCTAAAGGAAAGGGGAAGAGGTCTGACAGAGGTGGAACCATAGGGGCACAAGGAACTAAAAAAGGCTCGCCTAAGGATACCTCTTCTGAGGACATTACTGAGCCTGTTTCCAAAGAGGAGCCTCCTCCTCTAAAAAGGTTAAAAAGATGTAAGGAGACCTCTTCCATCCTTCCACCCCACCGCTAGAATTGTATGGGTCAGACGGAGAGCCTCATGTGTCAGTTCCTAGGATGAATTATGATGTAACCCATAGCTGACGAGTTGAATCAGATTAAAGCCAGCATTCTTCCTAGGGATGTAAGTCTTGATCCTAGTATGTTCAACTCTCCCAGTTCTCCACCAGCCAGAGCTGCTTTGGCCACAGAACAATTTTGGACAGGAGGTTGGTCCGCCTTTTCCTCCAGCGTCCCCCCGGCCCGAAAACTCCTTGCGGCCAAGGCCATGAATGTTAGAGCTCTGGCGCTGATTGATGAAGTGGAATCTTCCGTCCTGGAGGTACAGCGTGACAGAAAGAGGCTGAAATGGAACTTCACCATGCCAATAATATGCTGAAAGAGATTAACGACCTCAAAGAGCACTTGTCCATAGCCCGTAAATCGTCCTCAGAAGACAGACTCCTAGCGGAAGCATCTCCAGGAGGACAACGAGAAGTTAAAGCACGATCTCCGTGCTTCTAAAGTGGATGTGGCGGCTTTATGCAAAACAATTAGAGGATTCCAACCGTGCTCAGTCCATTATATCTAAGGATCTGGTCAAGGCCAACTCCTCGAAGAGCCGTCTGGTGGTCGAATTGACAGAGGTCACTTGCCGATTGGAGGCAGAAGTAGAGAGGAAAAAAGCCGAAGGAGATTACGCTTCCTTGGAATAACATGTAGAATCCCACGTGACGAAAGCACTAGAGTGAACTATTGTAGCTAGGGTGGAAGAAATCATTGGGGTCAAGGTGTCCAAGGCTATTCAGCATTTCAAAGACACCTTTGAGGAGACTCCGGAATACGAGGCTATGCAGAGGGTTTTTGGCAACATCGGCGCCCAAATGGCTCTGGGAGATGTAAAAGAGATGTTCCCATCCTTGGATCTCTTCAAGATTGAGGCATTGTATCCCGAGCTACAAGATGCAGAAGAGGGCGATTCTGCTGCTGACCCAGCCCAAGACTACCCGGCACAAGACCTTACTGCGGTGGCTCTGCAAAAGATCTTCCTCCTCCCTCCTGGTTTCTAATTTATTTTTGTAATAATTTGTATGAACTCAGTACATCATAGTTTTTATCTTCAAATCTATTTTTGAATATTGTGACTTACATAGCTTGTGGAGTTTTCATCTCGTCGCTTTTGCTTGTATGCAATGTATGATAGTCCGTCAAACCTAGGCAATTTAAGACATTCATGTTCACTAGTTAGGTTTGTATGATAAGTATTTGAACTTAAATACACCACAATCCCTAGTGTGTGTTACTTTATCAGCATGATTCTTTTGACTACGATAACCATTGTGCAAAGGGTTCATTCTCACTTTCTTCCAGAGCAATTTTAATAAGAGATTGATCAAAACACTCCCTTAATTAAAGAAGGAAATTGTATTTTTTTCTTTTAAGAAAAATATAGTATCGTAGATGTTGGTGGCTTGCTACCTTCCGCCGAGGCGTACTATAAATACATTAGTCTCTTCATAGAAGCTTGTTGGTGCTTTGTTTTGGATTAAATCGGCGATGCTAGTTTGTTTGATTTGCGCGAATCTTTATAAGGAAACCCTTCATTACATAATTTTCTTAGAGCCAAACTAGGACATTACAAAATAAGGGGAATTCCCTTTACTGAAAATAGTGATGAAGGTGATCTGTGTTCCAAGGGTTGGGAAGGGTATTCCAAATAGATCTTCTATCCTATAAGTCCCTGGTATCACCTCGGAAATGACTTTGTAAGGCCCCTCACAATTAGGAACGAGAGTCCCTACCCCTAGTTCCTAGGTCGAAAGGAGGACCTTTTTGAGGACCAGATCTCCAACTCTGAATAACCTCTTTTTTACTTTCTTGTTGTAATAGCAAGCCATCTTCTCTTGGTAGCGTGCTAGCACAACCTACGATTCATTCCTTCTTTCTAGGAGGAAATCTAGAACTGCCCTTTGTGCCTCCTCATTGGCTGCTTCATCGTAGTGAATTTGGCGAGGGGAGGGCACTCCGAATTCTACCAGACACACTACTTCAGATCCATAAGCCATTGAGAACGGAGTCTCTCCCGTCGCAATGTGAGATGTAGTCTGAAGCGCCCATAATACTTGGGGGAATTCATCAACCCAAGCATCCTTCCTTGACTCTAGTTTCCTCTTCAAGGTGTTCTTGATGGTCTTATTGACTGCCTCGACCTGACCATTTGCTTGTGGATGATGTGGGGACGAAAATTATTTGCAGATTCCCAGATCATCACATAACTCATATACCTTCCTGTTTTTGAATTGCTTCGCATTGTCAGTTACAAATGAATGCGGAACGTCGAACCTATAGATAATATTCTACCAAATGAACTTGGAGGTGTTTGCTTCGGTGATTTTCATCAAGGTTTCTGCTTCGACCCACTTAGTGAAGTAATCTACTATAATTACGAAGCAATTATTGCCGCTTCCTCGGGGCATGTGGCCGATAATGTCAATTCTCCACTTTACAAAGGGCCAGGGGCTGGAAACCACCTTCAGCTCGTGGTGTGGCCCGTGCAAGATGGTAGCATATCGCTAACATTTATCACACTTGCGGACAAAGTCATGGGCGTCCTTTTGCATGGTGGGCCAAAAGTACCCCTGTTTCAGGGCTTTTTCTTGCCAAAGATAATGCCCAGGCATGATTACCACATGTGCCCTCATGAATTTTCGTCATTATATATTTTCCGTCCGCCGGACCGACATATCGTAACAAAGGGGCGGTGTAACTTCGCTTGTAGAGTACCCCGTCGTGGAGGATGAAGTTGGCCGCATACCTCTACAATCTTCGAGATTCTTCTGGCTTGTCTGATAGAGTTTGATATTTTAAGTACGCAATAATAGGAGTCATCCAAGAATTCTCTTCCTCTAATGCGCATATCTACGCCCCTGATTCAATAGAGGAGATCGACAAATGTTCGATAGGTACCATGCAGAGGAGCTCAGGGTTTTTGTCGCTTGCCAATTTAGATAGGGCATCCATGTTGGAGTTTTTAGTCCTGCGAATATGGATCAACGTGTACCTTTCAAAATGGGCTGTCAATTATTTTACCTTTTTCAGGTATGCTGTCACCGTAAGTTCCTTAGCGGTGAAATGCCCACTGACCTGGCTTACGACGAGCTGAGAATAGCTATTCGCTATCAATGACATGATTTCCAAAGCTTTTCCTAGCCTCAGCCTGGTGAGGAGTGCCTCATATTTCGCTGCATTATTTTACACCTTAAAGCCTAAGCGGATCTCACTGTACAACTTATGTCCTTTTGGGCTTACCAGTATTATTTCTGCGCCTGACCTCCTTCGGTGGATGATCCATCAACAAATAATCCCCACTCATGAGTGCTTTCCATGTTCTCTGTCATCTCCAACTTGGGGCGGGTGTGTAAACTCTGCTATGAAATGTGCCAAAGCTTGGCCATTAAACGCAGTTCGGGGTGCATATTGCAAGTCGTATAGGCTAATCTCAATGTCCCATTTCATCAATCTTCTGGACACGTCTGGTTTTTGCAGGACTTGCCTCATGGGAAAATTTGTAAGTACTCAGATCGAATGTGATTGAAAATAAGGCGGAGTTTATGGGCATCTGTGATTAAGGCCAAAGAGCTTCTCCATGTCCGGGTATTGTGTTTTAGTATCTATCAAAGCTTTGCTAACATAGTACACTGGAAGTTGATTCCCATCTTCATTTCTAACTAGGACGGAGCTTACAGCCTCTCTAGAGACAGTCAAATACAGGAACAATGGCTCGCCGACCTTGGGTTTTGACAATAAAGGGGCCCATCCCAAGAATTCCTTCAATTCTGCAAAGGCTTGTTCACGCTCCTATGTCCATTGTAATCTCCTTCCTCCTTTCAAGACCTTGAAGAAAGGTAGGCATTTTATCAGTGGATTTGGACACAAATCTGCTTAATGCAGCAACTCTGCCAGTTAAGCTCTGCACTTCTTTGGAGGCTCCAGGGTGAGTGCATATCGAGCAAGGCCTTTATTTTATCTGGATTAGCTTCGATCCCCCTGCTATTCACCATAAAACTAAGAAACTTTCCCGATCCTACTCCAAAGGCGCATTTTACAGGGTTGAGCTTCATCCAGTATTTCCTCAGTATATCAAAGGTCTTCGATAAATGGTGGACATGTTCCGAGGTGTCCATGCTTTTCACCAGCATGTCATCAACGTATACTTCCATGGTGTTCCCAAGTTTCTTTGAAAACATTTGATTTACTAACCTTTGGTAAATAGCTCTTACATTTTTCAACCCGAAGGGTGTAGCCCTGTAACAATAAAGTCCCCTGTCCGTGATAAAATACGTGTGCTCTTCATTAGACTTGTGCATTGGGATCTAGTTGTATCCAGAATAAGCATCCATAAAGCTCAACATTCTTGGCCCACCGTGGAATCAACTAGCTGGTCGATCTAGGGCAAAGGAAAGCTATCCTTTGGACACCCCTGATTTAAGTTCGAGAAATGAATACATACCCACAGCTTCCCACTTTATTTGGGGACCAATACAGGGTTGGACTCGGATAACGAGATTCCCTAATGAAGCCATTTTTCAACAGCTTCAATACATCTTCTTTCAAGGCCTCATATTTTCCAGAACTCATAGGTCTTCTTTTCTGTCTGTGTCCAGGATGACTCAGGTCAAGTTGGAGCCTGTGGCAGGCTACCTTGGGGTCTATCCCCACCATGTCGCTATGTTTCCATGCAAACACGTCAAGGTTCTGGATGAGAAAGCTTTTCAACTCCCTTTTGAACTCGTCTGCAGAGTTCTGTCCGATTTGCAACTCCTTCATAAGGTCTGTCGGATCTACGGAGAAGCATTCCAGTTTTTCTGCCGGGGCGGTGCCACATTCCGCACCCATCATTCTAGGATCAAAATCAATTAAATCTTCTTCTTCAGTCATGGTGATGTCCATATCCCTAACAGGCTCTGCATCCAATGTTTCAGGATTTGTAATTACCTTAGTTATTGCTATGTTGCTAATCATATTAACAGTTCGATCCTGGAACTTTTGAATGGCACTCGTATAGCATGATCACGACTTGGTCTGGCTTCCTCTGACAGTAGCTATCCCATTTTCGGTTGTAAATTTCATGCAGATATATTTTGTGTGGGTAGCAACCCCTAAGTCAATAAAGTCGGGTCTTCCGATCGAACTGTGATATGAGGAAGTCTTATCTACTATTAGAAATTCCATCAGGATTCTATAAATGGTTGGCGCCTACCCTATTTCGGCCATAAAGATTATGGATCCCCTTGGGATAATACTATCCCCCGTGAAGCTATATATGGGATTCGGGGCGGGAATAAGGGGGGCGCTAATCCCCATCTTATCATAAGTGACCCCATAAATCACATTTACAGAGGCGCCATCGTCTACCAGTATTCGGGACAACCCATTTCTAGCTACTACCATCCGTATTACCAACATATTATTGTGTGGGAAATGCACTCCGATCGTATAATCCAAGGTGAACATGATTGGCTTAGTCCTTGAAGTCCTAGCAGGATGCAAATTCATGTGATAATTCACATTAGCGGGCTCTCTGGCTTCCCTGATGTATCGCTTTTGGGAATTATTTGTACTCCCACCTGGATGGAGTCCTCCAAATATTGTGTCAATCTCCCGAATTGGTGGATCGTTTGGAAGATGAGGCAATTCCCTAACATTCTTATCATGCACCAGAGGTTTGTTCTGATCCCGGCTTCTCTCCCTCTGGAAATTTTCATTCCTTCGTCTCGGAGGATTCTTCCCGAGGCCCTTTCGACCAACTTGGCTAAACTTTTTTATTGTTTGGCATACCCCTGTTCATGGAAAAGTTACCTCCCCTTCTTTCATGGGCCTTTTGATCGGATAACTCTTGAATCTCCCTACACTCTTCTGTCGCAAGTCCATAATACCTATGATAAGATTAGTATGATCCAGTCATTGTCTACTTGCCACCTCGACTTCTACCTATTCCTTCCAGAGCGGTATTGGAATCAACCAGAGGCAATGCGGTGTGTAAGTTGGGAATGGCTTCCGTGATTTCGACATTGAAACTAGATCCAGTCCCTTGAAATGGGTGTACGCCACTTCCTCATCCATTGTCGGGCTGGTTTTTACTAACTTCAACCCCTGGGTTTTCCCAGGACTGATGTCCTGTTGTGTCTTTCTTGAGGGTGATTATCTCTGGCCCTCGCCATTTCTTCTGAGATAATTTCCTCCTTCATCGGATCTACAAGGGCATTGTAATCTCTAGGTTTCCTGCTTCGAGCATCCCTCCAAAACATCTGGTCATGCCAAACCTCCTTTTAGGGCGGAGAACATTTCTGCTTCTGTGATGTTCTCATAGTTGTGCATTTCTTCCGTGAATCGGGCCAAATAGCCTTTCAGAGATTCGTCCCTCCCATGCCTTAGATCTTGAAGGCGCTGGAGTGGGAGTTGACCTAGGCTGTAGGAGATGAAACCATTTTTGAAGGCTGTTTTTAAGTCTCCCCAACTGTGGATGCTTCCAGGAGGAAGTTTCTTGTACCACCTTATGGCACTCCCCTCAAGTGTTAAGGTGAAGGCCTTACATTTTAGTGCAGGAGTGGCTCCGGCTATTTCCATACATGCGCGGTAGTTCAGTAGGTGATCATCAGGGTCACCTCTCTCAGAGTACTTGGTTATCTATAGCATTTCAAAGTCGGTAGGTACTGGGCACCTCTAAATGCCTTCAGTGAAAGAACTTACTTCCTCGTCATCATCCAATTCATACGAAGGCAATTCATTGCTTTCGTCATGGTCATATTTCATTGCGCCATGGTGTTGGCCATAAGGTTGTTAGAGTTGGCTCCACCTCCGAGGCGAGAAGACCTAGCCGTAATTTGGTCTTTGATAGTTCGGTGAACCCCTTTGGGTTCAGAAGTGAGCCTCTTCGGCTCTTCTCTCTCGCCTATTTTTAGGCTCATGGGTCGGTGGGTGCCATTCCGTTGTCTCTGTCTCATACCTATATCTAGGTATATGACCTCGCAAAAGGGCTTATCAGCCCTTCGCTTACGCCTATTCCTAGGCATTTGGGTCTGATGCCGAGCTTGTTCAGCTCTACTTTCTCGCTTACCTATGAATAGTCCCCCTATGTGGCTAAAGACACTACCGGATCTTAAGGGGGGTAGCTTCTTCATGGTATTCAAGCGGTGGGCTATGTCCTTTCGGTTATGCATACACCTGGTCCTCTTCGTCATGGGGAACAGAATCCACCTCGGCATACACTTGTGGTTAGTTATAATAGTACGATGCAGTGCCAGCATCAGAGGGTGAATAATGCGACTGCGAGTAGTGCGATGGTACCATTGGTTCATTTAGCACATATCCCCTTGCCATGTAGGTGTTCATGGCAGCAGTTTGCTCAATCTGTTGCTTCTGCATTTCTAGCATTTGGGCAGCCGTGTGCGTCATATCTCACAGCATGTGCCGATTTTGATGTTGGCGAGGAGGATTAGGTTGGGGGTTCCCCTCATCGAAGATCCCATGTGGACCTGCTTGAGGTGCATCCCCACCTTCTTACGGTCCTTCTCTACTCCTTCCGGGGTTAACATCACCTTCACTCCCACTCATTGTTGCAACGAGTCAATAGTTATCCCTTTTCAAAGTCGACAACCTTATGTTTCAAAGTTGTATCTCTCTTTCAAGATGATTAAATTTGTATTTCCAAGTTTTAGGCCTTTTTCAAGGTGATTAAACTTATCTTTCAAAGTCTTGGACCCTTTTCAGGGTGAATAAACTTATGTTTAAAAGTTTTAGGCATTTTTCAAGGTGATTAAACTTATCTTTCAAAGTCTTGGACACTTTCAGGGTGAATAAACTTATTTTTCAAAGTTATAGGCCTTTTTCAGGGTTCTCTTATGGTTCTTCACTCTTTTTCCCAGAGGTTATCCGCGCCTTTTTCAAGGCTTTGCGTAGCTTTTTACCACGCGATTTCGTGGTTGGAAGTGTAGTTTCCCACAGATGGCGCCAAAATCTTGTCAACAAGATCTGGTAGGACCTTGGATCAACACGTCTCAGCTCCTCCCTCTTGAACACGTAGATCTCCTGCGCACTAGGACAAACAATCAGCTTGCAATGGGGATCGAGGTGGTTCCCATTTGCACTCCTATACGTAAGTCAGTATTCATTGCAAGTAAATATAAATTGGGTGCGAGAAATAAGAATGTGTAAAAGAGAGAAAAGGGAGTGAGATTTTGTATATCAAGTTTCTAAGCTCTCTTATTTATTGCTGAAATTATATCCTAAGATCATGACACTTATCCGACTTTACACGTGGCTTTTCCCTACCTGTTGGTCAAATTAACCATTTAATTGGTCATAATCATTACACCGTACTATATGTTGACCCAAGAGTAAACTAACCAAGAGGGGGGTGAATTGGTTTATAAAACTTTTTCGATAAATAATCTCAAACTTAAAATCAATGGGTACAAATATGAGCACTTAGTGTTACAAGTAACTAATCTATCAATGTAGTGTGCTATATATGTGTAAACTTAATTGATAAGGCAAGTATAGCACTCAGATATAATGTTGCACAATATAAATTGATAGAATAGAATAAGTGCGATGTACGTAAGTAAAAGAGATAAGAGAGTGCAAACACGATTTATGGAGGTTCAATCAACCAACGTGATCTACGTCCCCCGTTACCGAGCTCTCCGTCACGAGCAATGCCAAATCCACTATATTGGTAACTTACAACAAGGAGTACCAAATCCTTAGGCGACTTACAACAAGGAGCGCCTATCCTTTACAATCGAGTTTTCACACGGCTCTCGAAACCAACAATCGAGTTTTGACAAGGCTCTCGAAACCAACAATCGAGTTTTCACAAGGCTCTCGAAACCGTAAGATATATAGAATTGAATTTACAATTGAAATAACTCTCTTGAAAAATGATATACTCAAATTAAGTACCGAGAGAGTTAGGCTAACACTTCAATAGATAGCAATGAATTAAGCTCGAGTGTTAGAGAAAAACTTTGATGCAAATGATAATGAAAAGTTCAGTGCAATCAAACAAAGTTTTTCAAATGATCTCTTGTTAAAATTATTGAATCAAATTAAGTACCAAGAGATGCCACACTTGAATAATTAACAATAAGTTAAGCTCAAAGTGTTTAGGCAATGGAACTTTGATGAATCAAATGATAATGAAAAATGTAGTACAAATAATCAAAGTTCCTTAATTGGAATTTCTCTCTTTTAAAAGATTAAAACAAGTTTAGAACAAAGAGAGACTTACACTTCAATTCCAATATAGTGTGAAGATGTTGAAGAAATTTAAACAATGTAAAACCAAGAATCTTCACACAACTTTCTTCCAAAAACTTTGATGAAATTGATAAAACAAAGTTTAGATCAATCAAAGTTTTTATGAAAATAAAAGATGAATATAAACCAAGTAAGAACACTAAATTTTCACAAGAAAGTTTGTATAAAATGTTTTCTAAGTTGTTTTTTTTGATGAATGCAAGAGAGAAGGCTATTTATAGATGAAATTTCGCACATTCTGTCTTTTGCGGTCGACCTGTTCATCATGCGGTCGACCTCAATATATCCGTTGCAAGAAAATAGCCGTTGAGTTCAAAAACAGCAGTACGGAAGATCAGTGCGGTCGACCGGTCTTTTGTCATGCGGTCGACCGGTCTTTAATGCGGTCGACCGGTCTGGTCTACCTCAAAAAACAGCATTTCAAGATTTTGATTTTTCAAGGTTTTCTGACTTGTTTTTCAATAGTATAATCATGATTTAAGATCAAATAACCTTTGAAAGACAATCTTGACTTAGATAAAAATATTTTATGCAAGTGATGAATTTTCAAGTAAGTTTCTTGATGCATAAAAAATCATTTTCGAGCTCGTTGAATTTCATCGCTAAAGATTGAGAGTGTTATACCTTTACATATGTTAAATCAACTCTAATCTTGTATGCTCGAATTCTTGATCTTCATGTCATGCTTCAATTTTGATCTTTGAATTTCTTTTGCGTCTCATATGCTCGATCACATAATTTTGATTTATATCTTTGAGAGACGATTTGAACATAGAGTGCTTTGAATATTTATCATTACATGAAACACTTGAAGCACACTTGTTAGTAACACAATAAATTCTTGTTTGTTATGATCAAAACAATAAGGTCAAATTGACCATAGGTCAACACTATAGAGTTACGGCTGCTATCACATCTTCATTAAAGGAACTGTCTTATCGAGTTGCAACTTGCAACCAAGTCCAATCCTACTGACACGAATGTCCCATTGTGCCTCTGTCCCTAGGCATCCACCTCGGAAGGCGTTGCCTCAGAGCAAGCAGCTTGGGCAAGTGATTCAGTATATATACTACCCTGGCAAAGTAATAATTTGCAAGCCTTAGGGCCCGTCTAGCAGTCAACGGGTCCCATGTATGCTCCTATAAGTGACATTTCAGGCTTACCTTAGGCGCGGCCGTAACAAAACTTATTCTTATATACGACACTTCTATATCTCTATGACGAATGAGAACATAACAGAAAGCACTAATGAATTTATGAACATTTAGAGATCAAATAAAGCATAGTAATATAATAATCAAGCACATAATTTTTTATGCAAGAAAGTATAATATAAATTGCTCAAGAAATAATTGTCTTAAATGAAATCTGAAAACTCAAGAATAACAAGAAAGTTTTTAAAATGTCTCATCCAAGTCCTTGAATAATTTTGAATTTAGCCTAACATATAAATGGAAACAAAATAAAATAAAAATGATCAATTCATCATCCGAAAAGGTAAAATCTTTAATTGTATCTTCGTTTCAGTCTTTGCCAGATGAAATCCTAATGTGAATTCCCTGTTTTATTCCTCTTTAATTGGTTATGGGATCCTCCTCTTACGTAGAATTCATTCCCCCTTATTGTTGTCCATGTAGTTTATTACATATGGGGAAATTATGTCAAAAATCACGTACAAATTAGTTCCAAAAGAATTTCAATCGTAAAAGGAAAGTTGCATTCGCATCATGCATGGTTATCTTTGCCCAACCGTCAGTAGTTTTATCACATCTTTCTTGTTTGTTATCCGATTGGTGTGATTCAAAGTACATTGGGAAGATAACTCAATTCCGGAAATAGGAGTTTTCCAATTCGAATGTTTATGAAAAGTTGGTCTCAATGCTTGACTAAAAACTGAAACATAACTTGTGTGATTTTTTGTTTTCGCTTTGTCATTTTTCAAGTGCAACTTTAATTCTTTGGCATATTATTTAAAATTTAATTTTTTAAAAAACTCATTATCAATCAAATAATCTACACATAAATAAAAAAATATTTCATATTTTTCAATCATATTCTCAAAAAAATTACTATCATAAATCACATTATTTGAAATAATGGGTCTCAAACAGGGCACAATATTCTTAAATTGATTTCATATGATTTCAATCATTACCTTGTGGTCTGAATCAACTAATGAATATTTACGAATTGGTCCCCAAACTTTGATTTTCTTTTTTTTTTTGTTTTCAACTGTTTTTGTTTCTTTTTTCCAATTTACTTCTAAATGGCTCCAAAATTGAAATAAAGAAATTACACTAAATTAAAATAAAATCGAAAAAACAACAAAATAAAACTTTGTTCTAGAGTCCGAATAAGTGCACAAAATGTACTTATCGATGAACATTGGACTTGGCCTCAGTTTGGTAAATCGTTTACAAATGGTTGTTTTTAACCCTTATTTGAGACTCATTATTTAAAATAATATGGCTTGTAATAGAGTTGATGATCTAATGCCCGTTCATGGTCACAATAGTGTGCCTGTGAAGGGAAAAAAATATCCCCCACCCCCTATGGGTTTGGGGGGGGGGGGCAATGCCCTCGACGGGCACTAGAACACCTCTCTTGTAATAGTAGATTTTAAAGAATGTGGTTAAAGAGTAGAGAATCTTTTTGAATTTGTGTATATTATTTTATTGGTAGAATATGGTTGAAAATTAGTTTTAAAAAAAAATGATTTTAAACAATAAGTATCGAAAATGGGTTAAATATTGTTTGTGTAACAACATTTTGTTGGTTCATTTTCTGAAAAAAAAAATGGTGAAGAGAATTTTTGACAGTCGAATTGTTGACTTTTCAAAAATATTGTCTAGTGAAATGTAAATTTATAAACAAAATTTATGAATAACGTTTAGGTTTCGGTATAGCTAAATGATTGTCTTTTATGCCCTTTTTTGGTATTCATTAAATTTTTCTCTTTTTCAACAGTATTCAATTTCAATCATCCATTAAAAGTCAAGCTTACAATATTTGACTTTTCGACTAAATTTCAACCATTCATCTACATACATACATACACACACTTACACACGTGCATGCATGCATGCATGCATACATACATACATACACTATCTTAAACATGTGAATAAGAGAGAATCTTTTGATTGACGAATTTAACCTCACATTTTTTCGCTAAACCAAATATATCCTTTAAAAAAAAAAAAAAAAACACACCTCCCCCCATTTAAATTAACATCTATATCTATATACATCTACATCTATATCTATACTACCTTAAAAGTGTTAATAAGAGAGAATCTTTTGATTGACGAATTTAAACTCACATTTTTTCGTTAAACCAAATATACCATTTAAAATTAAAAGTCACCCACCTCCCCCCATTTAAAACCTAGAAAACAGATGACAACCCTACATCCTTCTATATCTACATCTACACTACCTTGAAATTGTGAATAAGAGATAATATTTTGATTGAAGAATTTAACATTACATTTTTTCACTAAACCAAATATACCCTTTAAAACTAAAAGCCATCCACCTCCAACTAGTACAGAAAGACTCATTCGCGTCAGTTGTAGAGCGATGTATATGACTTATGTGTCGATTGTTAACCGACGCCTAAAGTGACTTTACGCGTCGGTTGTAACATAAAAACCGACGCATAAAGTCAAGACTTTACGCGTCGGTTGTAATGTTACAACCGACGCGTAAAGTCTTGACTTTAGGCGTCGGTTGTAATATTACAACCAACTCCTAAAGTCATTTTTTTAAAATATACCTACTAAAGGTTATGGCTTGCAATTATTTTAACGTAACCTGCAAAAACTTGAAAGTGGCCTACAATGACCCAGGTCACTGCAGGTAATGACCTGCAATCACTGAAAAGTGGCCTGCAAGTGATTGCAGGTGCAATCACCTGAATGTGACCTACGATCACCTGAACATTCTCCACATACACATCACCAAATCTATCGCCATCGAATATATAAAATCGACATATTATCAATAAAAGAAAAAAAAACAATTAAACTTACAAGATTGTTAATTTATTATAAAAATATGTAAATGAAGTTCGAATGAAAAAGATTTACATACATACATCAACGAAGTATTTTGCCCATAAATTTTGAATCTCCACGATTTCCTCCGTTGAGTAGTATTCTTTAAATGCCTACAACCAATTAAAATGAACAATTAGTTATTTGTCAATAAAGATCATAAAGTCATAATTAAAAATTCTCATTCTTCTAAATTATACATTTTCTAACGACTCGAGTTGAAAATGTTATGTGATTATCTCTTACATATTTCTCATAACGTAATAGCCACACTCTGAACCCCCAGGTTGTTGAGGACACTGAAATTCTCAAATTGTAAACGAATATTAATAATCAAATTAAATAAAATATTGAAATAATTCAAACATCTGTAATAAACTTTAAATATGCGTTCTCATACCTTTATATTTTTCCAAGTTGTATTCATTTTTGTCCTAAAGCCTCCACATGCCCAATACGTTTTGAAAGCTCTAAAGTTTTAATAAATTATATGAACAACCAATTAAAATGCATCAATATCACCACTTCACAATCAATATCACCACAACTTCACAATCAATTTCACCATAACTCCACAATCAATTTTACCACAACTCCAAAATTACCTCACGAAAATTATCCTAACTTATTCATTTATAAATGAAAACCATGATCAAGGAAATAATTACTTACGTGTTCAATATCGGCTTGATATCAATGTCACGCTTTGATGCAGCAGCTGAATCCAAGAAGTACACCGTATTCTTCTGAGGAGAAATCACTAGCAACATCCAGTGGTTCCTACGTATTATGAACGTGTAACTACAACTTTAAACATCATACGAATTAACTGAGGTAAAAAAAAGATAGAGTATCGATCAGTGGTCTTACTCCTGAAAAATACGGTGCTGAATGAATTTCTTAGATCACATTGCCTTCATGATGTCGGCCATATAAGTTACAACACCATTCACATTTGTTCTTACCGTAATTGAGGCAATGAGTGTCGGAGACATGAATCCAATCGATTCAATACCGTATTGCTGACATAACTCATGAAGGTACCTGAAACAGGTAAAAGTAAGAAATAGAAATAAAATAATGATTTAATTAAATTAAAGTTATAATTTGTGGTCAGAAGTCTTACAATGAAAATACTTGTAGGATAGATGTATCCAACCATTGCATCGTAAGAAAATCGGTGATGTCTTCGACTATAACAAAAATACCATCGTCGAACTTACAACTGAACACAGAGTCATCTACATTCACCTGATAGAAGTCATCACCAACAGCCAATCAAAGGATCAGAGTGCGTAACATTTTTCCTTTATCACCCAGACGTTGTAATGTCTCATCGTCAACAATCGCAGGTGGCTGGGTAGATGACATTTTTGAAACTCTGAGGCGTTTTCCCTTCGTAGGTCGCTGGGTAGATTTTTTTCCACATCATTCTCACCAATATTGCTCATTCTCCTGCTGATCACCAATATCGTCACCAGTGCTCGTCCTGGGAAGCATACTCTCACCATGTCATATCCATCGTGTATAACCTCCCTTAAACCCACGACGAATCAAATGACCTTCACTTAATCAAAGCTACGAAACTTTTTCAGATTCTTACAATCACAATAAGGATACAAAATCATTACTTTACATTTCTTTCTCTTGTGTTCATCCGCACATTTCATAAGCTCTTCAACACCTTTTACATATTCATGTCTATTACGTCTGCCATACATCCAACCCCGATCCATATCTAATGACCTATATGTGAAGATATAGTTTAAAAAAATTATTAGTTTTGAGTTAATATTTTTCAGGATACAACCTTAAACCAATTATATATTAATAATTGAAATCAAATACGATAATTTATTAGGTTGGAAACTTCATAATTTTATTAGAATGATTATATTCTATGTAATTATTTATTTAGTATCATCAATTATGTACTAGTGAAAATCACTTTAAATTATAATTTTCATTTTTTATTTAAAAAACCTACAAAAATTTCGACAGAACCTCCCCTATAAATTGGACTTAGCCAACCTGTAGGAAGAATCAAAATGCCACAATAAACCAAAATATTCAACCTCGACATATTCAAAACTCAAATACAACTCCAATCAAACTTTAACATCATCAACTACTCGAAGATTAATCCAAATTCCATTCCTAATTCTTAAAAAGTCAAGCTAAGATTTCATAACTTAACAACTCATAATTTCAATATAACTCCAATAATTTAAATATTACAATATATCCCTCTACTAACTCAAAATCAATAATATAAAATTAATATCCAAACTAAACTAATAAAAAAGTCATTTAAATCAATTAGCATATAAAATCATAAATTCAATCAAAAACTAACAAATTAAATAAATTAACTATTTGAAATACCAATTATACACACACACACACACACACACACACACACACACACACACACACACACACACACACACACATATATACACACATGAGGAAGTGGGTCTTACAATAATGTAGGAGAAAGGGGCTGGTGGGGGTGGAGGTGGCGGCGGGCGGTGGAGGTGGAGGTGCGGTTGAGAGAGGGAGGGAGCGAGGCGCGAAGTGAGCTGAAGAGAATTATGAAATGAACTAAATTCGCGGGTATAAAAAATCGGGCTCTGCCCTTCGGTTCCTGCGCAAAGCCAGTTTTTTGCGTCGGTTCTTTTTGAACTGACGTGGAAAATATTTACAAAAATGTCACCGCCCTTTTATACACGTCGATTTTATTAAAAATCGACGTGTATTCCCATTTTTTTATCCTATTTTGTACCAGCGTCCCCACATTTAAAACCTAGAAAACACATGACAAACCGCCAACATGTTCTTCCCGGTCTCCCAAATTTCACCCAAATTGTTCGACGTGTAAGTCTTCTTTCTCCCCTTCATTCGGTCGTTCATTTATTTTATTTTATTTCGTTTATAATATTAATTTTTTCTATAGTTCTCACTTTCAAGTTGTTTTGATTTTGTTGGTAAGCTGTAATAAATAGATGTTATTTTGCTGTGATTTTTGCAGATTATTTCAGAGTATCAGCAAGATTGTTAAATGGGTAAGTTTTTCTCCCCCTTCGTTCATTTCGTTTCTTTATTTTTTTGTTTATTATTATTATTATTATTATTATTATTATTATTATTATTATTATTATTATTATTATTATTTAGTTTTATGCTGTTTTTCAATTTTTGTCGCTTCAATTAGCGTTTCTTTTATGTTTTGGTTTTTTTGATTGTGTTGATTAGCGGTAATAAATCAATATTATTTTGTTGTGATTTTTGTAGTTTATTTTCAACCGTTAAAATTTGGTTTCAAGCTTTTTCAGATCTCCATAATTACTCTTCTGCATTATGCATTGAGTTCATAAATTTCTTCACGCATGCACACAACTTTTCACCTTCTACAACAAACGTTTCATTACAAGTCATTCATCTTCCAATTTTTTGTTTCTTATTCTAATTTAAGTTGATTTGGATGTTTATTGTATTTTCACCATTCACAAAAGATAATGCTATAAATATTCACTTGTGCAAGTTTTTTCTTGAAGACCGGCATTAAAATATCTTAGTTAATTAGTACACTTTTGCTTCATTTATTTTTGCAGTTTCGTGGAGGAATAATAATTTATTTTCATAATTTCTTCTTATAGTTGAGAATATTTTGTTAGTTAAGTTTTGCTTTATATTTAATCTTTCAATTTCATTGAGGATTTATAATTTATTGGATATTTTTATGATTTTTTCTTATAATTGAAAGTGTATTTAATAATTACAAAAAATTGTTCAATCAATTTTGTTTTTTTATTGGAGGCAATACTGGAGTTTGTTTTTATTGTTTTTGGATCATATATATGAGCATTTTACTTTTGCCTTTAACATTCTTAATTATCTTAGTTGTCTTAAAATAAAGTATAGTTTCAAATTTAATACTCATATCATATACCGTTTACGTAAAACGTGCAACGCATGTGCTTACTATTAGTTTTCCTAAAAATTACTATTCATTTCAAAAAAACTCTTTTTAAACAATACCAAACAAACTCAATATGTACAAGTCCAGGATGTAGAAAAAGAAAGAATTTTATTCTTTGTCAAAATAAAATATCAAATTTCCATGGAGATCAACAATTATATTCAAATGATGAATTAGGCCTACCATTTGCCCATTCTAAAAATGAAGGAGCCTTGGCATAGCTGAAGAAAAGTACCTACTAATAAGAGTTTCCCAATATTTGTGCAGATTATTCGGTTTTCTTATTAACAAGAAAACCATTATAGGATTACACCAGCTCTCATTGTAATAATGTAATTGTGATCCAACAAATTAAAAACCAACTATAATTTTTTTCCCTAAGGTAGAAATCTTGTAAAGGCAATCTAGAATGAAATATCTGAAAAGGCAATTCAAGAAAAGAGAGCATATAACTAAGGATATTCCATTCCATGGCCTTGATATCCGACTCTTCATCGAGTTGACAGCATCTCCTTTCAAATCTTTTTGAAGAATTTTACCAGAGAATTCATGGACAAAGGCAAGGAGGAATCTGGTATAAAAATCATTGTAAATGGACTTTAATTTCTTCAAAGGAAAATGAGAAATAAAAACCCTTTTAGGATATCCAAAAGCATATGCCATTTCTAGCTCCCATGGAGTTTTATATAATAAGATTAAGGTTGTGACAAGGAAAGGAAAAAAAAAAAAAGAACCTTACAGTTATGTGTGTATAAATATCTCGGTTTCTTGACCGGAGAAACCCATGAATCGGGATTGTGATCGATGCGTATGGAAGCAAGAACGAGCTCGAACCATTCGTAGGGCTATTCTTATTTGGCATGCAATGGTGCTTCTACACACCAACTCCAGTGACATGCCAAAGGAGAGTTGCCCAGTGAGTGATTTAGCTTAATAATGTACTTTTGGAATTATAACCAACTCTTCTAGTTGTGTTCCTTATTTTTTTCTTATTCTGTGAGTGTCAGAAATTTGGCAGGGGATCGTTCGTTTTTTTTAATCCGACTTGGTACCTAAAGAAGAAAAATAGAACTCTCGACTCCTAAGGCCATCTCCAATCAGGAACTTTAAAATGCAGTCAGCTTTACACTAAAATGCAGTTTCTCTTACTCTATCCTTGTAACTCATCTCCAACCCAAAACTTCAAATCTTACACCAAATGAACAGTAAAATTTACATTACCCTATTATTTTCAATTCTAAAAAATTAATTTAATTGATAATTTAAATTTAAAATAATTACCGAAATTATTACATACTACTTAAATTTTATAAATTGATAATTTAATTGGTATCAAACATGGCTAATTCTAAATTTGAACAAAAAAAAAAAATTATTAATTTCTTGGGCTGAAACATGGAATTAAGATAAAAATACATACACTATTTTTCACAATATATATATATATATATATATATATATATATATATATATATATCGGTACACATCAGAAAAATCATTCCCGATTTGAATGAAAGCCTTCTTCCTCCGTAAGTATACTAATCATCCCTTCTAGCCACAGCTCCTCCACCGTCACTCTCCCAAAATTGAAGGACAGAACTGGAAGGAATAAAAACTGTATCTTCTACGCTATATGAAGAGTGCTACGCCATATTTGGCGTAGCACTGTTCAAAACTCCAAGATTGCACTGGTATGCAGTTCGGTTGGAGCAGTTTTGGACTCCATTTTGGAGTAAAACTCCAAAATGGAGTCCGGTTGGAGATGCCCTAAGGTACCAAATTCTTTCATTTTAGAGTTTGTTTTGTAATGTAAAAAATTTTAGTTTTTGTAGTTTTTTTTAATTTTTTGATGGATGTGTGGTTTAAAAATATTTAAAAAGTCAAAAATGGTGGGTTTAATTAAGAATGGATGGTTGAGATTAAATTTGAAAAATTGTGGTAAAAATTTTATCTTTACCAAATTAACAAGCTCTTAGCCTTTGTTATGCTCCATTTCTTCTTTCGTTCTAATTTTATTTTTTAATTATTTATTTATTTATTTTTGTTTTGTAAATTCAAAAAGTAATTTCTCTTGTTTAAGCATCAAGTTTTGATTGGCCGTATAATTAAGTAACTAGATTACTCTTACGATTATTGGAGATTCAGTAAACATTTTCAGACAATTCTCTCCATTTTCATATTAACTTTTTGATATTGTTCACGAATTAAAGAGCGTTTATTTAACAAGTCTACAAATCTTTTTTTGAACATTTTCGAGTGTGTTTCATTGTTTGTAGTTTTTGTAAGAATATATGGTGGTAAATTTATCCAAATCGTTCACTCATCTGTTAGAAATATGTGTTCAGGTTGATCTTTCGAAATTTTTTGTATTTTTTTTTTGTATTTTTTGTATATTATAATATTAAATTATTTTAAACCGTGTGATGCGATCTGAAAAATAACTTCAAGACTTTATCATTATTCTTTAGTGTTTTCAATTGATTAGTTACGATTTTTTTTTTTTTAATGAAGGTCTTATATTAAATTTGGTAAGAGATTATGGACTAAGAATGCAAAGTTTTTAATGTTTAGCGACAAGATTGCATTGATTATGGAATTTTTTTTTTTATAAGAATTATCCTAACTCAAAAATCAAGTCTAGGATAAGATTTTATTAATATTCAAAATTCAATTACAAGAGGGGGACATCAACCAGCTTACCTCAACAATATGCATCGGTTCTATAGTCTATATAAGGTGTCGTTGAAGAACCGACGCCTGTAACTGCAGTATAGGCGTCGGTTCTTCTTGGAACCGATGCATATTGTTTAAAAAATTTACAAAAATGCCACCGTTCTTCTATAGGCGTCTGTTATTCTAAAAACTGACGTATATTTCATTATTTTGTTATTTTTTCTGAAAAATATGTACTAGTGTCTTCTTTATGGATCAGCTTAAAGAACTTCTCTTTGTGTCCTAAGGAAGCTAACTAATCAGCAATACCATTCCCTTCTCTCCATATATGAGTAATCTTGACCTCAATCCATTTCATGTTCTCTCTAATGGATTCAAGATTATGTTGTTAGACATACATAACCAATATATAGGCAGCCTTGGAATCTGTCACAATCTAGACTTTTTTATAGCTTTGACATAATTGTAGTCCTTTGTCCATTGCTCTTAGTTCAGCTTCCATGATCGTGATTTGTCCATAATAATCATGATATCCCTAGATAACTTCCCTAGTATGGTTTCTGATTACTCCATTAAATGCCAGCCCGCATGTTTAAGTGCTCCATCCGTATTAAGCTTCATTCAAACTTCCATAGGTTTATCCCATTTCACAATCATATGATCCTTGTACTTCATCTTCTTATTCAGAGGATTTCCAGCCAAGACCAATATGTTTACCGAGTACTTGCGTGTGCATTTTCCTATCATTATCTTTGGCGTTATTTCTTTCGATCCATATGAACCATAGAATTATGAATGGAATCAAGGAAATAAGATCTCCTGGTTTTGCTTTTGATCTGATAATCGATCTAGGATTGCCATCAGTATTTAAAACAATTCCAACTTTGGAACTAGTTATCCTCCACAACTCCTTAGCAATATCGATCCCCCGAACAAATACATGTTTAATGGTTTCTTCACTACTGCAACATTGACATTTAGAAGCAAGTTGTATATTAAATATTTTTTTGGATAACTTTGTCAATAGAAATTCTGTTATCCCAAAATCTCCAAATAAACATAGTTATTTTAGGAGGCAGCCATTTATTCCAGAATTATTTATGAGGAAGTTGTGTATCCTTTCTTTCTTTGAATTACTCTAACAGCTCTTAGCATTAAATTCACCAGTAGTGCTGGTCCACATCCTTAACTTCATCAAGGCTAGGAATTTTATTCAGCACGTCATTATCTTCAGAAGTAATGATATTAGGAATAAGATTTAGAAGATCTTCACTGGCTTCAGTTTTCTCCTGGGTGAGTATATTGCTAAAGTTCTTGATGGCAGAATTTTGGATATCCCAGTCTCTCTTAAGATATCCCCATTCTCCAAATAGATTTGGCTGATCTTGCATTTATTCCTGTTTTTCCTTACCACAATGTGGAAGAAATTTGGGTTCCTATCTCCACCGCAACTCCATTTGACTCCAGCCTTTTGTTTTCAAAAGATTTCTTCTTTAGACAATAGGAATTTCTATTCCATATTCAATGCATTCTGCTCAGCCCTCTTTAAGTTGGTGAAGAGATTGCCAAATGAATTTCTATTCCATATTTTCTGAAATCTCTTCAATCTTTCGAGTTTATAAACAAAACCAAACAAACCTCAGGAGTATATGGAGATAAAGGCATAGGAGAGTTATTTGATGTATCCCTGTTTACACAAACTTGTTTAAAACAAGAGAATTTTTTCATCCATATATCATTTTGGCTAGAAGTTTGTCAAGTTTTTCCCACATGCTATCATTGGTCCAAGTGAACTGACTACTTTCAATATGGACTTCATCAACCTCACAGTTGATCAAAAAATTATTAAAATCCTCCATTGATTGATGATTAGGTAGATTTCCTCTTTCTCTTTCATCCTTATTCAGGATTGCACTAAAATTCCCACCAATAAGCCAAGGTTTTTCCAGTCCCTTAGAGAATTGAACCAGCTCTGTCCACAACTGTCTTCTTAAATGAACATTGCATTTAGCATATACTGCAGTTAAGTATGCCTCCTTCCCCTTCCAAATAAAATGTGTAGTAAGCGTTTGTTCTTTATCCACAATGATGTTACAACTCATTTCCTCCTTCCAGAGAGCCCAAAGTTTAGCATTACTGTTAGAGTAGCAATGACCTTGTTTTTGAATTCTTGAATTTTACTTTTATCCACATGCAGATCAAACCCAGGTTGTAGAGCAATTTTTGAAGTCTCAAAAGGGAGTAAATTCCAAATAAATATAGAGAGTAGAGAGCATCATAGTAAAGTTTTGGTCTTCTTTTGCTGCTTGAGTTTCCTAGGTTACCTCCTCCTTTTCCTTGTTCCTATATTCCTCCATCTGGAACATTTCCAAATTAGAACACGAGTTACTTATTCAATATCTATTAAGAGATTAATAAAACCTCATATACGGTTATGTAATGATTGAAAGAGTTTTC
This sequence comes from Ligustrum vulgare, assembly GCA_963555705.1. Lineage (NCBI taxonomy): Eukaryota > Viridiplantae > Streptophyta > Magnoliopsida > Lamiales > Oleaceae > Ligustrum > Ligustrum vulgare. Next base: position 41,527,488 of record OY743172.1, on the reverse strand, counting down.
TCTAGTTTGAATTTAAAGCCTTTTTCAAAAAATAAAATAAAATAAAAATAAAATTAACAATTTGTTATGAAATAGAGAGAAAGAGAGAAGAAAATAAGAGGTAAATAAACTTGTGTATCATTATGAATCAAAGCCCCCATATATATAGGGGGAATAAGAGATACATAAGGTAATAATACCTGAGGTTTTAGGGGTACAACTGTCATTCACTAATAAAATATAATATAATATTTACAACACTCCCTCTTTAATGACGTATGATATTACAAAATATCTGTCTCATTAAAACCTTGTTTGATAAAAATCCAATGGGACAAAAATATCAAACGAAGGAAAAAAAAGTACAGTTGTTCTTAGAGTATTAAGATGAATGCTGCCTCATTAAAACCTTGCCAGAAAAACTCAATGGGACAAAACTTTGGCTAAGGAAAAAGAGTACAACTACTCCCCCTAATGTTGATCACTGTAAATCATCGAGTTGATGTATTCCAATCTTGTGAACTGGTTTCTTAAATGTAGATGTTGATAGTACTTTTATAGATAAATCAGCTTCATTGTCATTTGAGTGAATTTGTTGGAAATTCTGGAGTATTTTGATGCTACCTCATTAAAACCTTTTCAGAAAAATCTGGTGGGAAAAAACCTAAACGAAGGAAAAAGAGTACAGCTACTCCCCCTGATTCAATTTGTATTGAATCATCCATATAGTTACTCCCCCTGATTCAATCTCTATTGAATCATTCATATCTTGATCTCTTCAGGAGTTCGTATAGGAGAATATATTAATAGACATTGATAACAGCTACCTTATTAAAAACATTGCCAGGAAAACATCGTGTGACAAAACCTCGACTGAGGGGGAAAAAAAAGTGTAGCGCATATTGGCTCCCCTTCATGGGAACATTACAATTGTTTGGATATTGCATATAATTGTTTCAACTGTTAATCGGTGCAATATCAAATATCATCACCAAACATATATAAATGGCATATATCCCATATTATTTGTTCTTCGAATATAAATTCAATTATTCCTTTGAACTTGAAAAACTATAAAATATTTCTAATCATTTGAACATGCTGCGTCGAGTTATATTCTATAATCAATATTATCAATGCATTTAATGCAGTTCTAAAATTTGTAAGTGATTTATTCACTTCAATGAACAATTAACTTATTCACTTCAGGTGAATAATTAATCATGAATTTGAATTTGAAAATCAATTGCCACGATTTTTATTCACAGTAATGGTACATCTCAATTTCAACACCTTGTCATATAGAGTCATTTGTACCATTCTTCATGTAATCTAATTTCATATTATCAATCACATTTCATTGAAAATTGAATCTATTAAAGGCATATGATATATTCAGATAACAAAGTATCTTTATACTTTGATCAAACAAGTTTCTTAAAAACTTGAATTATATGTTTCAAACATATTTAATCCTTCGAGGATTATATTGTATGCTTCAGGCATAGTATATGTTTCACATTGCAATTGTCAAATTGTTACCACCAAATTTAAGTCGTGAAACTTTAGATAGGTAACGATTCCTATATTTCAAATAGATTTTCTCTAATTATTTCACCGCAATCCCAAAGTACCGAGGTATTGATTACCCTTTTTAATCTCACACATTGGTACTTCAAAGAATACTCTCAACGTACCGAGTTGATGATCATACATTTTGATATCACTCATTGGTACATCAAAAAGCACAAGCTAGTAATCAGAATAAATCATTTTTCATTACATACATTTCTAATAATCTTATAATTATCAGCACTTATTATGCATTTTCAGGCAAATAAAATATTGTATCTATGCCAGATCTTTGAAACATTCGTTGCGCAACAAATCTTGTATTACGACTATACCTATAGGTATTTTACTGACTTTACACTTTTATGTGTTTGGACTTCAGGTCCCAAAACTTCAGGTTTTGTAATAAGTTTAATTTAGCCTGAATACATACTTTTGCCAACTATTTTTATGTCGATTTTCTTTGACATATTTTCTTTTATTATCCTCGCTATCATTCAAATTATGATGCGACTAGCTTCGCAATTTGCTTTTACATAAGTACTTTAAAAAGTGTGTCGACATAATTATCATCTCACACCAGTACAGAAATAGGAATTTACGTGGTTGGAAAACGGAATACGCGTCGGTTGTAGCGACGACGCATATGACGCAGACGCGTAAAGTCTCGACTTTAGGCGTCGGTTGTAAATCGACGTGCAAAGTCAGTTTTGGACGTCGGTTCTAATTTAAAACCGACGCCTAAAGTAAAAAAAAAAAAAAAAAAAAATTTAACTTTGGACGTCGGTTTTGTAAAACCGACGCCCAAAGTTTTTTTTTTTTTTGACTTTAGGCGTCGGTTCTAAATTTAGAACCGACGCTCTAACCTTCTTTTTTTTGTTGTTTTTTTTTTTTTTTATGACCCGATGTGGCCTACAATGACCCAGGCCACTGCAGGTCGTGGCCTGCAGTGACTTGGACGTAGCTTGCAATGACCCAGGCCACTGCTATAGTGGCCTGCAGTCACCTGGACGTGACTTGCAATGACCCAGGCCACTGCAGGTCGTGGCCTGCAATGACCAGAACGTGGTCTGCGATAACCTGAACATGCGCATCACCAAATATATATATAATCGATATATACGTAATAAAATTAAATTAACAACAATTATACTTACAAAATTGTTAATTTAAGATACAAATTAAATATATATATGTAAGTGCAAGTTTGATTACGCTTCGATTTACACAAACCTATGAACGAAGTATTTTGCCCATAAGTTTTGAATCTCGATTACTTCCTCCGTTGAATAATATTCTTTAAATGCCTACAAACAATCAAAATGAATTATTAGTTATTTTTTCATAAAATATAAAGTCATTATTAAAATTTTCATTTTCAATGACTTGTACATTTGCTAACGAAGTAAGTTGAAAGTATTCTGTGACTATCTCATACATATTTCTCATAACGTAGTAGCCACACTCAGACCCTCCAGGTTGTTGAAGACACTGAAATATTCACATTGAAAATAATAATATTAGTAATCAAACTAAATAAAATATAGAAATAATTCAAAGATTTTTAATAAAGTTTAAATCCGTGTTTTCATACTTTTACGTTTTTCCACGTTGTATTGGATTTTGTCCTCATGCCTCCAACTGTCCAATACGTTTTGAAAGCCCTAAAATCTCAATAAATTATATCAACAAGCTACAAAAAAATAATATGACTCAAATTTCCTACAGAAACTTTGGTAGAGTCTTCCCTACAAATTGAACTTATCCAACCTGTAGGGGGACCCTGCTATTCGAAACTATCAACTTCTCAACAATCACAACTCCACAATCAATTTCACCACAACTCCACAATTATTTCATTAAAAGTTTCCTAACTTACGTGTTCAATATCGGCTTGATATCCAAGTCACGCTTAGATGCAGCAGCTGAATCTAAGAAGTACACCGTATTCTTCTCAGGAGAAATAACTAGCAACATCCAGCGATTTCTACGTATTATGAACGTGTAAATACAACTTTAAATATCATATCATTCAAATTAGGTTAAAAATTAGAGAATATCAATGGTCTTACTCCTGAAAATACGGTGCTAGAATGAATTTCTTAGTTTTCATTGCCTTCATGGTGCTGGCCAAGTAATTTATAACACCATTTGCATTTGTTCTTAGTGAAATCGATGCAATGTGTGTCGGAGACATGAATCCAATCGATTCAATACTATATAATCCTGACACAACTCATGGAGATACCTAAAAAATAATAATACCAATAAATAGAAATAAAATAATGATTTAAATTGAAGTTATAATTTTTTATTAGAAGTCTTATGATGAAAACACTTGTAAGATAGATGTATCAAACCATTGCATCGTAAGCAAGTCGGTGATGTCTCCGACTGTAACATAAAAACCATCATCGAATGCAAAATTGAACACGGCGGAATCAACGGGTACCTGGTAGAAGTCATCACCAACAGGAAATTGAATGACGAGAGTGTGTAACATTTTACAATCATCACCCAGACGTTGCAACGTCTCATCGTCAACAATCGCAGGTCGCTGTGTGGATGACATTTCGAAACTCTGGGGTGTTTTTCCTTCGTTCAATTTTTTTGCCTGTTGTGGTGCCTCTTCCTGCAACAAGATAATTTGTATCATCTTCAGTTGTTATACAAATTTAAAAGAAATTAATATTGACAGAATCTTTTATATAACTAAATGTTTGTACCTCTCCAAAAATCACCAACTCCTTAGGTCATTGCAAGAAGCTTCCAATAGCTTCCCCCACTGTGGTGTGGTATTGAGATGGCATTGGAATACAAAACGCTTCTGCACCATCGATAATGTGGTCAATGGACACCTTAGCATGATCAGGCCAAAGAGGTTGATGATGCACCACCGTGTCGGGTCCGGATGGATAAACCATCCCGCTCGCTACTATTTGTTTCTCACCATTAAGACTTATGGCGAGACGACAAGGAGTCGGCTTCTATTGTACAACATCATTGAACATATATGTTAGCAACTTCCAGTTGAAATAACATAAATAATGTTAAAAATTTCTAAATAACATAACATTAAATACCTGAAGTCCATGAAATGGATCTGGATCCACAGAGTGGCAACTGCTGCGAGTTGGTGGTCGGGGCTGTGGAGTTACGTCCACCTCAGCCTGAACATTTAAGTCCAGGCGTTGGAGGATAGCATCGTATTTAGTCTGCATACTATGGTAGTCCCTCTGCATAGTATCGAATTTACTCTGCATCTCCGACATGGTCTGATGCCTGACCCGCTTGGCAATACTATCCTCCATCTCTGACCTGATCATCTCCTTAATATCGTCTACTGAGATGACCCCACATGAACATCAAATGTAATCATCAGGCTTGCCGTAAACATCCCTCGTGGTCACATAGACGCCATACCCCCTCATCCTACCAGGGTGATCCGGCTTACCAAGGGCTTCACTTAAAATATCATGATGTCTACTTGCCACAAATGTCCCCTGCGTGGACTGCTCAGCTTTTTCAACCTATTAACAGAAAAATGAAACATAAATATAAGTATATATTTAAGTAAATTCGAATTTAAATTATGAAAAAATAATCATGATATACTTACAATTTTATCAAACACCCCCCTCGTTTTCTCGTTGGGGATGTAATAACTTCCATCTTCTTTCTTCTTCGATCTAGCTCGAATTCAATCTAAACTTCGATCCTCACTTACAATCGACGAGCTAATCATGTCGCATGAAGAACTAGAAGACAGTGGGTCACTGACTACCCACTGTGGCTTCATCCCCGCATAACCAGCTGAGCCCATATAATGTGGATTCTCATTTCGCAATTGAGCATCCCTGACCTTCTTACTTTTTTCCTGAAAAATGTCACATCAAGTATTTAATTTTCAACTCAATAAATCACATGCGTACATTTAAATATATATACCTTAAATCTCTCAGTCTGGCGTTCTTTCTTGAACGAGTCCCACTGCTCTTCAGTTATAAAAGAGTAAAGTTGCGTAGGAGATGTGTATTTCGGGTGGTCATGTGTAATATAATCATGAACCAGCCGAGTCTTGAAATCCTTCCATTGCATCCCCGCAACTTTCAACACCCTTTTTTGGCTGCGTCATCGGGGATGTTGAACTCCCTCTGAAAGACGAATATAATATGCGATGTTATAAGAAAAAATTACGAAACGTTATCAATTAACCATGTATAAAGTGATAGTACCTTTATTTCTTCCCACAGCAAGTCCTTAAGGCCGGGATCAACCTTGTGCCAATCACTGATGTTAATGTCAACGTGAATACGGGCTAAACACCCGACATAATGTTTGAAGTTCCCCTTGCCTGGTCCGATTGGCCTATGTTTGTCATCGAACTCGATGACATTCACTTCCCCGGTCTTCTTCATGTTTTTGCACATTGTTGGCCCTCTAGTCCTTTTGGTGCTGGTAGTACGATGATCATCTGAAGATGATGAAGACTCGACCATTATATTGAGACTACTGTTAACGTACCTGCACATATAACAACGTATTAATAAATTATTGTTATCAAAATCACAAATGAAATTATTAACATAGAGCATACATGAAAAATAAAAGAAAGTTATAAGCAAAGACTGTGTAAATAAACTCATACAATTAATAATCAGGAACGACGGTCAATCCATAATCCTTCTTCATGATCCTAACGCATATAATTTGATTCAATGTTATCTTCCCCTAAAGTTGCACTCCATTGTATACCGATAGAAAATGGAGGGGTTTCATCAAAGTGATCATAATCTTCTTCATCTACTATATCACCAATCCCAACAATGCGTCTCTTGCCTTGAAGGACGACTGACCACTTAGTATTGGCAGGATCAAGAACATAAAATACATGTTTGGCTTGTGATGCAAGTATGAATGGCTCGTCTAGATAACCCAACCTTCCGAAATCCACCATAGTGAATCCTAATTCATCCACCCGAACACCCCGTCGGTTATCAACCCATTTACATTGGAAGAGAGGAAACTTGAACTCCCTATAATCAAGTTCCCAAATATCTTCAATGATACCATAATAGGACATCGAGACATCTACTGGCATGGTATCTTTAGCATTTGAAAAATCTCTTGATAGTGCTACTTGTGTCACTCCACTATTTTGCACCGCACTCTTATCATCTTGACGTTTAGTGTAAAACGTATACCCATTAATGTCATATGCTTCATATGACCTCACAATCGTGCTAGGACCGTAAGCTAACCACTTTACCGTTTCAACAATGGCATTCGGTGTTTGTGACAATTCTTTCATGACTTTATCTTTGAACCATTTTGCAAATGAATGATTATGTTCATTAGTTACCCACATTTCAACTTTTGAAGGATTCTACTGCCTTATGATGGACATATTCTCGTCCAAATATGAATGAACTTCAGGAAGGTGTTGTAATACAAGGAGGTGTGCTTTATATCGCAATTCAACATTGGGGACGATTGACTTGCATCCAATAGTACCTTTACCTTCAAGTCATCCATCATGCCGAGATTTAGGAACACCAATAGTCTCAACATCATCCAAGTAATCAGTACAAAATTCAATAGCCTCCTCAGCAGCATAACCTTCAATGATACTGCCTTCAGGTCGAAATCGATTTCTCACATATCCTTTCAATATCCATGTATCTCTCAAATGGATACATATACCTCAAGAATACTGGACCACAAATCTTAGTTTCTATCACCAAGTGAACAAGTAAGTGCACCATAACGTCAAGAAATGATGGCGGAAAATACATTTCAAATTGACATAGAGTGATAACAATATCGGCCTTCAAATCATCCATCTCCTCCGGATCAATAACTTTGCTGCAAATCGCATTGAAGAAAAAACAATGTTTTATAATGACTTGTGTAACATGTTTTGGGAGAATGCCTTGAATTGCAACTAGTAACAATTGTTGCATTACGACATGACAATCATGAGACTTCATACCAACCAATTTTAAGTCCTTCATCGAGACAAGACTTTTAATGTTTGATGAGTACCCAGATGGAACCTTAATAGTATGCAGGCACTCAAAAAAACTTGTTTTCTCTTTTCTCAACAAAGTATAGCAAGCTGGGGGTAAATAAGTACGCTTTTCCGACTCTTGCGGTGCTAATTGATCCCTTATCCCCATTTCTACCATGTCCTTCCTGACTTTAATACCATCTTTCTTCTTTCCTGGAATGTTCAACAATGTCCAAATAATGCTATCACAAACATTTCTCTCCACATGCATTACATCAAGACAATAGCTTACAGATAAGTGTTGCCAATAAGGTAGATCCCAGAATATGGACTTTTTCTTCTAAAGACTCTTCTGAGGAGGCTTAAAAGTTTTTCCAAACGAAACATCAGAATTTTTAACTCGTTCATATACCTCACCTCCTGTTAATGGTAAGCGAGATGTTCGAGCCTCGATTTTTCCATTGAATGGTTTTTTCTTCTTGCGATAAGGGTGGTTAGCAGGGAGAAATCTTCTATGACTCATAAAGACATTTTTCTTGCAGTTTTTCAACCAAAGATCAATCATGTCTTCTTCAAAAACGGGACATGCTTTAGGTCCTTTGTTAGTATAACCTGACAAGTTACCATAAGCTGGAAAATCATTTACGGTGCAAAATATCATAGCACGTAAGGTGAAATTCATCTGAGTATATGCATCAAACACAGACACGCCTTCATCCCACAACAGTTTTAAATCTTCAATTAGTGGGGCTAGATAAACATCTATGTCATTACCCGGTTGTTTGGGCCCTGATATTAACAAAGATAACATGATATACTTGCGCTTCATACATAACCAAGGAGGATGATTGTAAATAGTCAAAAGAACCGGCCAAGTGCTATGTCGACTACTCATATTACCGTGTGGGTTCATCCCATCTGTACATAATCTCAGCCTAAGATTTCTATCTTCGCCCCCAAACTCGGGAAACAACCTGTTAATATTCCTCCATTGAGGAGAATCAGCATGTGTCTTAGTTTTCCATCTTCTTTTCTCCCGTCAGCATGCCACCGCAAGTTCTTTGCATCCTTTGCATTAGCAAACAAATGTTTAAATCTTGGTATTACAGGTAAATACTATAACACCTTTGCCGGATGGCTTTTCTTATCACCACAATTATCATTCACGTTCTTCCGTTTATATCGTGATGCCCCACACTTTGGACATAGACGCAAGTCCTTGTAATCATTTCGATACAGTATACAATCATTTGGACATGCATGTATCCTCTCAATCTCCATACCCATCGGGCACAACAATTTCTTTGCCTCGTAAATTGAACTAGGAAGTTCGTTATCTTCCGGAAGTATCTCTCGTAACAGTCCCAATAATGCCGTGAAATTCTTATCACCCCACCTATTGCTTGCTTTCAAGTTATACAATTTTAGTACAACACACAATTTAGTGAATTTATTACAACCAGAAAACAAAGGCTTCTCAGACTCATTGAACAAGTTATCTAATACATGAGGCTTTTCAATGTATTCCCCTTGTATATCACGCATCATTTTGTCTATCATATCATTCTCGTCATTTTCCAAATCATTCTCACAAATATTGCTTGAATTATTCTGCTGCTGATCACCAACATCGTCACCAGTGCTCGTCCTGGGAAGCATACTCTCACCATGCCATATCCATCGTGTATAACCTTCCTTAAACCCACGACGAATCAAATGACTCTTCACTTGATCAAAACTACGAAACTTTCTCAAATTCTTACAATCGTAACAAGGACAAAAAGTCATTGTTTCACATTTCTTTCTCTTGTTTTCATCCGCACATTTCATAAACTCTTCAACACCTTTTACATATTCATGTCTATTACGTCTTCCATACATCCAACCTCGATCCATATCAATGACCTATATGTGAAGATATAATTAAAAAATTTTATTAGTTTTGAGTAAATATTTTTCATGATACATCCTTAAACCAACTATATATTAATATTTGAAATCAAATACGATACTTTTTTAGGTTGGAAACTTCATAATTTTATTACAATGATTATGTTTTATGTAATTGTTTATTTAGTATGGTCAATTCTGTAATAGTGAAAATCACTTTAAACTATAATTTTCAATTTTTATTTACAAAATTCTACAAAAATTTCGACAGAACGTCCCCTATAAATTGGACTTAGTCAACATGTAGGAAGAATCAAAATGCCACAATAAACCAAAATGTTCAACCTCAACATATTCAAGAATCAAATACAACTCCAATCAAACTTCAACATCATCAACTACTCCAAGTTTAATTCGAAATCCATTCTCAATTCCTAAAAAGTCAAGCTAAGATTTCATGACCTAATATCTCATAATTTCAACTCCAATAATTAAAATATTAAAATGTATCTATCTACTAACTTAAAATCAACAATATAAATTTAACACCCAAATTTATATATATTAAAATTTAATTAACACATTTATACATATTAACATGTAATTAACATATTTACACACACACACACACACACACACACACAAATATATATACACGCACACACATATATATACACACAAATATATATACACAAATATATAATTCTATAGACACATATTTATACACACATACATATACATACATTATACAAAAATGAGAATCGGGTCTTACAATGTAGGAGGTGGCGGCGGTAGAGGAGTGCCGGGCGGTGGAGGTAGCGGTGGGAGAAGAGAATAGTGAGAGTAGAGAGAAGAGAATTGTGAGAGTGAAAGAGAGAGAGAGGCGTGAGAGTACTAGTGAAAGAGAGAAAGAGGTGCGAGAGTGTGTATGAAATTACCGGGAGGATTTTTTTTAATAAGAAGAGGCGTCGTTTAAGAAAAAACCGACGCGAGAAACCCGGTTTCTCGCGTCGGTCCGACTTTGCACGTTGTTCAAGGAGAACCGACAAGAGAAGCCCTGTTTCTTGCGTCGGTTTTTTCTTGAACCGACGGGAAAAGTCGGCTGGCGCGTCGGTTTAAAATGGAAACCGACGCCTTTTCCTAAGTTTTAATTATGAAAATGGCACCGTCCTATTTTACACGTCGATTTTTTGAAAAACCGACGTGTATTCCTCGTTTTTTATGCTTTTTTGTACTAGTGTCAATTTGATTTCTTTCCCCACAAGACATAACTATAGAGATCTCAATTTTCAATATTTCAAGTACTTGAACCTCTTCTGGAGATTTACAATTAATTATGTCAATAAATACTCTCTCACGAGTATATGCCTCCTCAATAAGACCATTATAATCATTTGCTCTATTTTTATTTATTTGAGGATCTTTATTCGAATCAAATATCGCTACGCTTCAGACGTGCTACATATCAATATAAGATGGAGCATGAGATTTTATTAATCTCTTATGCATCTTGTAATTATGTTATCTTTGAACATTTCATTCATATTTTCAATCGAACTTCTGGTTCGTATTTTTATTCGCGAGTATATATATAACATAATATGATGCATTTGTTTGATTTTAAGCTATTCCCCCTTAATGTTGAAAAAAATGTCCAATCAAATTGACAATCATTTTTTTTCGACGTTGTAAAATATCACCCATTTGGGATATATGTTCAAACAACGCATTTTTCTCAACATTCTTTATTTCCCATATCAGTGCATTGTGGTGGATCAATTGCACTATTAAAAAATTATATGGAAAAATTAGGCTCTAACCATAAGCCAATTATAATAGGGAGAACTATGATATTGGCATGATGCGTAATAGAATTCCCTAAACAAAAAGGGAAGTATTTTGTTCTCAATTAAATTAATTGGAGGCGTTTAACAAGCAAAAATGTTAAACCATTTATCGATATCCCAACTAACACTTATTAAAATGTTGAGATTCATGTCCACTAGTATTATCAAGACACATTCTTGATTATATAATCTGAAAATTTTGCTCATAATTTAAAATTTGAGCAATAATTTCGCAAACTTCAGGTTGCGAATACAAATAATATTTAGATGATCAACGTGGAGGATGATGGTGACCCATTTATCACCCTAATTATTTTTCAGAAATATAGGGAATTTAATCTCTATTTTAGCTGGTGACAGTCAAGAAATTTCATGAAAGAGAACAAATATCATATATGATTGGATTGAAAAATCTTCTGGTTCTTCATTAAGTATCAATTTTAATTTTGCATCATTATTGATCTAGTGATGGTCCAACTGGTCATGCCAAATAATAAAATTAAATTGAACTTCTGGTTCAATATAAGATATAATTCAATGATTAAACATTATATAATAATATATTATTCAAGTGGTCAAACTAATCAATGTCCTTATGACATTAGTTATATGTTTCCTTCAGGGATAAACATGAACTCAAATGATATATTCTTCGAAACATATGCTACTTCGAAAGCACGTTTTTATTGCTCATTCAAAATCAATATGTCAATATTCTTCTGGAATATTGAAATTATAATATCATATTCTTCAAAAGCGGATAATATTATTTTATAAATGTTGTGCTTCTTTGGGAGCAACAACGTATTGCTTCTTTAAGAGCAAAAATGAAATATTCTTTTGGAATATTTTATTAAATAACTCAAATGAGATATTTCTAATGCTGCAATATTCTGCTGGAATGTCCATTTAGATCAATATTCTTCTAGAATATTGATTTAGATTGTTTCTTTTTCTAGAATAGTGATACAATATTCTTCTGGAATATTGTACTATAATATTGAATGTAAAACATACATTCGAACAAATGTTTATTGTAAGTTGGTATAATCAAAACGATATAATAAGATCGAATAATTATACCACTTTCTATCGAAATTCAAAGTTAATAGAATACTAACTTTTACTTTGAGCAGAAAAAGAAACTATGTTATTCAGGAACAAGTAAAATAATAAATTGAATATTTATCATAAAATAAGTTGTTATTCTTTAGGAGTAAAAACAAAATACTTTTTCAGAATATCAAATTAATAACATATCTCATAATATTGGGCTTTTCGGGAGCAAATTATATTCCATTAATATATTTCATATGAGATAAAATTATGATTCTTCAGGAATCATCACAACAATATATTATTCTACATCATAATAATCTTCTGGATTATTAATAAATTCGAATTTCTTTGAGAAAAATAATGCAATATTTATTATATGAGCTGTTGAGACCAAGACCAAAATGAAGTACAGTGAACCACCAGCGAGGGCCCAATAGAGGCTCAATGGACCTTGGCCCATGGCTAAAGCTTAGGATATCTCCTTAAGTCAACTGCCGAGGTGGAACAGCGCATGAACTTCTTTAGTCGGACTGGTTTATGACTATCCGAGGTGTTTTATGTTTAGCCGAGGTGCTCCATGGTAACACATCGGATGAGTGATGGGACCATGGATGGAGTCAGAGATGTGACACTGCATTTATCAAAAAGTGACGGCGCCCATCCCCTACTAAATGCAGCAATGATTACTGCCAAAAAGTAAGATCTGCTTCTACAACAGCTTGGATAAATACACGTGTAAAGTCTGCCACATGTCACAATCCGAAACAACAACTTCTTCTATAAATAAGACATCCCTTTCATCCAAACAGGGTTATCAATTTCGTTCTCTTAACTGAATATTTTACTCTCACTCCCATTTCTCTCTTTTACACACTTATATTTCCCGCACCCAGGTTATATTTGCTGATAATGAGTACTGACTTAGGCGTCGAAGTGCAAACGGGAGCCACCTCGACCCACCTTTGCAAACTGATTGTTTGTCACAGTGCGCAGGAGATTCACGCATTAAAGAGGGAGGAGCTTAGACGTGTTGGTCCAAGGTCCAGCCGGATTTTGTGGTCAACATTTTGGCGCCGTCTGTGAGAAGCCATACTTCTAACCACGAAAATGCATGATAAAAAAGCCACCCACATAAAGGAAACCTTGAAAAAAGGTGAATAACCTCTTGCAAAAGAGCGGAGAACTACAAGAACTTTGAAACATAAGTTTATTAACCCTGAAAAATGCTTGGAAACTTTGGAATATAAGTTTAATAACCTTGAAAAAGACTTGGAAACTTTGGAATATAAGTTTAATAACCTTGAAAAAGGCGTGAAACTCTGAAATATAAGTTTAATAACCTTGAAAAATGCGTGAAACTTTGAAATATAAGTTTAACAACCTGCAAAGGGCGCGAATCTTTGAAATATAAGTTTAACAACCTTGGTAAAGGCTTAGAACTTTGAGATAAAAGTCCACCTATCTTTGAAAGAAAATATAAAACCAAAGAAATTGCTCTGAACATGAATGAAAGTGACGATGATATTAACCTCGTAGGAGTAGAAATGACCAGCACAGCGAGGAAGAGGCTCCCCAGAGGCCTCATGAGAACACAAACGAGGGGGTGGCCCAACCTAACCCTCCGCGTCGGCACCAAAATCGCCGCATGCTGTGAGATATGACTCGCATGGCAGACCAGATGTTGGAAATGCAGAAACAGCAAATAGAACAAACTGCTGCGATGAACGCCTACATGGCTAGAGGGTATGTTATAAACTAGCCCATGATACCCCCGCAATATTCACAGCCACATTACTCACCATCTGATGCAGCTACTGCCTCCTATTATTATCAAGATCCGCAAGCATATGCCGAGGTGGAATATGTTCCTTTCAACGAAGAGGACTCGGTGCATGAAGCACCAAGAGCACAAGATCAACCCCTATTAGCCGCAGGGAGGCTTCGCCTTCGAAGTCTGGTAGCGTTTTTAGCTGAATAGGGGGATTATTCCTGGGCAAACAAGGTGGTCGGACTAACCAAGATCGGCACCATGTGGCTGAACCTAGAAATAGGTGGGAGCGAAAGGTAGAAGCAGCTCGGACCAAATCTCCTAATGGTCCTCCGACCTTTGAGAGGCCAAACAATGGCCAAGTCTTGCCACCACGAGGCAAGGATTACGCTCAGCCGCATTACGTCCAGCACCATGGCCCGATGCACTCCGGGCATGACGAGAACGGCGAATTACCGTCATACGAGCTGGATGACGAAGAGGAAATAAGTCCCTTGAGGAGGGCATCTGAAGGTACCCAGTGCCCCATGACTTTGAAATGCCGGATATAACAAAGTATTCTGGCCGAGGTGACCCTGATGATCACTTGTCAAACTACCGCACAAGCATGAAAATAGCCGGAGCCACTCCGACACTGAAGTGCAAAGCCTGTGCTTTAACCCTTGAGGAAAGTGTGATACGATGGTACAAAAAAACTCCCTCCTAGTAGCATCCACAGCTGGAGAGATTTGAAGGAAGCCTTCAAAAATGGCTTTGTTTCATCCAGGTCTGGCCACCTCCCACTCCAACGCCTTCAGGACTTAAGGCAAGGAAGGGAGAAATCTTTAAAGAGTTACCTATCTCGGTTTACTGAAGAGATGCACATCTGTGAGAACATCACCGAGGCGGAGATGTTTTCCGCATTAAAAGGGGGGCTAGACATGACGAGCATGTTTTGGAGGGATGTCCGAAGCAGAAAGTCGAGGGATTACAATGCCCTAGTAGATCTGATGAAGGAAGAGATCGTCTTAGAAGAGATGGATATGGCCAGAGACAATCTTCCCCAAGGAAAATACAATCTCGGATACCCCAATGAAGCGAACCCTAGGAAAGGAGGAAATAAGGATAGGTTCGGAAGTAGCTGAAGTGGGGCGCCACGCCCATTTTCGGGAATCGAGTCCATCTATGCAGCGGAAATCACGGAGGCTATCCCCAAATTACACTCCAATGCCCCCTCGTCGAATCCCACCACAGATCAGGGGAGAATGGGGGCTAGCCGGAGTGGGAAGCAACCTATGGTTGGAGCCTACTGCGCCTACCACAGATATTATGGCTACACAATGGAAGATTGTAGGGAAATCCACATGTTAGTGGACCAAAAGGCTCACGGAAGAAGGGGAAGTGATTTCTCTCCTGACAAAGGAAAAACACAAAAACCAGGCAACCAAAAGTTTAACCGAGCTGACAGGCGAGCTCCGTGGAAGAACCCTACCAAGGAAAGGATTGACAATAGTCAAAGAGACAAGAGCAAAGTTCTGGATAACTCCTCGGCACATGCTAAAGATACGAGGGAGCCACCTATTCCAGGAAATGACCCGCCGATTCGCAAAATCGACATAATATTGGGAGGCCCCTACCCAGGTGGAAGCACAAATAACTCTCAGAAGAGGTATATCAGAGAGGCCAAACAACCCGCCAACGTGAATTATCACATCCACTCACACCCTGTTGGGATGCTTCGGACAGAATCTATCACATTCACCCAGGATGACGCTATTAGGGTGCATTTTCCGCATAATGACGCGTTGGTTATCAGGGTAGTGCTGGCTCGGAATGGGTTGTCACGAATGATGGTGGATGATGGTGCCTCAGTAAACGTGATTTATAGAGTAACTTTCGATAAAATGGGGACTAGCACCCCACTCATTCCAGTCCCAGATCTAATATATGGATTCACTAGGGACAGCATAACTCCCAGAGGATCCGTAACCCTTATGACTGAGGTAGAGCAAGCACCAACTTTGTCCAGAATCCCCATGGAATTCTTGGTTTTGGACAAAATCTCCTCTTATCATGGCTCAATTGGGAGATCGGGTCTCATTGACTTTGGAGCTGCAACCCATAAGAAATACATTTGTATGAAGTTCCCCACGGAGCATGGTGTTGCAACTATAAGAGGGAGCCAAACTGAATCACGAGCCTGTTACACAAACGCTATCCGGAAATTTCAAGACCAAAGCTTGAACATGATCAGCGATGTGGCAATGATCGAGGCTGCTCCAGACCCTGAAAGATTGGGTGGAAGGCCCTCAGAAAATGAAGATGTTACGATGATGCCGGAAGAGGATCTAGCAGATCTAGATCCAAGAATGGCCGGAGACAATTGCTCTACCCCAGCTGAAAGGCTGGAATGTTTTGGTGTTGACCCACTTGATCCAATCAAGGAGTTGCAGATTGGACTAGATTCGTCGGTTGAATACGAAGGTCAACTAAAAGGCTTCTTACTTAAAAACCTCGACGTATTTGCATGGAAGCATGATGACATGATTGGAATTGATCCTAAAGTGGTCTGTCATAGACTCAGCTTGATCCAAGAACCCCTGGACACAGGAAAAAGAGAAGACCGATGAGTTTTGATAAATACGAGGCCTTGAAAGAAGAGGTGACGAAGCTATTGAAAAATGTCTTCATCAGAGAGTCTCGGTATCCGAACTGGGTGTCAAACCCTGTGTTGGTCCCAAAACAGAATGGGAAACTGAGAGTGTGTATTGATTTCTCGAATTTAAACCAGGCATGCCCTAAAGACAGTTTTCCCCTGCCTCGGATTGATCAATTAGTCGACTCAACAATGGGACATGAGATGCTGAGCTTTATGGATGCATACTCCGGATACAATCAAATCCCCATGTACGAATCGGATGAGGAGCACACCTCGTTTATTGCAGATAGGGGACTCTATTGTTACAAAGCCATGTCGTTTGGCTTAAAAAATGCTGGAGCCACCTACCAAAGGTTGGTAAATCGTATGTTTTCGGAACAATTGGGAAACACCATGGAAGTGTATGTCGATGACATGCTGGTCAAAAGTATGGTCGCCACAGAGCATATCTGCCATTTTTCAGAGGCCTTCCATGTTTTGAGGAAATATCGAATGAAGCTCAACTAAGCGAAATGCGCTTTTGGAGTAGCGTCCGAAAAATTTCTAGGATTCATGGTGAACAGAAGAGGGATTGAAGCCAATCCTGATAAAATCAAAGCTTTGCTGAACATGCGATCTCCTCGGAGCCCTAAAGAAGTGCAAAGCTTGACGGGAAGAATTGCGACAAATGCTTGCCATTTTTTAAGATCTTGAAGGGAAGGAAGCGATTCCAATGGACGCCGGAATGTGAACAAGTTTTTTCCGACCTAAAATCATTCTTGGGACAGGCCCCATTGTTATCAAAACCAAAGGCTAGCGAACCACTCTATCTATACTTAGCCGTATCAAAAGAGGTTGTTAGCTCAGTATTGATCAGAGAGAAAGATGGGAATCAGCTCTCAGTGTATTATGTAAGCAAAGTCATGCTGGATGCAGAAACACGTTACCCAGATATGGAAAAACTTGCTCTCTCATTGATCACAGCAGCTCGCAAACTCCGCCCCTACTTTCAGTCGCACTCCATACATGTTCTCACGAACTTTCCTATGAGACAAGTACTAAAGAAACCAGATGTATCTGGGAGGTTAATGAAGTGGGCGATAGAAATCAGCCAGTATGACCTGCATTATGAGCCTCAGACAGCCATAAAGGGTCAAGCATTAGCAGATTTCATAGTTGAGTTCACGCATCCGCCCGAGGTGGAGATGATTGATAACTCGGAGGATAGCTGTGAGTGGAAACTGTTCATTGACGGGTCCTCGGTCGAAGGAAGATCTGGGGCTGGGATACTATTAATAAGTCCAGAAGGGTACAAACTGCACAGCACGATCCATTTTGGCTTTAAAGCCTCAAACAACGTTGCAGAATACGATGCGCTATTAGCTGGACTAAGACTTGCGAAAGCTCTAAAGATTAAATATGTAGTATCAAATAGTGACTCGCAGCTTGTTGTGAGCCAGTTTCACGGACAGTTTTCTGTCAAAGAGCCGACCATGGTTGCTTACTTGAAGAAAGTAAAAGATCTAGCTGTGCACTTTAGAAAAATGGAGTTACATCATATTCCCATAACTGAGAACTCCAATGCAGATGCTTTATCTAAGCTAGCAAGCAGTAATGATTCCGAGCTCCACAAGGTGGTTCCAGTTGAGCCTTTGTCGGTTTCTTCCATTGAGTCTGGAACGGAAATTTTGGCAATGGAAGAAGAAGGGTCTTGGATGGGACCTATACTGGCATACTTAAAGCATCAAACAATACCAAATGAGCCGGAAGCAGCTCGGAGGTTGCAAAGATATGCCGCAGTTTTTGTACTCTTGGATGATTTGCTTTATAAACGGAGCTACACTTCTCCCTTGTTGCGATGTGTTGGACCTGAAGAAGGACAGTATGAAAGAAATCCATGAGGGCATATGTGGCAACCACGCTGGGGCATTATCGTCGACTCAGAAAGCTCTCCAATAGGGATATTTTTGTCAAATATGCGAAAAGACTCTCATGACTTCATTCGAAAGTGAGATAAATGCCAGAAGCATGCATCAGCCGCATCACAAATTGACTATGGTAACTAGCCCTTGGCCTTTCGCGAAGTGGGGGATTGATATTATTGGTCATATGCCCAGAGGTGCTGGTAACAATTGTTTTGCAATAGTGGCAATTGACTACTTCACCAAGTGGGTCGAGGCGGAGCCCCTGATGAGGATTACCGAGGCCAACACCACCAAGTTCATCTGGAAGAATATTATATGCAAATTTGGAATACCACACTCGTTGGTTAGTGATAACGCAAAGTAGTTCAAAAATAGAAGCGTTTATGAATTGTGTGACGATTTAGGAATTAAGAAATTGTTTTCGTCTCCGCATCATCCACAAGATAATGGGTAGGTAGAAGCCATTAACAAGACCATAAAGAATACCCTAAAAAGGAAGTTGAAATCCAAAAAAGGCGCATGGGTAGACGAACTCCCACAAGTAATATGGGCACTTCGGACCACCTCGCACACTGCCACCGGTGAAACGCCTTTCTCCCTGGCATATGGATCGGAGGCGATGTGTCCAGTTGAAATTGGGGTGCCTTCTCTTAGTCAAATTCATTATGACGAGGCAGGAAACGAAGAAGCACAAAGGACAAACTTGGATTTCCTCCTGGAAAAACGGAGTGACTCTCAAATAGTAATGGTCAAGTACTAGGAAAAAATGGCCCGCTACTACAACAAAAGAGTAAAGGGTCGGCACTTTAACATTGGGGATTTAGTCCTTAAAAAGGTCCTTCCCTCTACTCAAGAACCGGGAGTAGGGACTTTAGGTCCTAATTGGGAAGGCCCTTATAAAGCCACCGTCGATGTGGTACCCGGTACGTACATGATTGAAGACCTATCTGGGGTACCCTTGTGTAATCCTTGGAACACGGATCACCTTCGTCGCTATTATCAATAAAATCAAATTCATCTTCGATGATTACAATACCTCCACATAAATTTAATGAAAATTTGAAGTAGGTTACGTTAAGGATTGCATCAACTGCTGTTCGGTAAACATAGTGGATATTAAAAATACGTAAATTATTTTAGGAGACCATAACTCCATTATACTTGAACTTTGTTAGACAATGGACTCTTATAAGCCCGTGCTACAATCACTGCTTATTAGTTGAACGTATTAACACCATCAGTAGGTGCTTGTCCAAACTAATAAATCGTAGGGAAGATTGTGTTGAAGGCGTTTGCGTTTAAGAAGCCTTCACAGTTAAACAAATGACGTTGTACCAACTAAAAACTTGTGTACAATTGTTCAAATTCGCAAAATGATCAAAATATTGAGCTAAATAAATCATTACGTTTATAATTCGAAGTATTTACAATTCAAAGTGTCGTTACATTTACAATCCAAAACTCAAAAAATAAACTAAAAGCCAACTAGCCGCAGCCACACCCTATTGCCACATTCACTGGGGGGGTCTTTGGCAGAATCTCTGCCTGGTACGATCTGGCAGGAGTCATAGGGAACATCAGTAGGAAGATCTTCCCCTAAATCTTGTGGCTCAGGATATAAGGCCTCGATCTGGGAAATGTCCAAATTTGGAAAATCCTCTTTTAAATCTCCCAAGACCATCCTAACCCCAATGTTCCCAAAAACCCTCTGCATAGCTTCATACTCAGGGGTCTCTTCAAAAGTATCCTTGAAGCCCTGAACTGCTTTAGACACTTTGGCCCCCAAAACCTCCTTCACCCTGGCCTCAATAGTACGTTCCAAGGCCTCAGCAATTCTGGAGTCAATATGTTTCTCCAGGGAGGCATAATCCTCCTCAGCCTTCTTCCTAGCCTCTACCTCCCCTTGTAGCTTAGAGGTGACTTCTGCCACCTCAGCTGCCAGTTTGGCCTTCGTGGAGTTTGCTTCTGCTAGGGCTTCAGCTGTGATGAACTGCGCACGGTTGGAGTCGTCAAGCTTCTTGAACAGAGCCACCACATCTAACTCAGAGGCCTGAAGGTCATGCTTCAGTTTATCATTATCTTCCTGGAGGCGCTTCGCGTGAGCCCTCTCCTCTGAGGAAGATTTGCGGGCTATGGACAGCTGAGTTTTAAGATCATTAATCTCCTTCAGCATGTTGTCCGCATGACAGAGTGCAGTCTCAGCATCTTTTTTGTCTCGCTGCGCCTCCTCCACTGAAGATTCCACCTCATCAATAAGGGCTAGTGCTCTAGCATTCATAGCTTTGGTGGCAAGCAGCTTCCGGGATGTAGTGGCACTAGAAGAGAAGGCGGACCAACCCTCTATCCAAAATTACTCAGTGACCAAGGCATCCCTGGCAGGAGGAGAATTGGGGAGTCAAATAAAGTGGGATTGAAGGTGACGTCCTTGGGGAGGACATTGTATTTAATCTGTTTGAGCTCTTCTGCCCCCTCAGGTGTCACTTCAAAATCCAGGCCTGAAATAGACACAGAAGGCTCGTCCTCCAAGTCTTGGGTCTCTGGTGGTAGAGGAGCAAAGGTGATATCCTTCCCCCTCCTAAGCCTCTTCAAAGGGACGAGCTCCTCCTAGGATATAGGTTCGGAAATATCCTCGGATAAGGGAGATAGCACCGAGACATTCTTAGACTCCTTTTACCTCTTAGAGCCACCCCTATCTGACTTCTTTCCCTTCCCCGTTGTTGTGACCCTCTTGGGTTTGGCCTCCTTTTCCAAGCTAGACTGTTGGGGGCCCACCGGCAGCAAATTGGGTGGTGGCAGCAATGCAAGAAGAGGACCTTCAAGTTGGGCAGTGGACACTTGGGATACCTCCTTTGCCACCCCTACTTGCATATTAGAAAGTACTGCTTTCTGCCTTCTTTCGATCTCGCTGCCATGGAGAAGGGCAGGAGGGACCTTTTTTGCCATAAGGCCCTTCAAGGAGATCTTCGGGAAGTCCTTGGAACCTAGCAAGAAAGAGAGAAGAATAAGGATATGAAGGATTGAGGCAAAAGCTATGAAGGCAATAAGAAAGTTTTACTCACTCATGGCTTTCATAAGGCCGTGGTTAACAAAGAGTTTGTTTTGTTGGATGACCCCCTGAAAAGTGTCCTTGTAGGCGAACAAGTGCCTCACTGCCGCTAAATTCGCGTCGTAGAGGAGGCAAGCAAAAGTGTCCCCTGCTATAAACCAATAACATGTGAAAAACAGATAAAGAAAGATTAACAGAAAATAAAAAGTGAATGGCACACGATACTTAAGGACGCGAAAGCAAATACAAGACTCACTAAGTGGGGAAAGAGTTCGGGGAACGGTGATTTCCGGACTAGGGTCCACAGGAGAGCTCTGCCACTCCCCCGCAGCCCAGAACCACTGTTTCCTCCAATTCTTTATCGAAGTGGGATGACCAGTAATAATAGGGGAATACGAGCCTCTGAGGGACAAGTAGTACCAGTCCTTGACGTCCGACCTCACACCCTTATCCCTTCTAACGGACTTCTTCAGGGTATATAAGGTGTGGATGATATACAACGAGATGGGGTAGTCGGGGTTGACCTCCTGCCACATCAGCCAAGTACCCACCCCCTGCGTACAGAAATTAGGGGCTAACTGATAGGGGAATAACCTTACCTGGGGGAAGGCTACAAGGTCGGTAAGAAGGCGTAGGGTGCACTAATCCAACCCCTTCTGGCATCCTGAGTTTCTCCAATGCTCCTGCCAAATCAACCCTTCGGATTTTCGTGGTATTCTCACTGCTTTCCCAAGATTATGAGTTCGGATCCGGGTCCATATGATACCCTGACACTTTATTCACTAGGTCCACCCAACCTTCAACCTGGCTATCTCCTCCTCAAATAGCCCTAACTCTTCCCTATGTGCCCTAAATGGGGCCCTAATGCTTAAGACGAGGTTCTGATGACCAGAAGAAGAGCCCACTACCTCTCATCTTTCCAAATCCCTATCCCGCTTGCTTCGAAACTCCTACAAAGAGGCCTCTTCGTCGGATGACAGGTGAGCCATGTAGGTCTGGTTCTTCTCTTCTTCGCTGTCAGAATCATCCAAATAAATTATACCACTGCATTTCCTATTCCTCCTCTTAATCTGCTCCCTAAAGAAGCGGGAACTAAAAACCGATAAATACAATGGGCAGAAACCTCTGACAAGAATCACCATTGCTAACAATTCCTGTGAACCCGTTCCCCCAACTCTTTCCATTTTTATTTTTGTTCTTAAAAATGGGCCAGACTCACCAAAAGGAAAACAAAATGCAAAACAAGATTTTCAAACCAATACTCGAAGATTAGAATTGGAAAAGTTTCGCACATACAAAGGAAAAGAAATTTACCTTAAAAAACGGATAACCAAGAATGTACAGTCGAAGTGAAGATCACGCCAATGGAAGGTGTTGAGCGGAAGAAACGGCTTGCTTGGTGGAAAAGCCTTGAAGAGATGCTGAAAGACTTACAAGAAAGGAAGAGGCGCTATAACTACTTGCGAAAGTGCTACGACGAAATTTCTAAGGATACGGTAAAAGAGAAACAATAAGAAGAAGGAGGCTTTATAGGAACCCAACAAACCAAAACCCTTGGTCTTTGAGCCGCATGATTAACACAGGAATCATCACAACAATATATTATTGTACATCATAATAATCTTCTGGATTATTAATAAATTCGAATTTCTTTGAGAAAAAGAATGCAATATTTATCACATGAGTTGTTGAGACCAAACCCAAAATGGAGTACAGTGAACCACCAGCGAGGGCCCAATAGTGGTCCAATGGACCTTGGCCCATGGCTAAAGCTTAGGATATATCCTTAGGTCAACTGCCGAGGTGGAACAGCGCGTGAACTTCTTTAGCCGGACTGGTTTATGACTAGTCGGGGTGTTTTATGTTTATCCGAGGTACTCCATGGTAACACATCGGATGAGTGATGGGACCATGGATGGAGTCAGAGATGTGACACTGCCTTTATCAAAAAGTGACGGGCGTCCATCCCCTACTAAACGTAGCAATGATTACTGCCAAAAAGTAAGATCCGCTTCTCCAACAGCTAGGGTAAATACACGTGTAAAGCCCGCCACGTGTCGCAATCCGAAACAAAAAATTCTTCTATAAATAAGACATCCCTTTCATCCAAACGGGGTTAGCAATTTCGTTCTCTTAACTGAATATTTTACTCTCACTCCCCTTTCTCTCTTTTACACACTCATATTTCTTACACCCAAGTTATATTTGCTGATAATGAGTACTGACTTAGGCTTCGGAGTGCAAATGGGAGCCACCTAGGCCCTCTTTGCAAACTGATTGTTTGTCACAGTGCGCAGGAGATCCACGCATTAAAGAGGGAGGAGCTGAGACGTGTTGGTCCAAGTGATGAGGTCCGGAGTGGCATAAGTGGCACAACGAGTAAGGATCCATTGCATGTACCGGTGGGACCAATAATGAGGCTGAGGACTAAGAAGATCAGGCAAGCAATGCAGGGGTTTATGCAAGCTTGGGTGGATGAATATTCAAGTGCAAGGTCGAAGACTCCATTTTCAATGCATGACAAGTTGGAAGATGAGCCAAAACCGTTACAACGCATTTGGATCAAAGAACAAGGAGAAAAGACTGCAAAAGGCCTTTTACGGCCGTAAGTTCTGGAGTTACGGCCGTAACTTTGTTATCGCACGGCCGTAACTATCATTTTCACGGCCGTAATGGAGTTATGCAATTTTTATTCAGAAGGTGACTTACGGCCGTAAGAACACTTGTTACGGCCGTAAGAGTTAAGACAGTTTTGGACCCGAGGGTCAATTACGGCCGTAAGAATGATATTCACGTCCGTAAAATTGCGCCGAGTTTTATTTTTGGAATTTTGCAGCTAGGGTTATTTTGGACGCGATTTGGCACTATATTAGGTTTTCTTGGTCATTGTAAAACGACAACTTTTTTATGATTAATGAGATTGATTGAATTAGGTGAGTTTATCCATATTCTTCTTCGTTCTTGATTGAACCCCTTGAACTTATCAAAGGATTTGACAACCTTTGTGGCGTTCACCCCTTTATGGTTCTTCATTTCGCATCTTAACGGGTCTTGGATTTGATACATCCTTGGTTCTTGAGTCACATCACCGAGGTCCAGCCGAATTTTGTGGTCAACATGAGCAATAAAATAATATTCTTCTGGAATATTGAAACGTAGCAATAATGCAATATTCTTCTGGAATATTTATTCGAATCTCATTCAATTATAATAATAATTAATATCTATTGTGCTATTTAGGAGCAAAATAATGAATTATTCTTCTGAAATAATTATATTGCTAAAATTACAATTCTTCAAGAATAATAAGTCAATATTCTTCTGGAATATTGATATTAATGATTCATTCTACCTTTCAAGCAAACATTATTTGTGCTCTACTCGAGTGACGTTAAAATATTCTTCTGGAATATTTATCTAACGTGGGTTGTGTTTATTCAAAAGCACCAACACCATATCCGTTTAAAACATATTTGAAATTATGCTTCTTCAAGAGCATTGGATCAATATTCTTCTGGAATATTGAAATTGTAATATACTGCTCGTGACAAGCAAGTAATATTCTTCTAGAATACTACTATTGTTGTCCTACTTCGTGAGCAACAACATGATGCATTATAAAATCAGAATTTATGAATGAACATCTACAAATATTTAATCATCTTAAAGAATATTAATTACCATATAAACATAATATGAATTTATATATATAAATGAATTACCAAACATATATCAGGAAAAAGAATCTCCATATATAGAAGTTAACAAAATTGACTAAATCTTTTATTGGCTAAATTTTTTACCAATATGCAAAAGATACTAAACATGCACGTGAATTCCATATATAAAAATTAGATATATAACTAATATATAGTATAATCAAATCTAATAATGTATTTGAGAATTCAAAATAACGTAGTGATTTCCAATGACAAAATTGAAAGAACAAAAAATAATAACAATAATAATTAGGTGGAACAAGATATACTTTAACGAATTTATTTCGATTCTTCCAAAAGAAATAATAAATCAATATTCTTATAGAATATTGAAAATTATAATTCATGCTTTTTAGGAGCAAATAATATCCTTCTAGGATATTAATTTTAATGTCGTACTACTTCAGGAGTAACAACAAATTATTTATAATAGACAATTTTATGATTAATAATTTAATATTCTTCTGGAATATTAATTATTTATTACGTTACTTCAAGAGTAATAACGAATTATTCTTCTGCAATAATTATAGATCTAAAATTGCTATTATTCAAGAATAAAATGTCAATATTCTTCTAAAATATTAAAAATTACAATGTATGCTCTTCAGGAGCAAATAATATTCATCTAAATTATATGTTGTGCTATTTCAGGAGTAATAACAAATATTTGTAATAGATAGACACAGATCTATGATTAATATTCTTCTGAAATATTAATATAATATTGTGCTACTTTAGGAGCAACAACGAATGAATTAATAACATCAATAAATTTGTAATGGAGAAATCTATAATTAATATTCTTGTGGAATATTAATATATACTATTGTGCTACATCAAGAGCAACAACATAATGAATTATCAATATAAAGATCAAAATCTGTCGAATTGGTTGAAGAAAATCAGATTCAAATTTATGAGCCGCAATTCCTAATGAACAACATCGTAATGAATAGATGTGAATTGCAATTGAATAGTAATAAAAAAAACTCATATGTCACCAAATTAATTTCGGAGCATATGATTTTATCATCTAACTAATATTTTGATATATGAGATTTTGAAAAAGAAAATTCTAACTCAATTTGGTAGAGACTCGTGCTGATAACGTGTTATGAACTAGAGAGAAATAGAGAAGAAAATAAAGAGACAAATAAACTTTTGTATTATTATGAATCAAAGCTCCCATATATATAGGGGAATAAGAGATACATAAGGTAATAATACCTAAGGTTTTAGGAATACAACTGTCATTCACTAATACATTATAATATAATATTTACAACACAATTTACTTTTTTGTAGTGAATAATTTTTTTTTACACTTCGTCCATATTAAAGAGAGACCACATGAAATCTCCTTTTATTTTCATAGACATTATTAAAACTTAATTTTATAAGATATCATGTGTAACAACCCGTCCCAAAAGTAATAAAATCACGTAACAGTATCACAAAATATCAATAACACAGAAAAATGCTTGAATTGGTGCTGTGATCATTCATATTTACTTCAAATTATTATATCTAGGATAACATCCGCATAATTCGAGCACTCACAAGTTATTAATTATAAAAGATACTACTAGAACAAACAAAATAACTAGAGTCAGTTTAGTTTGGATAATATTCTTTGTCAAACGTTACATTGAACACAGTTCATATATAAGTATTATTCTTAATTTTATTTTATTTTCGAATTAATGTACTTGTTACTAGATACCACAGACTACAAACGTATTAAGTTGAGGGTTCGAATCCTTGCTAACGCGCCCAATCAATTGGGACAAAAAACACTTTCACAAGAGAACAATTTGTGTGTTACAAGGTACACCACATGTTACTGTCAACTGTAATAGTACTAAACATAGGTAGAATCGAGTATGTTGCCTCATCTATCTTTCCATGCACTATAGATTGTTATTGATAGGACAATAATTTGAGTAATTCTTTTCATGTTAGATTTTTCATTATTTAATTAATAAAGAACAATATGGTCTTTCGACCATAGTTTATTTGTGACTGTAGGAATTAAATGTTTTAACAACTTGATTTTTAAAGTGAGGGTTTTTGGTAATATCCTGTTGAATAAAGAGTAATTTTTAGTTTAGTGTGTTGGTTACAAATAGATTTTGTTTCTATCTTGTTATAAAAGGGATTGCAGTCCATTTTCCAAGATATACAAACATATTTGGTTTAAAATATTTTTCTCTTTCAAGGAATATGGGTGGACGTGGTTCGATTTGGTTCTGGTTCTAGAAGAACCAAACCAAATCGTAAATCGATGATTTTTTACTAATGGAATCAATTGATTTTTTCAAAGATATGGAACAAAACCGCTCGGTTCTGGTTTAGTTCTGAGACCATTACTTGAATTTTTAAATAATAAATGTAAATTAAAACCTGTTTATATCCGCTTCTTCATTAGAATCTATCTACATCATTACTAAATAGAAAATGAAATTTTTAGTTAACAAAACAAAGATTTAGAAAAAGTAACATGTTATTCTAAGTCAAAGAAGAAGAAACTAGTCTGAAGGAAACTCGTCGACCTGTTGAAATTTAGAAAATCGAACATAAAGTCAGTTTAAACTTATAGTTACAGATTACGATGAAATTCTGAATCTCATTCTACCGTGGTGCCGTGTGAGTTAGGGATGTAATTTGCAATTTGAGTTTGTGTTAACTCTTGAGAATTGATGAATTGGGTCGAGGTTTATATATACATAAATTTTAAAAAATAAACATCATTGTAGTCGATGGTAACTAAGGAGTGCAATGATTGTTGTGTTATAGGAGTGTAAGTAAAGCAGTGTGAATGCGTATTTATAATTGAAAAGAAGAAAAACGAATTAGAATTAGAATTTAGATTTATGATTTAAAATCTTTGTCTAATATGAAATGAGATAAAATGTATGTTAAATAACATTTTTGTACATTTCACATTTATAATTTTAGATTTTAATTTTTTTGTGAGATGAATATCCACTAATTTATAAAATATATATATATAGTTTGGTTCTTGGTTCTGGTTCTGGTTCTGGAAAGAGAACCGGAACCAGAACCAAAACTGAATGGTTTTTGATTCTAAGAACCAAACAATTATTTTTTTTTATGTAGAATCGAACCAAATCGCTTGATTTGGTTTGGTTCTGATTTGGTCTGGTCTAGTTCGGTTATTTTGTCCACCCATATCAAGGAATCTATATCTTCCTTCTTGAGAGTTTGGATTTTCAAAATGGTTTTCACAACATTGACCTGAAATAGTAGTAGTATGGTTTTCAAAATTGTGAAGGAGAGATATTTGGAATTCTTTTCAAACCTGTGAGTTTTCTTTTTGGTTGAAAATTCTCAAAAAATTGGTATTAGAGCTTAGGTTGAAATATGAAGTGTGAATAAAAATATCACGCAAACCGTGACTGAGGTGGGAAGAAAATTGACTGGTGGAAGAGCAAAGAACTGACTGAGAACTATCCTCTCCGTCTAGCCATCAAACAGGTTAAAGAAAGCCATCATCTGAGCTGCGTTTCCGAGGAGAACACTTGATTAGGAGATAGGTGACTTCAAATGCGTAGCGACAGTTTGACTCGAAAAATAAAATCCCATCTAAGAGTTATAATCTAACTTTACGGCCAACCTAGAGCTCCGATCAACAAACTAATTCCAAATTCGTGTTTGCGACATTGAGGAGCAGCTTTCAACGTAGTGTTTATTTTTTCAACATGGGCAATGATGGCTCCGACGACGCAATTTTTTTGCAGACTGTTCTACAAAGCCTGCTATTTTCAAATCCGAAGTCTATTTTGCAAAATTCAAATTGCATCTCTTCTAATTACAGACCAACAAAGGTGGTCCGCTCGGATTGTATAGCTATCCCTCTATTTTAATTACAGTAATCCATGTTGTAGAGGCTATAGTGAGGTGTCCATATAGTGTTGGGGTTACCTTGTTGGTAGAACCCTTGCAATCTATTTTTTTCTTAGTATACGTGCATAGTGGCATGCTGATTTGATTATTCTAGTTGGTTTGATTTAAGAAATTTTGGAATCTTTGGTAAGTGCTTATAATTTTGATTGAACTTTCAAATTTGATGGAAATGGAGATTATGCTATTATGAAGCAGAAATGCGAGCTATTCTGATTCAACAAAGGGTTTCGAAGGCCCTTGATGATCTTGAAAATTTTTATAGTTCAATTATTTTGGACTTATCTAAAACATTGTTAGGCAAGTAAATGAGTTTAAGATTACTAGAGATTCGTGGACTGCCATAGATACTTTATTTTTTACCAAGTCCTTGCCTAATAAGATTTACTTACTCGAGAAGCTGTTTAGCTTTAAGATGGAAACTGGTAAAGATTTAGAGACTAATTTGAATTATTTTAGCATAATTGTTAAGATTTTAACACATAATGATAAGAGATTTGCATATGAGGATCTAGTTATTCTGTTGAATTATCTACCTGCGTCCTACAGAGATGTGTGGAATGCTATAAAATACACTAGTGATACACTTATCCAAGTTATTGTTACAGATGCACTTCGATCTAGGGAGCTAGAGGTTAGAAAGGATTCTTGAAACACGAGGGAAGAAGATATGTTTGTTAGGGTAAGATTCAAGAAGAGAGATGGTAGTAGTCACCAATTTAAGAGGTCTAAGAGTAAATACAATGGTTGGTCTAAGTCTAGGAACAAGAGTAATAAAAAGTATTACCACTGTGGGAAATTAGGAAACTTTAAGAGAGATTACTATGACCTTAAAAGGAAATAGAAAGACCGTGAGATCGAGACCCAAAACAATGTGGCCTTAGATAAAGATTGGGTTTTTCACACTTGGTTATATAACTGCAGGAAAAGCGAACCTAGAAAAATTAACAAGGGTGATAATAATTCCCAAGTTATACAAGGGACTTGGACATTGCAATAAGAATGGATGATCAGATAGTTAGGTCTCTTTATAATGTTATATACATTCCTAATTTAAATAGAAACCTAATATCCCTCGGTGTCCTTGAAGATGACGATTATGAGTTTAAATATGAGGATTTTGCTCTAAAGGTGATTAAATGTTCATTGGTATTTGAAGGGACCTAATAGAGGATGTTTATACTACTTACCTGGGGAGACAAAAGTATCAAATAAAGAGAATTCTTTCTCAGTTAGTTAGGATATGACTGAATTATGGCATCATATAATCGGGTACATGGGAAATAAAGGTAAGTTTCTAGGCGATCAACAATTTTTAGGGAAAGACTTAGTGACTAAGATGACCTTTTGTGAGATTTTTGTTCTAGATAAGTCACATAGACTTTCTTTTGAAAAGGGGGCACACAATGCACAAAAACCACTTGTCTATATTCAGGTTAATTTTTTGGGGTTTTAAAGTATCACACAGGCAGTGGAAAGAGGTATTTTGTTTATAGTAGATGACTATAGTGGAAGTCTTGGATATATCTGATGTGATCCAAAGTAGGCGTAGAAAGCAGAGTAGAGCCATTAGCGATACGACAGCGATTTACGTGAGAAACGGAGCAAGTTCCGTGTTGGGCCCAAACAAAGAATCAAACCGGATCACGTTGTTTCAAAAGGAAGAAAAAAATGTACATTCGGGACTACCATGCGATCGTGTGGTGAAGAGGATTGTGCGATGGCATCAAAATTCTACCCGAGAGTTTCAGGCGGTTCCACGTGATCGCGACAAGTTTGCCTGTGCGATCACACGGTTGTGACAAAAGCAGATTTTCGCGATTTTTGAATTAATTTTTATTTTTATTAATTATTAATTCTATTTTCCAACCCTAATGCGGCTTGGGTTAGTACTAGGTCGTTTTTCATTATATTATTCACAATTTAATTATTGTAAGACGGTTTTTGGTTGATCATTGAATTAATTGGGAGAGAATTTTCTCTTGAAAAGGTTGAGGAATCCCTTTTTCTTGAACTTATCAAAGATTGAATCTTTGTGTCGTTCACCCAATGAACTTATCAAGGAATTGACAACCATTGTAGCGTTCACCAATCTTGGTTCATATTCTGCATCGTTTTCACATCGTGAATATTGGGTCAAGGTTTTATCGCCAATCCTATCATTTAATTCTGTTATTTTATTTCTTGTCTTCTTGTGTTCAATATGTTTTATATCTTTCCTAGGTAATTATTTTTTTTATTCCGCATTTTCGTCGAGATTCCCGATTGGGATCGCGTCAATATCTTTTATAGTCTAAAGATGAGAGCTTTATGTTCTTGTTGAAAATCAAGTAGAATGTAAGGCTAAAACTTTAAAGACCAAAAATGGCCATGTCTTTTGTAACCTTGAGTTTTATTCTTTTTGTAAATAAATGGGTATTCAAGGACATAAAACCATTACAAAAACGCCACAAGAAAATTGGATGTAATAGGGTCATCATAGATAAGGTTAGATGTATGTTGTTGAGTTCGGGTTTAGCTAAAGATTTTTGGGTTGAGGCAACTAGTATTGGGGTTTGTTTGCTTAATAGGTATCCTTCGATTTCTATTGATTTAAAACTTCAAAAGAGTTACGGGGTGGAAAGCCTCCAAATTTGTCCCACTTTAGGGTGTTTGTTTGTACAGCATATGCACATCAAACAGAGGAAAAATTGGATGTCAGAGCTTTTAAATGTATTTTGTTAGATTATCTCGTTTGGGGTTAAGGATTTTATAGGTTCTGGTTGAAAAGGTATTTAGATCATTAATAGGAAAGATGTATTAGTTAATGAATTAGAGAAGTCTTCCCTTAAGTCCCAAAAATAACTTATAGAGCAACAAAAAGTTAAAGAAGTTTAATTTGAGGTGAAGGAACATAATTTTAAGCATTTAGATGCTGAAAAATGAACCTGAAATTGACTAAACAACACCTAAAATTATTGAAACAACACCTGAAACTGTTGAGTTTGCACCTATAGAACCCCAACCTTAAGTGTTAGAAGCTGAAAATCCTTCTATGTGTGAAGAACAAGTAGGTCTAGACTACGAACTTACTCGGGATAGAGTTAGGAGAATGGTGAGACCTAATCCTAGATATGTAAATCTGAATCATATTGAATTTGCTTAGCTTTAGGTGAAGAGTTAGAGGTTGGACTCCTTGATGAAAACGAAACATGAAAGATTGTTAATAAATCTGAAAATCAAAGACTTGTTTAATGTAAATAGCTTTGTAAAATCAAAGAAGATGTTATCCCTAATGATCCTTCTAGATGTAAGGCTAGATTAATTTCTAAAGGTTTTATCCATGTAGAGGGTATTGATTATAATGAGTTTCCTCACTTGTAATCAAGTATAAGACTATTATGGTGATTTTAGTATTAACTGCTCAATTTAATTGAGAATTAGAGAAATTAAATGTAAAAACTGCATTTCTTCATGAGGATCTTGAGGATGTGATTTACATGTCACAAACTCAATGGTTTAATGTGAATGGAAAGGGTGAGAATGTTTTCTTGCTCAAGAAGTCTTTATGGTAAAAGAGATTTGATGCTTATATGATTAAACTTAGCTTTCGTATAAGTGAATATGATGCTTATTTGTACTTTTGCAATCTTAAATGTGGTAGTATATTGTTTTTGCTATGTTATGTTGATAACATGTTGATTGTTTGTAACAAAAAAAGGAAGTAAGCAAGATAAAAAGACTTCTTAAAGTTGAATTTGATATGAAAGACCTAGGAATGGTTAAGAAGATTTTAGACATGATAATTAAAGAGAGATGGGAGCATGAATAAGTTCACTATTAATCAAGAAGGCTATCTAGAAAAGATAATAACCAGATTTGGCATGAAACAAGCAAAATGTGTAAATGTTCCTTTAATGGGTCATATGATTTTATCTTCTGCTCAATCTCCTAAGACGGATGAAGAAAAGGAATAAATGTACAACATCCCTTATGCTAATTCTATAGGATCCGTGATGTTTTCCATGATTACCACTAGGTCAGATTTAGCATACTCGATTAGTTTACTAAGTAGGTCTATGGCTAATTTTTGGAAGCCTCATTAGGCTTGTTTAAAATGATTATTAAGATATATTGTTGGTAAGTTAAATGTAGGCTTGGTATATGAATATACTTGTGATAGATTAGTCTTACGGGTTATGTTGATTCCCATTTTGCTGATGATCGTGATCAAATAAAATCCACGATAGCAAACTTCTTAACATTAGGTAATGGTTGTAAATCATGGAATCACAATTGAAGTCTTTAGTTGCGTTATCAAGCACTGATGCAAAATATGTTGCTATACCAAAAGCATTTAAATAATGTATGCGGTTAAAAGGCTTACTTCATGAGTTAGATATCTTGCACGATACCTTACATTTGCACACAGATATTCAAAGTTTATTAATGTTAAGTAAACATCCATTTAATCATGAAAGGTCTAAATATAGTGAAGTTAAATAACATTTTGTAAGAGAATAATTAAATATAGGTGAAGTGGAGTTGCTTAAAATCCCAACTCATGTTTTGGGTACTAAAGTTTTGCCCGTTGTTAACTTTAAGTCATGTTTGGATAAATTAAACATTGACTTGGATTAGTTTTTCTTTTACAGATAGGGCGATGACAAGATTATTAAGTCCTAAAATATTGATAAGTACTTGCAACCGAAGGGAATAGGAGAATGAAGAATTGTAGGAATTAAATATCTCAATAACTTGATTTTTAAAGTGAGAGCAATTTGGTAATTTTTTGTTGATTAAAGATTTGTTTTAAGTTGGGTAAACAACGAACAATATCTCTATCATTTGGGTTAATTGCGGAATTCATCCCTATCATTTCATTTTTTGCAGTTACACCCTCAAAACAATCTTTGTTTGCAAAATACGTCTATATCGTTCAAATATATTAAATTTTGCTATTAAATGCATTGTTGTCAACTTTTTTGCATAATTTACAGGGGAAAAACCATCAAAGAACAAGAAGAAAATATTTACGCCTATTTGTAACTGCTTCAAACGGTAGTAAATACAAATTTTGCACAAAACATCCATGTCCTCTCAAAATTTTGGCAAAATCAACCCTTCATGCAACATAAATATACCTGCTCTTGGACATGAGGATTTCCAAAAACACAGTGACTGTGGGGCTAATTTCTCGTTAAAAAAACATAGCTTAACATATTAATCAACAACATACCACTAAACACATTAAAAAAAGGTGTACATATGAAATATTTACATACATTATTAATTGTGTATGTCCTTAATCTAAAT
The DNA here is from genome assembly GCA_963555705.1 of Ligustrum vulgare. Taxonomy (NCBI): domain Eukaryota; kingdom Viridiplantae; phylum Streptophyta; class Magnoliopsida; order Lamiales; family Oleaceae; genus Ligustrum; species Ligustrum vulgare. Next base: position 41,492,834 of record OY743172.1, on the reverse strand, counting down.
TACATCTTCCAAACAAGTCCTGATTCACATGAAAACAAAAGTTGATATGTAACAATCAAAAAAAAAAAAAAAACTGTATAAAAGTTCGAAAAAACCACGAAAACAAAAGTGGACAGTCCAAACTAAAAAATTATTGCTGGCTGAAGGTGATATTCATCCTATATTTGATAAAGGTTATGTTAATCCTTTTCTACAACTCCTCTTGTTTTGTCTTGGTTCACCACACTTCTTGCACATTATTGTCAGACCATTTCTACTTGCAACTCTTCTAGATTGTATAGCATTACTTGATGGTACCTATTCATTAACCTCTTTTTTCCTAGCTTCTTTGGCTACCCTCGAATTTTTGTTGTATGTAGGTGGAGTCAATGGATAGAGACATGGGGTAGGCTATAAGTCTAGGTTGGTCATGGGGAAAATTGATGGTGTGTACGTCCTCGCGTAGGCTTCCTTCTTGTAGATGTCATTATGTAGTCAATCACTGGCATAGCTCTTGAGAGCACTGCAGCTATAATGTTGAGACAAGGAATCCTAACCAATTGCCAATTACGTTTCACCGTCGAATCCACAACATGCAATCTGTTGATGTTTTATCTTTTTTGGAACTTGAAGTTTCCAAAGTAATCAGCATATATGCCCATAGCAGTTTTCCCATTCTTCTCCAGTATTATTTGTATCCTAGGCCCAACATCACCCCTCCTTTATTCACAATTTTCCCTTCGGGATACAATTCTCTTCATCAAGTATATCCTCATTTCTTCAAGCATTGTAAACAATGGCTTTTCTTGCATTCAATAATACACTGTTGAAATATTCACTTAAGTTGTTGAGCAACATGACACATTTATTCCCCTCTTGGAAATATGACTTACTCCAACACGATGCAGATTTATCTTGAAGCTATCCATATGCTGCTGGATCCAAGTCAAACATTTTTCCCATTTATTCTTGGCACTAGGGAATAGTTGTGGATCTAGCCGCATTCCAAAGACAATTTTTTAAAGTCAAACCCTTATGAGTTGCACTGAAATTGTTGTAGAAATTGCGCACACATCAACTTTCTCAAATAGCAACTCAATGGCCCTCACTAACCACTTTTGCTTATCTGAGATGAAGACCCAACCATGTGATTTCTCTATGCATAAATCCTTTAATAATCCCATAAACCATCTCCAATTTTAACCGTTCTCAATCTCCACTACTGCATAAGCAATATGGTATACACCAGTATTACCGTCCAAGCCAGTAACAGTTAACAACTGTCCACATGCTCAGTCTTCAGAAAATATCCATCCACTCCCAATTACCCTTATACAACCTCTAATGAATCCCTCCTTCAATGCTCTTATGCAAATATATAATCGTTTACATTCACTAGCATATCCCTCTAACTCAACCGTGGTCCCAATATTTGTCAGTCTGAGCTGCAGACAGTAATCTTACAAGACCTTATAATGTTCCAAGACACTCCCTCTAATCATCTCCATAGCCTTCTCCTAAGTTCTATAAAATTTTCAAATAGATAAATCCCCTAAACCGTCCCTTTTAACCATGACAATAAAAGTAGCAAGTGACATGTTTGGATCAGCACGCCAATCAGTAGCATATCTTCGTGTCAAATTAGTAGAGGTAACTCCCTTGTTCTTGTAAATCAATGGAAATGTGTGCTCTCCCCTGGACGTCTTCACAATGTAACTAGACTTTCATTTTTCTTTCACTGTATACAACACCCACTCGTAAGGAGATTAGTAAATTGCTCACAATATGGTAGCATCATCTTTCTTGAACTTAGTTTCCCGATTATGCCTTGTAGTGTGCTCGCTAATTACATCTTTTAGCACTTTCTTAGACTTGAAGACAAGTCCTAGCAAATTAAACACAAATATTTTAGTATATATTTCAATACATGTACAAAGAATAATATTGTCACTTGTTCTTGTATAACTTACTAGTTCTGAGAGTTGAATCTTCCATATCTGTCCTTGGATTGAACGTTTTCTCTCTTGACCTCTTTCTACACGTGGTCTCCTCTTCTTTTCATCAGATCTTCCGAGTCACTTTGGTCCGTGTCAGAACACCTAATTTGCTGCTCATCTATAATCCCAAACTCAAAATCAGTGTTCATTCTTGTATATGCTTCATCACTAGCGATCAGCTCCTTGTCTAATTCATAATCAGAATATGTTCTACTTCCTCCTGAAAAATATGATCATCCCATGGATGCTCAACGCCACCCTCATTACTAAACTCCACCACTAACACATAGCACTCATCTAAAATTGATTTCAATGTCAATGAATATCTAGTTTGTGAATACACGAAGTAATCTCTCTCTCTCTCTCTCACACACACATATCCATCAACATCTTTCACACATCACCGTCATTCATAATTCTAACCAATACATTGCCTAAATTCATGTTTTGTTTCTTGAAGTAGAAATCCATATTTGTCTCACACACACATGCACGTAAAAATTTAGCCAACATCCCTTTCGTAAACAATGAAGGCTGAACTGTAACACCCCAAGTTCAAAATCTTGAACCTAAGCGTGTTAACTTTTCTTTACTTAAATGCGGAAAAGAAATCATTTAAAACCTCAACATTTTCATTTTCTATTATGAAATTTTACAAAAATTTCGACAGAGTCTCCTCTGTAAATTGGACATAGCCAACCTGTAGAGGGACATCAAAACCATTTTTTAAAATACACATCGTAACTCATTCAATCCCAAACATCATCCAAACTATTACAATAAGTCCCAAACTCCTCAACAATATAATTCAAAGTAAATAAACTTTAGCAAATGAAATAAGAGGTAATTTAACATCAATAATACATGAATTAAAGAATAAATAATGAGAAATTGAAATAAATTCTAATTTAACTTTATTTTAAAAAGGTTGAAGCGGTTATAGCCTGAGGCAGCTGTTGAGTGCTCTCCTCAGATCACCTAACTTTCATCACCTGAAATGTTGGGGAGGAATTGGGTGAGCTAAAGCTCAGTAAGTAAACTTTATGCATGAAATTCATGCTTATGACATGAATACTTTAAAAAATTTCATATATGTATCCCCATTTACTTTACTTTCCTGAAATTCAACGTTTTCAAACTTTCGCTTAACATTTCAAAACTTTCACTTCATTTCCATCGTGAGCTCACTTGGTGTATCTTCTAGTCAATCAGATAACAGTGGGCAATTCTTATTTGGAACCAGATTAACTTTCACATTTCCACCGCAAAGCGTCTCATTCACTTCATTCCACCGCAAAGCGGCTCATTCACTTCATTCTACCGCAAAACGGTTTAACAGTCCACCGTAAAACGGTTGAACATTCCGTCGCAAAGCGACTTAATTCGGGTACGCCGGTCCCCCGTGCCCCATTTCCCACTCGCATCTTTCATGAACTAGAAGTACACCCATTCATTTCTTAAAAACTTGGGATACATAACTTTTGAAAAAACTTTCACCTTGACACATTTCTTTCATTTAAAAACATTTGACTTCCCAATTTCGATGCCAATGCATACTTGATGATGCAATGACATGATAATGTGCATGCTTGAACATTCTTCTCAATAACATATACTTTCATAAAATAAATGAAATTCATCAAAGCAAGTAAGTTGCAAGATAGTCATTTACACATTTCACACTTACATTCAACTTCTATACAAATAGGGGGGAGATTACTTACCTGACATCCTTAGTAATTACCGTTATCTTGATTTGCAAGTGGAAGAGTCTCAGATGCCCATCACGTCAATGTGCCCAATAATCCTAATTTATATTCATTCATTAAATAAAATATACTTTTAGTTCAAAAATCACATTTAACACTTCTAAATAAGGTTGAAACTTTCATGTGACTCACAATTCAAACCAAATGAGATCTTAAGCCATGTCAAATACAAATCATACTACATTCAGAATAAGAGATTAACTTAGGTGCCAAAATTGAAATCTAACTAATCGAATTACACAAAGGTTCAAGTTATGGAATCTTCATCACAACTTGAATTTTTACAGAGACGATTCCAATAAGCATTCTGACTATTCGTAAATTTGGAAATCACCATTTATTCAACTTTACTATAACAGTTAATTTAAACTACAAATTTCATAAATTTCGAAAGTCTGAAAATAATAACCATAAGTCAAACACATACGCTAAAAAATTTGGATTAAAAATCACCTCATTATTTGAAATTCTAAATTAGTACACATTTACATAATTTTGCTCCAAATTTTGAAATTATAAAGATAACACCAAATTAACTAGCCAAAAATCAAATTTTCAATTAAACTACTTAAGACTAAATTTCCTAAATCTGAAAATGCATTACAATTCCAATTCAGCTAGAAATTTAACTAAACTAATCAATTCTATGAACTCATAAATCTGAAAAGTACACACACACACATACATAAATATACATTACCCATATCTCAAATTTCACCTTTACAGATTAACAATTAGGTTCAAACAGTAAGTTAACACAATTACAATCATAAATTCTTAAAAACTTCAAATATGAAATATATAAATATGTATGTATAAATATACACACACACACACACATATAAACGTTACCCCCAATCTGAATTTTAGCCCTTTAAAAATTTGAAATTTACCTATCACCCAATGTAAAAATCACATATATCTATAATATATAGATACACACACATCATTATATACATGTTTTCGAGTGTGTGTGTGTGTGTGTTGTGTGCAGTCCGCGAGTTCGTTGTGTTTCGTGAGTGTGGGTGAGCGATCGAGGGAAGGAGTGTGCTACCGTGTTAGGTTGGTGACCGGAGGTCAGCGACGGAGGGGGTGGTGGTGCAGGCGACGTTGCCGGCGAGAGGCTGAGTGAGGTTGCGGTTTGGGTGAGAGGCGAGAGAGAGAGAGATACCGAGACAGAGAGTGAGATCGTGAGAGAGCGGAGAGTGAGCGTGAGAGACCGTGAGTGAGCTCGGTTTGGTGGAGAGGAAATTAGGTTAGATTTCAAATTTCGTTAATTGCAACTCGGTCCCTCAATTCTCCTTTTTGTGTAATAAAATCACAACTTTCAAATAAATTTCAAAGTGCCACCAAACTTCTCCCAAATTTCAATTTAATGCAATATAGGCAGCTTACTACTCAATTAAAATAGAAATTGACAAGTAACAATTTAAAATGCACAATTAGACATAAAATTGCAAGTAAAAAAAAATTATAATTTTCTAATTGACACATTGAGCGAGACGGCGTCCAAGTCCTTCCACTGCAAAATAATTAAAATTATAGATAATAATAATTATCAATTTAAAATTCACAACAACCTTAACATAAATTTTACGCGAAATTTATAATTGCACCTAAAAATGAAAAGCGGTCTTACCTGAACATAGTCCACAAACTACATAAAACCTCCTTCATAAACAACATTGTTTGGTTTATCAAAAAAAATGGCAATCATGTCAGATTTTTTGTGTGAAATTATTCGTGTTTAGCCTGCATGGCATTACAATGCATTTTACAAACCATTCTTTTACGCAATAATTACAATTTATTAACAACACATTTTCTCAAATCACTTTTTAACTATACACATTATCTCTCTCCAATTTTGAACCACACATCTTACCTAGAAAATACCAAAAAAAATTGACATGTAAGCACTCGAACGATGCGTTAATATATTAGAAACCCTAATCAGATTCTTTAAACAACAAAGATTTTCACTTTCTACAGATGTTAAACTAGAATCAAAATGTACTACACTCTACAAAATACAAAATAATTTCAAAAAAAAAAAAAAGGATGTTGGAGCTAACCATATGTTGGAGCTCCCTCATCACCTGTTCAAAATTTAGAATTAACCATGTCAAATGTTGAAGCTTTTACGCCTATTATCAACAAAAAAGAAGAAAGAATTTTGTTCAAAATCGAAACCTCCTTCAAAGCCTACAAAATCGTTTTTTTCCCTTAAAATCCCTAAAACACGAAATAAAATGCCATCCAAAATGGACTTATAATAGGAGTTTGTTGTAACCATATGTTGGAGCTCCCTCATCACCTGTTCAAAATTCAGAATTATTATCAACAAAAAAGAAGAAAGAATTTCGTTCAAAATCGGAACCTCCTTCAAAGCCTACAAAATCATTTTTTTCCCTTAAAATCCCTAAAACACGAAATAAAATGCCATCCAAAATGGACTTATAATAGGAGTTTGTTGCACCCAATCGAAATTTTGACAAGAAACGTCCTTCACCAGTCAAATTGGAGCCCCTTTCTCCTTCTCTAAAGCTTTTTGGTATTTCGTGTGTTCTTTATTTATTTTTTATTATTGTTTTTAGAAGGTGGTGCTTCTGACATATTCTTTTGCCTTTTTATTTCAACTGCCATTATTTTCTTCTTGTCCTTTGACGGTTTTGCCCCTATAAATTATGACAAGAAATTGATAGCAGTGCATTTAACAGCAAAAGTTAACAGATTTTGACGATAAGGATGAATTTCACAAACAAAAGTGGTTTTAAGGGTGTAACTGTCAAAAATGAAATGATGTAGACGAATTCTGCAATCTATCAAAACGATAGGAATGTTTTTCGCTATTTACCCTTTTTAAGTTTGGTATTTTGGCTACAAATTGGTTTTGGTTCTACTTTGTTATAAAAGGGATTGCAGTCCATTTTTCAAGTTATGGAAAATTATTTGGTCTAAAATATTTTTTCTCTTTCAAAGAGTCTTGATCTACCTCCTTATGATTTTGGGTTTTCAAAACACTGGCTTGAAATAGTAGTAATGTGAGTGTGTGATCTTGAAGGTAGGATTTCTATGAATGATTCTTGTTTGATGAAACTATTCCCTATAAACCTTCTTGAAAAAAGCAGTGCATGATTGAAGAGGCAATATAATTGAGCCAAAGTAAACTGCTAGACGTGTACAAAGGAAGAATAAAACCGGCTTGCTGGAGGTTCAAAACAGTGAAGGAGAGAAATTTGGAAATCATCTCAAACCTGTTAGTTTTCTTGGTTTAAAATTCTCAACAACGATAATATAACAAGACAGCAATTCACTGGTTCAATCAGTGACCTTATAAATTTCAGTTTTTGTTTTATTAATTATGTGTTTTCGGTAATCTAAAAGTAAATTATGTAGTTTTAGCATAGGTTTTTTTATTGGCTTAGCACTAAAGTTGGTTGTATGATTATTAGAGACGAAGTAAACACTCTACGACGTTTTTCTCAATTTTTTATTTAACTTTACAATACACATACTCCCTTCGATTTAAGACTTTTTATTAGAGGTTTTTTAAATATTCATGAAAATCAACAGAAAATTTGTATATTCGAGTTTGTAAATTTTTATTTTCCTTTAGAATTTACGGGCACTAAATTTATAAACATAATTTATTAGTTAGAATCACATAGGTTTCCAGATCTTTTTTTTTATATTATTTTAAATAATTGTGGTTACATATTTATGTAGCATGTAATCTGAAACATAAGTGTTTTTATTTGTTTAATTATGATATATTTTTACAATCAAGGTCTCATATTTAATTTGTTAAGAAATTAGGGACAATGAATCAACAAGGCAGTCGTACAACTTGTTTTGCTTTGACGGTATTTGAGTTGATAAAAACTATTATGTGTTCTCTAACTTCAATTCAATTTGATATTCATCTTTGTTGATTCACTATTAGGGATAACAATGGGTGAGACTACCATTTTCGTCCACCCATCCCATCAAGGTTTTTTTTTTTAATCTTTTTGTCCCACCCCCATACCTGGTTAAGGTTGGACGAGGAATTTTTTCAAATTGTAGAAAAAATCATGTTTCATCAAGAAGTGATGATAATTCTTATTTTTTCCCTCATTTGTGTAACGAAATCTTGTATTTGAAATGAACTTTTAACAAGGTGGGGACCATGTTCCTCGTACCCACCCTGCCCCATCTAGGGAACTTTCGACCCGCCCGCATCTTGTGTACCCGATTAGGAGGGAACTCCATGTTTCGTTTGAGGTGGGACCTCACAGGTATCGAGTGTAATGGATTTTTTTTATCATACCTATTCATAGTCATATTTGTATTCTTCTAGTCCCGCTAATTTTTCTATATGGAAACAGAAATTGAAAGGTATTTTGGTACATCATAAGGCTTCAAAAGCAATCGATAATTCTTTTTTGCCTGCTGTATCTGATCCCACTAAAATCTCTACGTACTTGTCCAGTCCAGGACAATTGATATCTTCTGGTCTATGTGCATGGGAGCAGCTCAAACAAAGAAGAGTCTTGTCCAGTCTAAATTCAGGCACGGCCAGCCCATCTGTTGCTAGGTTTGGGAATGGCGTTGAGCGATGGCATCGCTAAATGTTAGTTTCAAAGGGTCAGAAATATATAAATGATAAGGGTGTATTTGGGAAGGATCAAGTGTCTGAAATGTTATTTTGCAATCATTGTATGCTTAGTAAATATCATAGGATGTCATTTTCATCCGGCACACATGGGACATCTAGAGTATTAGAATACATTCATCTGACTTGTGGAATCTCAGGAGCAATCCCACTAGAGGTGGCAATGGTCCAAGCTAGCTCGTCTCCTAGCTCGGATCTTCAGGTAGACAAGTCGACCTCGTAGCTCGTTCAAAACAAGCTCATTTTTCCTTGGGCCACGAGCCTTCGATTTTCTACTTTTTTTATACAATGGGCCTTATAACTAATAATAAGACTATCTAATTAACAAGTCCAATTAAAATAAGCAATTAAATTAACCCTGTTTCATTTTCTAGGCTTGGGAGCAGATACTTAATTGAATTTTCTAATTGGCAGAGTTAAAATTGTACACGAACAACTTTTTACATGTAAAAAAAAAAATCAAGTTAAAAAAGTATTTAGAGAAAATATGGTTATGTAAAGTAAAGAGATTAAAGTTTTAAAACTAAAGAGCATTTACTTGACTACATGCAATTTCAGCATACTTATTTTGTATGTGAAAATGAGCGTCCTACTAATCTTTGACACACATTAACGCTTCCAAAATGTCTCTTTGAGTCGGCTCCTTACTTCTGACAAAGTCCTTTTACCTGAGCTAAAAGCAGACTCCAAAGCTCTTATGCTAACCGGAGGTGTAAGTAGATCTTTTTCCATGGTGAAAACAATTGGATATCTCCGTTCATTTGTTCTCCAAAATTCAAGTAAATCAAATTGTAAAGAATCGGCATAGTCTACGTTCCTAAGTAATTCTTGTTTAAAATATTTTCTCAATTCTTCAGGTATTGTAGGTGGACCAGATGATTCAAATTAAGATGTGTTATGAAAATAGGAGACATACTGTAAGAAGAAGTTCCTTGTGTATCCCTATTTCTTCCATTAGATCTAATAGTTCTACTTCATCTTCTTTAAGTGAAGTAGAGCGTGATGGTGTGGAGGGTATACAACTAATATTAGCACCTAATCCTACTGCATTTGAGTTATACATGATCACTAATGTGTTTTCAATATTATTATAAGTTATAGGGGAGTCCAAAATCAACGCGTTACTGAATTTTGAAATAATATATTTGGTACATTTTTAATTGTAATATGGGACCATTATGCAGGCTAAAGCAAATTGTTGACCTATGGTTAACTTAACCTTATTGTTTTGATAAATAACAAACAAGATTATATTTTGTTATTAACAAGTGTATTTCAAGTGTTTCATGTAACGATAATCTTCAAAGCATTCAAAGGACAAATCATCTCTCGAAGATAAAAGATCAAAAACACAAGATGCGAATAGTATGAACATCGATGAATGGAGTTTACAAAGAATGAAGATCTTACAATTGCTTTTCAATGATATGTAAGGTTAATACATCAAAAGCTAGCAATGCATTTCATAAAGTTCAAGAAACAATTTTTAAACCATTAAAATATCGTGTTCAAAATCAACCTTGATCAAAAAGCCTTGCAAAATCAAAATCGTAAAATATTTAACTGAACCGGTCGACCACATAAAGAACCGGTCGACCGCATGGATGAACCGGTCGACCGCATGAATGAACCGGTCGACCGCACTGCATGATTTTGAACTCAATGGCTATTTTCTTGCAACGGCTATATTGAGGTCGACCGCATGGCTGAACAGGTCGACCGCAAGAGTCAGTATATGCGAAATTAACTCTATAAATAGCCACTTCTCTTACATTCATCAATAACAACTTACAAGAGCATTTAAGAGAGATTTATTGAGAAAATTATTGAGCTTGCTTTGTTTTAAATTCTATTTCATTTATTGCAAGGAATTTCTTGATTGTTCAAAACTATTTTATATCTTTATCAAGAATTGCATCTTGTTGAAAACTCAATACTCTTAATTCATTATTGATCTTTGATTAAGTTCAAATCACCAAACACTTATTGAAGTGTATATCTCTCTTCATACTTAACTAAGTATTATTTGGAAAGAGAGATCATTGGTTGAAAAATTTTGATTCAAGCAAAACTATATCATATCATTCTTCAAAGTTTTCAAAAACACTTGAGCTTTAAATAGTTGCTATCTATTGAAGTGTTAGCCTAACTCTCTTAGTACTTAATTTGAGTATATCATTTGTCAAGAGAGTTATTTCAATTGTAAATTCAATTCATTATATCTTTTGGTTTCGAGAGCCTTGTGAAAACTCGATTGTTGGTTTCGAGATCCTTGTGAAAACTCGGTTGTAAAGGATAGGTGCTCCTTGTTGTAAAGTCACCTAAGGATTCGATACTCCTTGTTGTAAGTTATCAATATAGTGGATTTGGCCTTGCTCGTGACGGAGAGCTTGGTAACGGGGGACGTAGATCACGTTGGTTGATTGAACCTCCATAAATCGCGTTTGCACTCTCTCATCCCTTTTACTTACTTACATCGCACTTACTCTGTTCTATCAATTTATATTGTGCAACACTTTATCTAAGTGCTATACTCGCCTTATCTATTAAGTTTACACATATATAGCACACTACATTGATAGTTTAGTTACTTGTAACACTAAGTGCTCATATTTGTACTCATTGGTTTTTAAGTTTGAGATTATTATCGAAAAAGTTTTATAAACCAATTCACCCCCCTCTTGGTTAGTTTACTCTTGGGTTAACAGAAATAACATAAGTAAATCTTCTCAATATTTTCTAGATTTTAGTTCCATTGCAATTAACATAACAGTAAAAAAATGAATCAATTTTATACTTATGAGAAGTTCTTGCAATAATAAAAAGATGTTCAAGAACTCTTGAACTAGTTGGGCAGTACGCCCCAAATAATATGTTGGTTGAGTCATAAAAACTTGTCAAAGATCTTTTGACTTTAAAAGTAATTTCTCAATTCTCTTCTATTAATACAGACTCATTTTCATTTCTAACTTTTCTATTGTTATAATACTCGGTTATTAAGTATTCATAACTTTCACATGATTTAAGTAATAAATATGTTGAGTTCATTTCTAACATTTCTACCGTTATAATACTCGGTTATTAAGAGTCCATAACCTTCACATGATTTAAGTTATAAATATGTAACGTTCCACTTATGCCTTACGTCGATGATACATTTTTTAGCATCTTTACAATATTGTAAACTCTTTAAAATATTGTTTTCTACTTGGTGAAATAGTTATGTAAATTAATATGTCTCTAATTCTATCCATTTGATCTTTAATAGTCTCATCCCATCTTGAACAATTAAATTTAAAATATGACATACACATCTAACATGAAATAAAAATTCACCAAATTTAGGATTAAGAATTCTACATAATTTATTTACAAGGGGTTTATTTAAACTAGAATTATCAAACGTAAATGAACGAATTATACTTTCACAATTATATTATCTAATAATTTGTAATATGGAGTTAAATAAGTTAGTGGCATAATGGGGAAATTCTATAGTTTTAAAATCAATAATTTTTTATACATAACCTAAAGTGGATCACTATAGTATACAGTTGCAGCTATATAACATGTTTTTTATTAATTACTTCCAACGATTAGAAGTAAATGAAATAACACTGCCATATTTGTTTAAATCAAATATTAATTTCTTCTTAGTTTTCATAAAATAATCTATAGTGTAAGAACGAAGAGTATTTCTAGTAATTTAAACATACCTCGACTGAATATATTCTTTGACAAAGGTAGTGAATTGTTGGTTGTTCACTGTGCTTAGTAGCTACTCCACCCTAGCAATGAACTTAACCATTCCAAGAAGATTTCCTTCTTCATAGTACATCCACGTTGTAATTATAGAAGTAGAACCACTACCAAGTGTACCAAATTGAAGTTGAGGTTGATTTGCTTCAACGTGACCCTGTTTCATCGCACATTTGCGATAGTGACAATTAAGGTGGGTAGTACACATACCCTTTTTCCATGCCAGCTGTTGTACACAATATTTTCACTATTCTTTAAACTCTTGATTTTCATCAGTTGTGCACCAGTTGAGACCAATTGAAATGTTCATAACACTTAGCAGCTCTCTTACCTTTTCACTTCCCTCTTACGTCGGACATATAGATCAACACATCTTCTTCATTGTCATCCAAGTCAAATGGATGACTACCGGCCTCATCAAAATTTTCTAGAATGGGAATGTCATTGAGACGGGTAAATTCTTCATTAAAGTGAGATTGCATGGTTGATCCCTAATTTTTCATCGAAAAATTCCTCAACAAATCAATGCTCGGGATGAGAATTGACGGGATCCATTCTTTTATGCATTGAAAAAAAAACTTGAAGAAATAGAAGAATGTGATTGTAGAATGTAGACTTGTAGTTGTAGGCATGTACTTTGTAGTATGAAAATTGAAATGTGTGGAATGCAATTATGAAATGTGTCTAAATGTATAATGTATTATGTAGTAATTGAATTGAATTGAGATATGTAAACTGAGGTTTGAGATTTGATTATAATAGAAGGGAGTAGAGTAGAGAATAGATAATTGTAGAGAACTTGTATGAAATCGGGATGATAACTTGTTGTATTTATAGATAAAAATATGTTGTGTTTATAAATGGAAAAAAAAAAAAGATGTTAAAGGTTTTTAAAGTTTGTAAGTATTTTGCAATGGTCACAAAGAGAAAAATGACAAAAACGGTCAATGTTACTGTTTAGTCATTGTTCAAGAGCCAACGAGCCGAGAGGCTCGCCGGCTCGTGAACTAGGCTTGATGGAAATGAGCCACGAGCCGCTAGTGGAGTCACTAGCTGAGCCGATCCTCGGCTCTTTTCTTCGGCCCTATGATTGACTCGCGATTTTGTTCGTCCTTTTTACGAGTCAAGCCGCTTGTGGCTCAATTTTCATGAGTCGAGCCGACGAGGGGCTCGGCTCATTTGACACCTCTCAATCACACTTTTTGTGGTAACAAATATTTTATGTCTATTACTTATGATCTCTCCAGACGTATGTGGATTTATTTGTTGAAAGATAATTTGAAGCCTTTAATAAATTTAAACTTTGGAAAGTTCAGGTGGAGAACCAAACAGGTAAAACTATAAAATATTTGAGAATTGATAATGGTCTTGGATTTTGAAATTTGTAAAGATGGTCATATTACTAGGCATAGGATTGTACTTTACACTCCTCAGCAGAATGGGACGGCTGAAATGATGAATCGTACATTACTTGATAAAGTTAGATGTGTAAAGTTTTGGTGCTCCTAAATCTTTTTGGGGTAAAGTTGTTATGACTACATGCTATCTGACTAATATGACTTCTTCCGCTACTTTAAATGGAGATACTCTTTATAAAAAGTGGTATGGAAAGTGTACTGATTATTCTATGCTTAGAACTTTTGGTTGTGATGTGTTTTCTCATCAGAGTGAGGAAAAACTTAAACCTAGAGCTAGAAGGTGTGTCTTTCTAGGGTACCCTAAAGGAGTTAAAGTGTATGTGTTGTGGGATAGAAAACAAAAGGGTGTGAGAATTATTTTTCGTAGGGATGTTACCTTTAACAAGTTTGAAATACCATTTCTAGATAGTGAAGAACATAAGAGTTAGTTTGGGATGAATCTCCAAATGAGGTGGAGAGCATGAGAGTCCCTATCCCTATTACCCCGATTGAGATGGAGAATATCCATGACAAGATCAATCAGATTTAGAATTAGAAAGAGAAAGACATGACAAAGAAGATCATCTTATATACCAAAATCCTCTAGATGACAGTCAATTAGCTAGAGATAGTGATAGAAGGCCCCAAGATGGAACTCCGAAGAATGTGTGACTACATCATAGCCCATGCTAGCTACCATGACCTAGCTGATAAGGAACCCAATACCCATTAGGAGGCTATGAAGAGTGAAAATAGTAAGGATTGGGTGAGTGCCATGAGAGATGAGTTGAATTCTCTCGATAATAATCAAACTTGAGAATTAGTGCATAAACTTAAGGATAAATTCATTGGAGGATGTTAGTGGGTTTATAAGGTTAAGGAGAGAACCACTAAGAGTGAGCCTATGAGGAATAAGGCTAGATTAATAGCTAAGGGTTACACAGAAGGAAGGGGTATAGTATAATGATATTTTCTATTCTGTTTTTAAGTATACCACTATTAAAGTCATGCTTGCTTTTGTTGCTCACCATGACTGGAAACTTGAACAAATTGATGTGTAAACTTATTTTTCACATGGTGATCTTGACGAAAAAAAATCTTTATGTATCAAACCAAAGGTTTTGAAGATAAGACAAACCTAATCACGTGCGTTTTCTTAAAAAATCATTATATAGTTTGAAACAATCTCCTAGGCAATGGTACTAGGAATTTGATTCTTATGTTTTATCAATTGGTTAAGAGGAGTGAGTTTGATCATTTCGTGTACCACCTACACCACATCATTGATGAGTGTGTGTATTTGTTACTCCCTTCGTCCCACAAAGATAGTCCACTATTCCTTTTTCATCAGTCCCAAAAATATAGTCCACTTTCTTTTTTAAGAGTGAAGTTAATATTTTATATCCCATTTTACCCTTATTTAATATGCTTTTTGTTAGTTTAATTGAATTTATATTCTTTCAATTTTGTGGAAAATAACAAAATTTATTAGGGATATATTAGGAAAAGGGATTGTAAAACTTATTTTTCCAACAACATTAACTGACATTTCTTAATCTATGTGAAAATGAGTAGGAGACTATCTTTGTGGGACAGAGTGAGTAATTTATATAGATGACATGTTATTGATTAGTTCTAACGGGAATTGGTAGACAAAGTTAAAAGTGAATTAAATAAGGAATTTTATATGAAAGACCTTGGTCATGCTAAACGAATACTTAGCATGGAAATTGAAATAAATAGGTCAAGCTCTCGTGTATTTCTGCATCAAACCCCCTATGTGCATAATGTGTTAAAGAAATTTGGTAAGATTTGTAAGCCTACTTCTGTGCCTCTTGGTAACCACTTTGTTTAATCTAAAGAACAATCACCTGCTAAGGAACAACAAATATCTTACATGAGTAATATTTCTTATTCTAATGTGATTAGTTTTGTAATGTATTTAATGGTATGTACTAGGCTTGATTTGGATTTTACTGTTAGTACTTTGATCAGTACATATCTTATCCAAGTCCCACTCACTAGGAGGCCTTCAAACGGTTACTCAGGTATCTGAAGGATACTTTTAATATGGGTTTAACTATAAGGGTATTTCTGATATTGTGAAATTAAAGGGTTTCATTGATATTGATTATGGTGGAGATAGAGATAATAGAAAATCTACTTCCTCTTGATGTGTTCAATTTGTGTGATTCCTGTGTTAGTTGAAAGTCTTTACTTCAACACACTGTTGCTCTCACTACTACTGAATCTGAATATATTGCTGCTACTAAGGCCTTTAAAGAAGCTTTGTCTTTTATAGGTTTATTTAAGGAACTATGTGCCTTAAATGAAAATGTGACTGTATATTCTGATAGCCAGACTGCTATTCATTTGTGTATGAACCCCATGTTTCATGCATGCAATAAACATATCGTTGTTAGATTGCATTTTATTAAAAGTATTGTTTCTCATGATGAGATTAAACTTGAAAAAGTACACACAGACTGTAACTCTACAAATATGGGCACTAAGGTGCTCACATTGGTAAAACTTAGAAGTTGTCTTTCACTTCTAAATATTGGTACATGCATGTAAAGTTATAAATCATTTGGAATTTTATTTCACCAATTACTAAGCATGTGTTTATTTGTTTTTTCCAGGTTTGTCTTGAAGTCTTATAATATTACCCAATATCCACAATCAGACAACCCATTTACAAAGATGGGCTAAGAGACTTTACTACCTATCTTGAGGTTTTAATTGGGTCTCGACCCCGTTGCTCGATTTGTAGATTTCGAAGAAGACCCATTTAATTAGTGCACCTTACTTAACCCTACTTATTTGGTACTTATATCCCTACTCTACCTCACCGACCTCACCTTTCGGTTAGAATACTCAACTCCCTCCTCTTCTTTGTGAAAAAACTGTTGACCCACTCCTCTACCTCTCTTCATAATTGGAACTCGTGTCCTTCTCTTCTTCGTGACTACTGGAATGTCCCCTAATGCTCATGTGACCTTGTCCTCTTCGTGGCTGGAGCATTCCTCGACATGCGTCCCCTTCTGTGTCTAGATCTTGCCTCAACTGTTTCCCCTTTTGTGACTAGACTTTGCTTTGACCGTGTCTTCCTGTCTAAATTCTGTAACATTTAGTGTGGTCTTCCCCATGCGAAAAATAGTGAGTGTTTAGGCAGGTTTTAGGGAGTGTTCTCTAGGCTTGATTTGTGGTGTTAGCATTGTGTATATTTGGGAAAAATTTGAGCCCCTTTGGAACACCTAATGGTAGGATATTTTTTGTAATCTTTGTAGTTTTATTTGCTTCATTATTTTTCTATTAAGCTTGTGTTTGAAATCTATCCATAATATTTTATTAATATTGTTTACTTTTTGTTTTATAAGGTTGAATCATCATACTTTTAACATGGAACAATCAGGAGGATGCCCAAACAATGCTTCAAAAGGTGAGAAACCTGAGATGTGAGAATATGGAATCTTATTAATTATAGAACATCTGTGAGAACTGCTTCTCCCCAAAACTTACAAGGAACTTTAGAAGACAAGAGAAGGGAACTAGTAGATTTTACAATATGTCTATGATTTCATTCAGCAACACCAATTGGGTATCAGTACATGAGGTTTGGTAAATTGTGCCATTAGAAGCAAGTAATTGAGAAAGATTAGCAAAGGTACACCCTCCACCAAATTCATATCTAAAACACGTAATCGTAGCAGAATGTTGATTTTTAATGAGTGCTCTAAAAGAATGATAAATAGAGAGGAAATTCGAATGTTGTTTCATATGACACACCCAAAAATAACGAGTATAATCATCAGTAAATGACACAGTCTTGGGATGATAGGATCTATGTTGTGTCTGCTACTGACTTTGTAGAGGATGATAGGATCTGTATTATGACTGTTGCTGACTCTGTGGAAGTTGCTACATTTTCAATAGTTTAGGACATTGGGACTTGCATTGTCCCTTTTGTTTTCTAAAGCTACACTTATCACTGGAAGTCCGCACATAAAACTAGTTCTGATTTTGCATAGATGTTCAAGAAGATACTGCTAATACAGAAGTACTAGATGGAGAAGGATGTACCTCTCCTGCAAGATATGTCAAGCGTGTTTCCTCTGCCAAAAGTTCACTAACCATTGAATCAGCTACAAGAAGTAGGGTGGGGTGCAAAATGGATCCCTTAAGTCCCTCAAACTCTCTAAGAAGTGCTATAAAAGACTGAACCAACTACTGCTCTTCTCTATAAATAATATATTCCTCACATGCTTTCAAGCTTGTGGATTCTGTAAGAGCCAACTCATCCCAAATCAAAGTCATAGCACTATAAAACTCGAGAATACTCATATTCTTAAAGTAAAATATCAATCTTTAATTGATAACTCTTTGCAAAGTTAGACTTAGTGTATAACTTTGTGAAAATGATCTCAAGCTTCTTTTGATGTTTCATACTTTGCCGCACATGCATCAATAGACTCCTCAAAAAAATTGGAAATCCAACTAAGAATTTTGCATTGATTGACTCCCAATTACCTAACTCTATTTCATAATTATCACTGGTACACTTAGGTTTAGCAACAGTTCCACTAACATAGCCCCACGGTCTCTTGCCCTTAAGAAAATTCCTCGTCATTGTACTCCAATATGAATAATTCTTTCCATTATTCTAACACTAATGGATTGAAGTGAATCATCGCTTTAAGTAGCTATGATGGAGTCACAAAGTAACAATTACTATTCAACAAAAACAAGAATAGCTATTTAGATCCATAATTTTTCCATTTTCAAGAAATTAATTTTTATCGAAAAACTTAACTCACGTATCATTACATGTTATATAAGTATCGATATATGTAGGTGGTCTAAGATGTTTTTTTTATGAATCGGTGATCTTTGATTTAGCCAACAAAGCAAGCAATTGAAGGCTACTAATTGTCCTACATGTACTGGGAGCTTACATGCACGAATCCACCTCAAGCTTTTAGAGTTTATGATTTTCTCAAGGTAGTTCAGGGCAATGGTTGTCTAACAATCGTATTTTAATCCAAAAACGCCCACAACCTTGTTCTATAAGTAGGCTTCACTGCTGTAAAAGTGAACAATCAAGAAAAACTGCAAAACACCCTTTCAAATCCCAATTTTCAAGTTGTAAAGATATTTTTCCTTTTTTATCTTAATTTTTGATTTAGGACATGTCAATCCGATAACAGGATCCTTAAAAGTTTCACTATATACTTGTAGAGATTTTGCATCATTCATTTTGAGAAAACATTAAGGTTATGTTTGATAAACCTATATTTGTCTTGGAAGGTGGAAATTATATTCATTTTCCACCTTTTGGTGTGTTTGATTGCCTTCTTTGTCATAAAAGATATTTTCTGTCTTCTTGATTTCCATGATTTTCCTTGAAAACAAGGAAAATATTTTGTTGTGGGTTTAGTTGAGAAAATATTTTCCACCTTACATGGAAAACACTTTTGCCTCATTTGGTCCTAGTGGTTGTTGTTAGTTGACTAATTTTTTTCTTTTCAAAAATGATTATTATTATGAATTATAAATCTATGAAAAAAAATGTTTTATTAAAATAGCTAATTTTTTATTTTTATTTTTATTTTTTTTGTTTTTTTTACTTTTCATGGAAAATAATATCAATCAAATAACAAAACTTGAAAATTCTCAACTTTTTTCACCTAGAAAATTTACACATATTTTCCATCTTTTCAATCAAATACAGCCTAAGTTCCAGCCATGACTAGAATCTAATAACAAGTGTAGGAACTCATGCATCAATACCATGTATCGATACGTGAAGTACTAGAAGAACATGTATCCATAAATGATCATCATGTATCGATACATTGATGTATTTTCAGAAAGACAGAATACTGATTTTTTATTCTTTTGTATTTTCAGGTCACGATAACAGTAAGTAACAATTACATCTTCTCTAATTGATCTTAAATACTACTTCGTGCCAATATTGTGTTATTTCATTTCTCTTATCAAAGTTTCTTGCATATTATTACAATCTATATGTTTTCTCGCTTGTTATTACTCCTTAGAGCACTCATCTTGATATACACGTCATGTTATGGTTACGCTTGAACTTTGGGGAATACTACCTTCTTGAAAATACATGTGAAATACCACGCTTGAATCGGGGTTCTAACCCTATTGAAATCATGGTTTTAAAAATAAAATTTTTTACTTGCTGAATACATTGTATTCATGTTTTCTAAGTTTTCAACTTGTAGATGTTGGAACGTCAAATCTTTAAAGCTACTTTGGCTGGATGTAAACTATTGGATGATGAATCAACATATATGTATGTGGAAGAAACCGAGATTTAGAGTTACCCACCTAAGAACCCAATGTTGTGCCATTATGAATATACCAAAGTAAAAACTAAATATTACGATGCATAAACTTTGGAGTTGTGACATACCTATAATTATAATTTTACTAATATCTAGTATGTTATAGAATTAGCATCACATGTTTATGAGATTATATTTGTTAATTTCAAATCCCAAAATATGATACATTTGTAATAGGGTATGTACGTGATGTTTAACTTTTATAAAACTAGATGTTATATGCAATTTTCTATCACATGCATCGATACTTATTTTTAAAATATCTATCATTGGTGCCAGTTTCAAGAAACTAAAGTTGAATACTGCGTTACATGTATCGATACACGCAGCATAAAAATGACTTATCAAAATTCTGTTTTAGACCACCAATGTCTCAATTTATCATTTAACCAGTTATTTCCATACTACTTATCTTTTTAAATTGTATTAGGCTTGATCTAACAATCAACATTTCTTCGTTAAATTATATATTTTGACATATTCACCTTTATAATATAAAATCACATCATCCTACATGATAAAATATATGGATTACTGTATTAGAAATAAGAGAATAACTATATGTATCGATACATGCAGCAACACATGTATTGATACATACAACAATAGATTTGTAAAATATTTTTGCATTATCTAGTCTTTTAATTCCGCTATATACTTATATAAAAATGAAAATAGTATATGTGAAATTGTGCGCTATAATAGTACACCACAAAAATTCATCAAACGACCCTCCACAGACAATAATTAGAAAATTCAACGTAATGTACGAACACGAGAAGTAACACCACCAAAAGATCTAGAATGCATTAACGAAAAAACTTTCTTTTGAAGTTGTTGATGATTGAAATATAAATATTCCAAGTCAGCAAGGAAATATATGAATGTCAGTTATGCAAAACGAAAACGTATGTGAAAGAGGTGAACAGCGGATCGGATTCTCCGACCTGGACTTCACATATGGATTAATATATTTATATTTGGCTTTAAATAGCCAAAGTTCCGATCCTTTTGTAAGCTACCCTCTCCTATATTTATAGGGAGTAATAGGTGAGCTAGTTTATTACAATACCTGACTGTCTGAGATTAGGACATCACTAAACTACTTGGACTCTTACATAGTACAAAGTTGTTCACTTTTATCTATTCTCTAACTACTTCTATGTCTGAATAACCGTTTCAACTGTCATGTAAGAAAGTAGTTATGACCTCGTTCAATCCTTTCAAGTCATTGCCCGACCTGACTCTTCCACCTCAGAATGACACAGCTTGGACCTCATCTCTTTCACTTCTGGAGATGACAAGGTATTTTTTCAACCTAGCATGTTTAGGTCGGAAATGTGGCCTGGACTTTGATCCCCCACCGTTAGGAGGTGATTTACTCATTGTCCGACATGGAGATGTCAGGTCGGACATATTAGTTTTCCCGACAATCCGACCTCAAACCATAACAGCCACTACGTCGTCATTTTGTCACCCAGGTGGGATTGCCCATTAACAATTTCCCCTAGGAGTTGAGTTGAAAGAATTTCAGGTCTGCTCCTACAGATACCATTTCAGAATTAGTTTTGGTGACTAAGTAATGATGATGCTTCCACGTGTCACTTGCCCATTATGACTAGGTCTGACCATGCCAAAGAAATGTAATCAGTTGTCCTTTCATTTTGAAGGGCTCAAGGTGCCTCTTCGAATTTTGTACTGATAATTAATATTGTACTTATATAAAGGAGACTTCTAACACTCTTCTTCTCATTTCCCTTAGCTTCCCGAGAAAACTCTCCATTTCTTCATCCGGTATGAGCCTTTGGTCGGAGTTATCTTGCCCAATCTCAGCTTAAGATCTTCTTTATAGTCCAGGTATTCCCTTATAACTTTAGATTAGTCATGAGTAGTTCTGGTAGCGATAGTGAAGCCACTAGGAATGAATCTTGGGGGAGGGGTAATGAAAATTACAGTCCAAACTTAAGTGACCATTCCGAAGAGTCAAATGCTAGTGCGTCGAATTCAAGAGTTGGGCAGGATATTCCCCAAAAGGTACAACCTCTAAGATCGGTGAATCCCCCTTTCATTCCTCATTCGATACAGCATTCCCAATTAAGTTCTAGTAGAGCTGGTCTATCCAGTTCAGGTTCGACGTTCTGGCAGGCCGGCTTCCATCCTTTATTGTTACGGAGAGTGATATGACTGAGTGGGGTTATAAGTTTAGGATTCAGGACTCGGTGTTCTTATTCCTTCCTAGGACTGATGAACGGGCTGATGAACCTCCAGTGGGGTGTGTAGCGGTAAATAGGATGATGTTGGAGGCAGGTCTTAGGTTTCCCCTGCCCCGAACTGTTACCAATTACCTTAGGTATTGGGGTTTAGCTCCTTCCCAAATCACACCGAACAGTTGGAGAGTCATCATAGGATTCTTGGTCATTTGGAGTAAGCTAGGGCTTCCACCACCTCAGGCGAGTGATTTCGACTCTGTTTATCAACTTTGAGCTGATGGGAAGGATTCGGGATGGTATTACCTCATGGTCCGACCTAGGAGTGGCAGGAATTTAATAGAAGATCTTCCAGACTCCATTAAAGGTTGGATGGATCGGTGGTTTTATGTAGGAGGTGATTGGCGGACTCTGGACCAGATGGATGATCTGGATAACGCTATTCCAACCCATTACAAACCTTAATGTATGTTTCAGGCCTTGTTTATATTAAACTGCCTTTTCTAATATTAATTATTTCTCCCCTTTTCCTCAGGTCCGTCCAATCATTCAAGGTCACTCAATTTTGAGCAGCAGTTGCAAAGAGCTCGTAATCTTGACCCAAGTGAATGGGACTTCAGGGAACTGATCATCGAGGAAAACCTGTGCAGGGATAATCTCACTACCGTGCATCCGGCTACTCCATTTCTTCCTCTTTCACTTCGTAAGTATCTGTCACCCGGCTACTCCATTTCTCTCTTTCACATTACAAGTTCATCGCCTTTTAACTCGTTTCATTTTGCAGAACCAAGCAGACCAAAAAGGAAATTAATGCCGCCTTTTGATTGATCTGGATTCTTCGAAAATAAAAGGAAAAGACCCAATATTGGAGGGAAGACTTTACCGCAAGGTCTTGGTCCTACTCCCCGCTCTGGTCAGTCCAGTGGGACTCAAAGTTTGGAGCGGAGTTCGTCCAGATGTACTCATAGCCAAGGTAAAGAGGTGGGAGAGAACCCTCACAATTTTTCTATTCCTTCAGATCATCAACCCTCCCCAGATCATCCCAATCAATCCCACGTCCAGATCATATCGGAGCAACAAACTTCCAATCGTCAAGTCCGTTCATCTTCTGCCCCAAGTGACCCGACTGATGTCACATACTTTGGTCTGCACCGCGCACAGGCCATTGAGATGGAGAAGCTAAAGGGGAAGATCCCCAAAGCTTTAAGGGACGTTTTCTATCTAGCCGGTGTCCAGGCCCTGGAGCTCTGAAAGTACTTCCCAACAGCATTCGGAACTCCTTTGACATGGTTGTGAGGAGTTGGGATAAGAAGAAAGAAGTCATGGCGTCCGATGTGGACTTACTGAACACATCACATGCCACTTCGGCATTTTTGGGGCTAGAACAAAATCATATGTCTCACATCCAGGCTAAGGCCCATGAGCAGATAGAGCTTTATTATGAACTCATGCGCCAAAGCGTGATAGTGAAAGATCATAATAAGGCGCTGGAGCTGGAGAGGGAGGGGACGGTTGAGGCTAAGAAGACATTAGAGGTTCAATCTGTGGGCCTTACCCAAAGGAACAGCCTCCTAGTGTCCGAACTGGAAAATGCTAATCCTGAAATTGTCGAGCTGAAGGCCTAAACAGAAGCTTATAAGAAGTCCAAGGTAGAGGTGGATGCCCAATTATAGGCAATAAAAAAGGATTTTGAGTGGGCCAAATCCCACCTGGTCTCAGCTGTTGATGCATACAAGGAGTCCAAGGAATATGAGGTCGACCATACTGACACTTATATCCTGGCTTTAGAGGATGACATGGTTCGGTTCCAGGAGCTCCACCCTGAATTTGACGCTACCCAGCTGTAGAAAGAGCTGGAGAACTTGAAGGAACAGCAGGCCTTAGCAATTTCCAAACTGGGTCAAGGAAAGGCCCCTCCAGCTGAATAGTGATAATTAGACTTGTAATATTTTAGTGTTTTGATTTCCACCAACCAATTCTTTTGTAATGGCCTTTCTGGCCCAAATTTTGTTCATCGTTAAATGAATTCGATACTAAGCTGAATTTTTATTTCTTTACAATTCTTCCAAACTCACTTCCCAACCCAAACTTCTTAAACAAAATAATTTTGGCTACCTGACAGGATGTTTTGGTCTTCCACTTGAGACTTTATAAAAATATAAACTTGTCGTCTAACTGGAACAATAATATCATATTGGTCCAAAGATGGATTTATGCCAAATTGTAAAGTATTACCTGGCTGGAATAGTCAAGTCTATTGGTCCGATGGACTTATGTAAAATTTTAACTTGATGCCTACCTGGAGCAATCTGGTCAATTTGGTCAAAAATAGACTTGTAGAATTTTAACTTGCCGCCAACCTGGAGCAGTCAGGTCGGTGTTGTCAAAAATAGACATGACGCTTTAGTGCGTATTTGGGTCTCATTTGTGGGTCCTAAGGAATTTGTAAATTCCGTTATGACAGACCTTTTGAGAACATGGCTTGAGGTCCTAAGGAATTCGTAAATTCCGTTATGGCGGATCCATTGAGCACATAGCTTGAAATCCTAAGGAATTCGTAAATTCCGTTATGACAGACATATTGAGCACGTAGCTTGTTTTGTTAAGAACACTAAGAATTTTTAAAAAGTTTTATTCAATGGAGTATTCTCATGACACATTGGTGATTACATATATTGGAAAGAGACGATTACTGATAGTACTTTTTGAGGTGTTCTGCATTCCATGGATGTGGTAAGGTCTTCCCTTCTAAAGTTTCCAGTTCATATGCCCCATTCAACAAGGTTTTCTTAATTCTATAAGGTCCTTCCCAAGGTGGGGTAAGGGAGCCTGATTGAGCTTCCTTAATGGCTATGAACACCTTCCTGAGTACCAAATCTCCAACATGGAACTTTCGACCTCTAACTTTGGAATTATAGTACCTGGTGCTTCTTTGCTTGTAGGATGCATTCTCGAGATCCAAGTCTAGCCGCTTCTCTTCAATTAAGTCCAAACTGGATTGTAACATTTATGTGTTCATCCCATCTTCAAAATGTTGTATTCTGCTTAAGGGGATGCCAATCTCGACAGGGATCATAGCTTCAAATCCAAAAGTAAGGGCAAAAGAAGTTTCTCCCATTGTTGTCCTACAAGTTGTCCTATAAGACCATAATATCGCTAGTAGTTCATCGGTCCAAGCCCCTTATAGCTCATCCAGTCTGGGCTTCAATGTATGCTTGATGATTTTATTAATTGCTTCTACTTGTCCATTTGCTTGCGGGTGGCATGGGGTAGAATAGTGATTTCTAATCTTCAGCTTTTCATAGAATGACCTGAACTTTACATTGTCAAATTATTTCCTGTTGTCAGTGACTATTGAGTGAGGGATGCCAAAACGGAAAATGATGGACTTCCAGATAAAGTCGGTGGTCTTTTGTTCAGTGATTTTTGCTAAAGCCTCTGCTGCAACCCATTTTGTGAAATAGTCAACAACCACTATTGCATACTTGGTTGATCCACTTCTTGTTGGTAATGGTCCAGTCAAGTCAATGCCACATTTGCGAATGGCCATGGTGCCATGACAGAGGTTAGGCCTTCTGGGGGAGATCTGATCATTGGGGCAAACCTCTGACACTTGTCACATTTTCTTACAAACTCCAGGGCATCTTTCTTTATGGACAGCCAGAAGTATCCTTGCCTTAAGATCTTTAATGCTAGAGATTGTCCTCCAGTATGGTTGCCACATACACATTCATGTATCTCTCTCATAGCATATAGGGCTTCCTCTTCATTCAAGCACTTGAGTAATGGGAGGGAAAAATATCGTTTGTATAACAGATCATCTATCAGAGTTAGGGGTGTAAACGGATCGGATTTGGACTGGATCTGCCTTTATCTGATTTGCTACCTTCTCAGATATCCGATCCGATTATCCGACTCGAAATTATTTTTAGCATATTTTTTTAAAATGTTTACATATTAATGAGTAAAAATTTACTCATATAATTAATTATAATTTCATATCATTCATAAAAAATAAAATCATAATAGCACAAAAAATTATAACAATATTTATATATTACAAGTTTTAAAATGAATATTATAATATATAGTAATATTATATTAAAATTATACTTTATAAAATATATTACAATATTTAAAATTAAAAAATATATATATGGAATAAAATTATATAATAATATATAAAATATATTATATTATATTATTATAAAAAAATTCGGATCGGATTGTTATTGGATTGGATTGACTTATATTCATATTTGTTCTATTTAGTTAACGGATTATTGGATTCGGATCTTTATCGGATTATCGGATTGAAACCTTAAATCCATCTCCCGTTAATTTCATCGAATTTCGGATCGGGTTCGGATGAAAATCCGATCCATTGACAGCCCTAATCAAAGTGTATCTGGGGGGCCGCACTCCCTCCTTCAAGTACTGGATGATTTCATTCATCTAGCTCTTGTTTGTGTCGATTGCCATAGTTAATACTTCTGCTTCTGTGAGGGCTGAATTTCGAACCTTCCAGATGGGGACACTATCCATGGTATCGGCTCCTTCACTAGTGGCGAGTCTAGCAAGAGCATCTCCTTGACTGTTTTAAGTTCTTGGTACCTGTTTTACATCTACATAGATGAACTTTTCCAATTCTTTCTTGGCCACCTCGTGATAAGATGCCATTTTCTCCTCTTTTGTGTTGTAGGTTCCTTGGATTTGGTTCACAACTAGTTGGGAATCGCTATGCATAGTCACTCTGGTTATTCCCATATTTCTTGCCATTTTTAGACCTGCAATGAGAGCTTCATATTCCACCTCGTTGTTGGTTGCTGTGAATTCAAAGTGGAGGGACTAACAGAATATTGAGTTTTCGGGGCTAACGAGAACAATCTTAGCTTCTGCACAGTTTTCAGTAGATGAACCGTCTACATAGAGGATCCAGAGCTCATCTCAGTCAGGCTGGTCAATTCCCATGTGAAATTCTGCTATGAAGTCCGCCAATGCTTGCCCTTTGATTGTGGTCCTTGGTTTGTAGGTGATATCGAATTGTCCCAACTCTACTGCCCACTTCATCAATCTTCCTGAGGTGTCTAGTTTCTGTAAGGTCTGACGTAGTGGATAGTTGGTTAGTACCTCCAGTGAGTGCTCCAGGAAGTAAGGTCTCAGTTTTCTCGAGCTCGTAACCAATGTCAATGCTAATTTCTCCATTGGTGGATATCTCAGTTCTGCGTCTTTCAGTGCCTGACTGACATAATAAATAGGGTGCTGAATACTGTTCTCCATTTTGATAAGAACTGAACTAACTGACCTCTCTGACACTGCTAAGTATAATTCTAGCACTTCTCTTTGTATTGGTTTGGAGAGTATGTGCGGTGAGGCCAACTGAACCTTCGGGTCTTCAAAATCTTTCTTACATTGCTCTGTCCAATGGAAGTTCTTCCCTATTTTTAGTACTTCAAAGAAAGGTCTACACTTATCTGTCGATTTTGAGATGAATCGGTTTAGACCTGCTATTCTTCCAGTCAAACTCTGGATTTCCCTTATGTTGGTTGGGGCTTTCATGTCAATCAGGGCTTTAATTTTTTCTAGGTTGGCCTCGATTCCTCTTTTATGTACCATGTATCCCTAGAACTTTTTAGATCCTACTCCAAAGGGACACTTTTTGTGGGTTTAGCTTCCTTTTGTATTTTCTGAGAATGGCAAACATTTTAGTTAGGTGATAAACATGATCTGATGATTTGATGATCTTTACCAACATATCGTCCACGTATACTTCCATGGTTTTACCAATTTGCTCTGCGAACATTCTGTTGACAAGTCTCTGATATGTTGCCCCTGCATTCTTCAACCCGAATGGCATCATCTTATAGCAGTATAGCCCCCTATCTTTTATGAATGAGGAATGTTCTTCGTCTGGACCATACATTGGAATCTGATTGTAGCCTGAATACGTGTCCATGAAGCTCAACAGATCATGCCCCGCCATGGCATCTACCATTTGTTCTTTTGCACAAGAACTAGATTGGCCACCCACTCTAGATATTTTGGCTCACGTATAAATCAATTACCCAACAACTTCAGGATCTCATTTGCGAGAACTTCATACCTCTCTCCATATAATGGACGATGCTTCTGCCTTTTTGGTCTTGCTCCATGATTAATATTGAGCTTGTGACAGGGCAAGTGTGCAGGTATTCCATCCATGTCAGCATGAGTCCAGGAAAAAACATCCCTATTCTTTTTCAAAAAGTCTATAAGTTCAGATCTTACTAGCTCCTTGAGGTATTTCCCAATCTTCAACTGCAACTCAAGCATATCTGAATCCAAGCTTACCAATGTGAGGTCTTCCACCAGTCCAGTCCTTGTTTCATTTTGGTCCAGGCGTGGGTCTAACGTTTTGATTTCTTCGATCTGGTCTTTCGTTCGGATACCTTTTACTTGATGTACCCGGCAGGGGCAGAAACTCAAATTACATTCTCGGGCTATCCTCTGGTCTCCCCTTACTACTCCTACCCCATGAGAAGTAGGAAACTTCATCACATGATGGTATATTGAGGTGGCCACCTTCAGTTCATGTAGAATAGGCCTTCCAAGAATGGCGTTATAGTTGGATGGTATGTCTGCTATGACAAAATTCGCTATTACTCGCCTGTTGCATGGAGGATTTTCGACTTCTACCATGAGTGCAATTTGACGTAGTGGTGTGACATAATCCCCGGTGAAACCTTGTAACTTCAAGGACGGAGATGTCGTTCTTCCATTCTCATTTGGAGGCAGGTCTTCCAGTACAAGATGTTTACCAACACTCCCATTGTCTACCAGAGTAGGGTGAGTCTTCACCCCCGAGACAGGCATGGTTATGATTAAAGTATCCGCATGTGGTTGGAGGACTCCCTCTGCATCTCTTTCATCAAAATTGAAGGACTCATCGTCCTTTACAAGAACTGGAGTATTTCTTATAGGATCTGATAACTATTTTGTGCATCTTTGATGTGTTAATGCCTTTGCCTTTTCGAACCTTCCTGACTTTGACTTCCGCTTATTAGCATGCGGATCTCAGCTGGAGGTATGCCCCCGACTTCTGCTTGGCCCTGATTTTCTTGACTTACCCGAGGTTCTCCTGTGTATTCTTTCAAGTGGCATGCCTTAATCAATATTTTAAGTTCTATCCTCAGTTCTTTAAAGTAATCCGTGTCGTGACCCACTGATCAGTGGTACCTACAGTGCCTGGATTGATTCAGTTCAGACGAACCCGTCCTTAATTGTCAGGGCCTTGGCAAAAAATTCGGTCCTTAATACTCATAAATATGGTTTTAGGCCTGACTTTCAGGAGATTTTCTTGTGTTGGAGTGGATGGATGGGGTCGAAAACTTCCTGGTCCTCGAAAATCTTGCTTCCTTTCTTGGTTGAACTTGTCACTGTTCTGGGGCTCTTTTTCCTTCCCTTTGGATTTACCCTGGTCCTTCACTTCCCCTTTGTCTTCCAATCTACTGGATTTTGCCTCTTCAGCTCCAATAGCCCTGTCTACTCTTGTCAGGAATTCTCGTAAGGTCTTCGGCCCCTCTTCATGTACTGTCCACTAGAACCGAGATTTTAGCCATAGACCTGATGTTACCTCCATGAGGAGTGAATTGTATGATACTTTATTCGTATCCATAATTTATCAGTTGAACCGGTCCAGATAGATTTTCAATGATTCAGTCCTTCCTTGCTTGATGGTCACCATTTACTCCTTGGGGTCGTCCTTGTTTTTGCAGCCGTGAAGTTGTAGATGAATTGAGAAGAAAGATCTTTCCAGTTTGTTATGTAGTGGTCTAATAACATACGAAACCACCTTTGAGCCCTGTCCCCTAGAGTTAGGGAAAAGGTCCTACACATGATGGCATCACTAACTCCTTGTAACTCCATCCAAGAAAAATACCGTTCTAAATGTACTACTAGATTAGTTGCTCCATCATAACTAAGTATTTGCGGCACCTTGACCTTGCTAGGTAAAGTTTCTTTCAGAATTTCTTTCGAGAATGGGGAAGATCTGGAGGAAGCGTATATATCAGTCAGGACGTCTCTTTTTGTTTACCTTCTAGATCACTTAGTTGTTTCTTCAAAGCGTTGAGTTCTTCCAAATTTCCTTTCCCATCAACACAAGGTGGATCTCTAAGTTCCAAAGTCGGCGTGTCTCTGGCGGTTGCTTTGAGATTCCTACCTCGGGTTCTAGCAAGTTCATGGTGTGGACTTCATGTAGATCTTTTCGAATGTTATGAAGTAGCAGGTTTTCTGTTCATCCCCAATGTTTGGCCCTTCCTTTCTGGAGCTGTGGGATCTGGACCTAACCTGCTAAATACGCTATGAGTCCCCTTGGGCAACCCCCTGCGGGGTGCGGGGAGAACGAAAATTGCTCTCTCTAGTAGAACTTTCAGACTTATCATGCACATAGTTAAGCTTTCGACGCACCCATTTTTTTTCGGGGAGTTGGTGAGATGGTTCTAGTATGGTATGGGGAGCCTGAGGGTTTCCTTGTGGTTGGTGTTGCATCCTTTCAACTGCTTGCGTCAAGTTTCGCAATTGACGCATTACCTCAACCATTTGGGAGTCCGGACAGGGCCTGACTTCCAGATCATTTTCCTTCCTTATTCCACCATGTACTTCTACCTTTTTCCTATTATTGCTCTCAGAACCTTGGTCATCCATGTTATCAGAACATTGTTAAGGACTGTGGAGTATTCGAATGAACTGGTTGAATGGACTACTATTTTATCACAAGCGGCCCTCCTTCTAGCCCCAATTATTGACGGTTGAAATATAAATATTCCAAGTCAGCAAGGAAATATATGAATGTCAGTTATGCGAAACGAAAACATTTTTGAAAGAGGTGAACACTGAATTGGATTCCCCGACCTGGACTTCAATTATGGACTAATATATTTATATTTAGCTTTAAACAACCAAAGTAAATCCTTTTGTGAACTACCCTCTCCTATATTTATAGGGAGAAACGGGTGAGCTGGCTTTTTACAATATCTGATTGTCTGACATTAGGACATCACTAAACTACTTGGACTCTTACATAGTACGAAGTTGTTGACTTTTATCTATTCTAACTACTTCTATGTCTGAATAACCGTTTCAACTGCCATGTAAAAAATTAGTTATGACCTTGTTCAATCCTTTCAACTCATTGCCCGACCTGACTCTTCCACCTCGAAATGACACGGCTTGGACCTCATCTCTTTCACTTATGGGGATGGTAAGGTATTTTTCCGACCTGACATGTTCAGGTCAGAAATGTGGCCAGGACTTTGATCCCCCACCATTAGGAGGTGATTTACTCGTTGTCCGACCTGGAGATGTCAGGTCGGACATATTAGTTTCCCGATAATCCGACCTCAAATCATAAAAGCCACTAAACGTCGTCGTTTTGTCACCCAGGTGAGATTTCCCATTAACAGAAGTCATGGTAGAACCTTAACCAGACGCATTCATGCCCGTCAAAGAGTCTATGCTTGGTTTCCACGCTCCACCTCCATTACCACCTGTCGAATGGTCAGCTGCTCCTCAACCTATTGAATACTTTTATGGCATTAGATTTCCCAGAAGTCTTCTGGTTTAGCCAAAATAACGGTTTTTGGGTCCGATTTTCAATAGTTTTCTCCTTCAATTTTTTGGCCTCGATTCTACCCATTTCTAGATCAATTTTTTGCCAGAATATATATACCATACAACTCTGATTCTGTGTTAATTATATCAACCAATATAAGTTAAAATAAAGAACTAGAGATAAGGAAGATCATAAAAGAAGAAGAAGAAGAGAACAACTCTAAAATGTGGAGGCCACTCAAAATTAAGTTTTAATTGTAAATACAAGATGATATAAACATTACAAATGCAGAAAGACTAAACTAAAACTTAAGTTTTGATTGTGACATAAATATTACAAAGAGAGAAAAACTAAACTACTCTTAAATCTATTATTTATTACACTAACAGAAAGGAATAAGGGCACGAGCATGAAATCTTAATACAGGTGAGTGGGCAAAAGTGAATCTGAAAATTTTAACAGAAGGGTCCCGTTATTGGCCGAATTATACATCCAACTTCCTATTGAGTTTATATTGAATGAGCCATCAATTTCCTTCTTCTCAACATACTATATAAATAGCTTGATTTTATAAATAAAACCAGAGAGGGAGTGATGTGTACCAATTCATCAAACAGTTTACATTAACCAACAATAGTAACACATACAACCAAAGTATAACACATGTATTTTATTGAATCCTTTGCACAAATTCCTCATGGCCACATCATATGGAATAGGACTAACAGTCTCCAAAGTTGTATCCTCAACCATGATTCTAAGTTAAGGTCCCTTTGGCCGCGTATTGGTACTAATGACCAATGTTTTCAGACTCAGCTTGGCCATCTACCCAATAGAGGGATCAAGTCAGAGGATCAACCTGTGGTTGACTCGGGGTCAACTCAGGTATTAAAATAATATTAAAATTAATAAACTTTATAAAAAAAATTAAAAAAATATATGACACTCTAGTCAAACTTGGGTTTAGGTTGTTGACTAGACTAGGTTTTAGGGGTACCCGGCCCAGTTTTTAGCCCAAGTCACGGGTTTTCCAGTAGACCCTGTCCGAATTTGAAAACAATGCTAATTACTTTGCTTGTTGTGTTAGCCTCAATCTTAAGTTTGTCATTAGTCTTGATCCTTTTCAAAAATTTCTCATGACATTTCGATGATTGAACATGCTCAACTCATACATGCATTCTCTTTCTGAGATTAAATAATAATTTAATAAAATGAGTATCATATACAGATATTTAGGAAATCTTCAATTGAGATCCATTTTGGTGTAAAATGATATTTTTGCACCTCCAACCATACACAAATTTTTGCATCAAAATATGCCAAAGAATAGTGTCGCGTCATATTTTGCACCATTTTGGTGCAAATGTTGAATTTACTATTTTTGTCCTTATTTTACTTATAAAACGAATTTTTATTCCCCTTGTGTCCCTTTTCTATTATGCAACAAATTTTAGGTTTCATTCGGTAACACTGTAACAATTATAAATTAGTTTATTTTATGTTTTCAAGGTAAAATATGCGATTGAAAAGTACAGAGAAAAATGTGTGTGGTTAAAAAATAGTTCGAGAAATTAATTTGTTTATAAATTTATTTATAAACTATAATGATTGTGTTCTTTAATAGAGGCTTAATCCCTAACTCATCATCATCATTGAATTTGAAATGTATTTGAAGTTTTAAACATATTAATTAATGAATTCAATATTTTTTTTAACTAAACATAAATAAAATAAATAATTATATAATTTTTTTGATAAATAAATTATTATTAATCACCAATCGTAGGGAATGCAGCTATGCCTCAAACGTGGCATTAGAGCAACTCCATTCGAGCGGCAAACAAAGAAACGATAGAACATGTACATAACGACACACAAGAGTCTTTCAATAATCAGGAAAATTTGCTCCGGAGCCACCGAGGCAATCGAATAGCAGACTGAACGAGCTTGAGTCAAATTGACTTTCATTCAGTTGTTGTTGAGTCCTTTTACGAATGATGCGTTGTTCACCCCTTATAAACTCACGTGTAATCGAATCTGATATGGATTCCAAGCTTGTCAGTAAAATTTTGTTATCCTCCTTATACATCGGAAACTAATAAAAGTTTTTCTTGTCAGTCGCTCCCTTCCTTACCAACTCCATGTGTTCTCTGTTTTCAGCCTTGATCTCATCCAATTCTTTTCTGGTCTTATCTTCAATTTTATTTTGTTTTTGTTTTTGGCCTTTTTTAACACCCATTGGTCGTTCGGAAGAGGTACCCCCAACAGAAATGTCCTCCATGTTCAAAGAAAATGATGAAATTTAAGGAGACGTGGGAGAGCCACCAAGTGGGTAGTCTGGTTCAAAAGATCCAAATGCATTTTGGGAGGTTTCAAATTCATGGTGTGACATATTCGGCGTCGGAATGAATTTTTCAATGTCCTTCAGCGGGGGCACAAATGATCAAATTTGAAAACACCCTTGTTATGGGGTCTTGTGCATACAACATTTTGAATTTGTCCATCTGCAAGACATGTTGCAAGATTGTTTACCAGTAAAGTGTGAAAGAAAAATAACGATGTATATTAAATATGAATGCTTACAATGTCTTGCTCTGATGTGCCACTCGGATGCAAATTTTCTACTTGCCGCAAACAATCTCACAATTTTTAGACAGCCTTGGTAATTTCACCCATACATGTTGAGATCGACCGTTCAGGACGAGGATTCGTCTGGGGTTATTTAGTGTTGTTGTAGGCCTCAAAAACTCTTAGCCATAGCTTTGACTCTTTTTGTCGAATACCAATGATGGGATCCTGGGATATATCCAAGTAAACATGAGTTAAATGTATGTCCTCATCAACTGTATAGTTAGCTGATCTTCTGCTAGAACTCATGTTTAATGCAGAAACAATTTTTGATTCTCCAAATTATGATCTACGAGTTCAAAATTGGTTGCTCTGCAAAGTTTGAATAAAGGAAAGGAATCTCTGCAAAGTAATAGAACACAAATTTTTCTCTGCAAAGTTTGAATAAAGAAAAATAATCTCTGCAAAGTATAAGAAGACAAATTTTTCTCTGTAAAGTTTGAATAAAGCAAAACTATCTCTGCAAAATAGGTGATATAATGCAATTTTTTCTCTGCAAAGTTAAAATAATGCAAATTTTTCTCTACATCAAGTTTGAATAAAGCAAAAGCATTTTTGTAGAATAGGTGATATAAGACAGTTTTTTCTGTGCAGCAAGTTTGATTAAAGCAAAAGCATCTTTACAAAGTTAAAATAATGCAATTTTTTTCTCTGCAGATCTTGAAAAAAGCAAATAAATCTCTGCAATGTTAACATAAAGCAAATGATTCTCTACAGTGTTTGAAGAACCATATATTTTCGTAAACTAGGTATCGAAAAAACACACTATAAATAGGCCGATGTAACTTATCTAGACTACAAATTTGAATCAAACATTTAAGAAAGATGAGTTTCAATGTAGACGTGTCCTCATCTAGCATGCCCGACCACGACAGTGATGAAGAGTACATTGAACATATCAACAAGATTGATGAGCAAGAGGAGATAGTGCTTCGCATTCGACAAAACAACATCCGTCGTCGGGCTCTTTTGCTTGAGAACCGAATAGATGATGCAGCTCGTAAAGGTTCAATTGTCGACCGTGTTGTGATCGAACGAGATCGTGAAGCGGCAGATCAACGCTTGTGGAACGATTACTTCTCTGCAAATCCACAGTTCGATTAAAAATAGTTTCGTCGACGCTATCGCATCTCCTGAAATCTATTCATGCGTATAATTCAGGAGGTGCAAAGTCATGACAAGTATTTCGTGCAAAAATAAGACGGTCTAGGAAGGATAGGTCTTTCCCTTATCTAGATAATCACAGTTGCAATGCGGATGTTGGCATATGGTATTACACCAGACGCCACTAACGAGTACGTGAAAATAGGTGAGTCAAGAGTAATGAAGAGTTTTCAAAGATTCTGTCAAGCAGTTGTAGAGGTATTTTCACCACGATACCTGCAAGCACCAAATGCCTAAGATATTGCGAGATTATTGTACATTGGGCAGCAACGTGGCTTTCCAGATATGTTAAGCAGCCTTGATTATATGCATTGAAAATGGAAAAATTGTCTCACTGTATGGGTTGGACAATATACAGGTTGTAGCGGATCCCCTACAATAATTTCAAGGCTGTAGCCGACTATGATCTTTGGATATGGCATGCTCACTTTGGATTTCCAGAGTCAAACAACGATATAAATGTGTTGGAGTCGTCTCATCTATTTTTCGACTTGGCAGACGGCACAGCTCCATCGAAAAATTAAGTCATACAGGGAAAACAATACACAATGGGATACTATTTAGCTGATGGAATTTACCCTATGTGATCAGCACTTGTACAAACGATCCATGATCCTCAAATTCCGAAGAAAAAATATTTTGCAATGTGGCAAGAAAGTTGTATAAAAACGTTCAACTCGTATTTGGGATGCTTCAATCAAGGTTTCAAATTTTCAGTGGACTGGCTCAATCTTGGAAGAAAAATGTGTTGCATGACATAATGACAGCATGCATTATCATGCATAACATGATAGTGGAGGACGAACGAGATCTCAGTGCACCAATTGGCGCATATGTGGAAGTGCCGAGTCCAACAGTTGAGGTCATCGTGGACGAGAATGAACGCTTTCGAGAGTTTCTTGCTCGACATCGAAATATTAAGAACAGGGAAGCACACATTGCGCTAAGAAATGCGTTGATTGAGCACTGTGGGAGGAGTATAGCAACTCCCAAGACTAAATTTTCTATGTTATTTCGAGTTGTCATTTCTACATATTTCATATTCCATGTTTTAAATTTCCAAGTGTGTTATTCGAAGTTTTAGTTAATAACAAGTTGAATTTCAATTTGTTTCGGACAAAATTAATTTTTAAGTGTTCAAAATAATTAATTATTAAATTAATTAATTTTATAAAATATTAATTATTAAAATATAAATACGTTTTTTGTATTTAATTAGCGAAATAATTAAATGTAATGAAATTGTATTTTTTTTAAAAAAAATAGAAAATAATGAAAATGATGAATAGTGTACATTTGGTTTAAGATTTAGCCCTTGTTTGAGACTCATTATTTGGAAAAAAATTATGGTTTGGAATAGTATTTTTGGGAGGATGTGTGGTTAAAAAGTGTTTGAAAAGTCTAAAAGAACATGCTTAACTAAAATAGATGGTTGAGATTAAGTATTGAATAAATTTGATTTACAAAAAATGGGGGTCAAATAGGGGTTGTTGTTGACCTATGGTTAACTTAACCTTATTGTTTTGATCATAACAAACAAGAACATATTGTGTTATTAACAAGTGTGCTTCAAGTGTTTCATGTAATGATAAATATTCAAAGCACTCTATGTTCAAATCGTCTCTCAAAGATATAAATCAAAACTATGTGATCAAGCACATGAGACGCAAAGAAGATCATGAAAGAATTGAAGATATTCGAAGATCAAAATTGAAGTTGAAAAACATGACATGAAGATCAAGAATTCAAGCATACAAGATTAGAGTTCAAGTTCAAGAGTTGATTTAACCTATGTAAAGGTATAACACTCTCAATCTTTAGCGATGAAATTCAACGAGCTCGAAAATGATTTTTATGCATCAAGAAACTTACTTGAAAATTCATCACTTGCATAAAATATTTTTTAAAGCTATTTGATCTTAAATCATAACATGAAATAGTTTTTGGAAAAATAAACTTTTTGACATAAAAACAAAAATTCAAAATTTTCATATTTCGGTCGACCGAAATATACTTGATCGACCGAAACTCTGTTTTATCAAATTCATCAAAGTTTTTTGAAGAAAGTTTTGTGAAGATTCTTGGTTTTATATTGTTTAAACTTCTTCAACATCTTCGCACTATATTTGGAATTGAAGTGTAAGTCTCTCTTTGTTCTAAACTTGTTTTAATCTTTTAAAAGAGAGAAATTCCAATTAAGGAACTTTGATTATTTGTGCTACATTTTTCATTATCATTTGATTCATCAAAGTTCCATTGCCTAAACACTTTGAGCTTAACTTATTGTTAATTATTCAAGTGTGGCATCTCTTGGTACTTAATTTGATTCAATATTTTAACAAGAGATCATTTGAAAAACTTTGTTTGATTGCATTGAACTTTTCATTATCATTTGCATCAAAGTTTTTCTATAACACTCGAGCTTA
Organism: Ligustrum vulgare; assembly: GCA_963555705.1. Lineage (NCBI taxonomy): Eukaryota > Viridiplantae > Streptophyta > Magnoliopsida > Lamiales > Oleaceae > Ligustrum > Ligustrum vulgare. The sequence goes on along the minus strand of OY743172.1, from coordinate 41,454,885 downwards.
ATTCATTGCTATCTATTGAAGTGTTAGCCTAACTCTCTCGGTACTTAATTTGAGTATATCATTTGTCAAGAGAGTTATTTCAATTGTAAATTCAATTCATTATATCTTGTGGTTTCGAGAGCCTTGTGAAAACTCGATTATTGGTTTCTAGAGCCTTGTGAAAACTCGATTGTAAAGGATAGGTGCTCCTTGTTGTAAGTCGCCTAAGGATTTGGTACTCCTTGTTGTAAGTTACCAATATAGTAGATTTGGCCTTGCTCGTGACGGAGAGCTCGGTAACGGGGGACGTAGATCACGTTGGTTGATTGAACCTCCATAAATCGCGTTTGCATTCTCTTATCCCTTTCACTTACTTACATTGCACTTACTCTATTCTATCAATTTATATTGTGCAACACTATATTTAAGTGCTATACTTGCTTCATCAATTAAGTTTACACATTCATAGCACATTACATTGGTAGTTAAGTTACTTACAACACTAAGTGCTCATAATTGTTCTCATTGATTTTAAAGTTTGAGATTATTTATCGAAAAAGTTTTATAAATCAATTCACCCCCCCCCCCCTCTTGGTTAGTTTACTCTTGGGCTAACAATTGGTATCAGAGCCTAGGTGCTCATTTTTAAGATTTTACAATCTTGAGTTAATGGCTAACCATAATCTTGAGGGGCATTCTACAAATCGTCCTCCTTTCTTTGATGGTACACATTATAACTATTGGAAGACTAGAATGATGATTTTGTTCAATCAATAGATTATAATATTTGGGAAGTCATCGAAGAAGGTCCTCATAGGCTTACTAAAGTTATTAAGGTTGATGGAAAACCGGATCAAACTATTTTAAAACCTAGAGAGGAATATGATGATAATGATAGAAGAAAATTGACTTTAAATGCTAGAGCCAAAAATATACTTTATTGTGCTTTGGATAAGAATGAATTTAATCGTATTTGCACATGTGATTCCGCATTTGATATTTGGCATTCATTAGAAATCACACACATGGGTACAAGCAAAGTGAAAGAAACTAAGACAAATCTTTTATTTAAAGATTTTGAAAATTTCTTTATGAAGCAAGATGAGCCCATTACTTGCATGATTACTCGTTTTACCGATATTGTCAATGGTCTTAAAGGCTTTGATCATAAATTTACTAACGGTGAACTTGTGAGTAAAATTCTTAGGTCTCTCTCCCAAGAATGGAATCCATTAAGGATGTTGATCGAAAACACGATAGACGTCAACACACATCCATTGGAGGAGCTTTATGGAACATTGATGACTTATGAGCTCAACAATGCCGAAACAAAGGAGAGGAGAAGAAAAGGAAAAGAAGAGGCCAAGCGCGAAATTGCTCTTAAATCATCACATGGTAAATGCTCATCAAACTCAAACATAAGTGATGAGGAACTTGATGATCTTGCTATCCTTATCAAGAAGTGGAGAGGCGTTCGCAAGAATCATCGAATCCAAAAGAGAGAAGAAAAAGATGAAAGTGATGATGAGCAAGATGAAGATGAAGTGGCCAACATGTGCTTCATGACTATTGAGGATGAGGTAAATTTCTTTGATACCTCTTGGACCTTGAATGATCAATGATTTAGAAATATATTAATCAACATATTTTGATTTAAACCTCTTGCTCTTCATAAAAATTTCTTACATTGAAAAGAGGTATGAGTATGAATATGAAACATAGTGCTAATATGTATTTTATGCATAATTTCATGTTACATACATGTTTTAACCGAAATCACATGAAAATTTCAATATTTGCAGATTTCTATCGACCGAAACTATTTCGGCCGACCGAAAGTGTCTTTTCAGTCGAACAACTGTACGACCGAAACCAGAGTTTCGGTCGACCATTAGTCAGCCGAACGTAACTGCAGCTACCTGATTTTACTCCTGCAGAGTTTCGGTCGACCAACATACTTTCGTTCGACCGAAAGTGGCTGAAATTAGGGATTTTCTTTTTAATTTCAAAATTTTCATACACAATCCCTAAATGACTTGAAATCATCTTCTCCTCTTCATAAAAATCTTATACTACATTACTTTGGTCACTCATTTTTGGCTTTGATTAAAAGAGTGATATAATTGTTGACCATAATTGTTTTGATGTTCTTAAACTTTTTAACTCATCCACAAATGATCCACCTATTCAATGAGTTGAAAATACTTTGATACTTCAACAATATGCATTGTAATACCCTTTAACTCATTTCATGCTACAAATGCTTTACAAAGGGGGAATGCTTTACTAAGGGGGAATATGATTACAATCAAGATATTCTATTTGTGCCCCATTATTTTGCTTATCACACCTATGCTCATGATTAAGGGATAGATGCCACCTTTTTGCTTATGCCAAAAGGGGGGAAATATGGTGAGATGATTTGATTTGCTTGACTTTGGATAATCTATATGCATGAAAAGGATTATATTATATGCTAGATTATGTCTCATTGGTTTGTATAAGATAGGGGGAATATATGCTAAAATTGAACTTATCAATTATTCTCATTTCCCTATACTTTGATTATATGCTTCAATTGCTTATATTATCATTACAAATCATCTTGTTTGTCATAATAAAAAAGGGAGAAATTGTTGACCTATGGTTAACTTAACCTTATTGTTTTGATCATAACAAACAAGAACATATTGTGTTATTAACAAGTGTGCTTCAAGTGTTTCATGTAATGATAAATATTCAAAGCACTCTATGTTCAAATCGTCTCTCAAAGATATAAATCAAAACTATGTGATCAAGCACATGAGACGCAAAGAAGATCATGAAAGAATTGAAGATATTCGAAGATCAAAATTGAAGTTGAAAAGCATGACATGAAGATCAAGAATTCAAGCATACAAGATTAGAGTTCAAGTTCAAGAGTTGATTTAACCTATGTAAAGGTATAACACTCTCAATCTTTAGCGATGAAATTCAACGAGCTCGAAAATGATTTTTATGCATCAAGAAACTTACTTGAAAATTCATCACTTGCATAAAATATTTTTTAAAGCTATTTGATCTTAAATCATAACATGAAATAGTTTTTGGAAAAATAAACTTTTTGACATAAAAACAAAAATTCAAAATTTTCATATTTCGGTCGACCGAAACTCTGGTCGACCGAAAAATTTGATCAACCGAAAGTTTAAACGGCTATAATGCAACGGCTATTTTTTTAACTTTCGGTCGACCGAAAGTGTGAATCGGTCGACCGAAACTGGCTGAAGCTCAAATTCTTGATTTATAAATAGTCATCTCATTTGCATTCAAAACAACAACATAGAAAAGATTTTATACAAACTTTCTTGTGAAAATTCATTGTTCTTACTTGGTTTATATTCATCTATTTTTATTATAAAACTTTGATTGATCTAAACTTTGTTTTATCAAATTCATCAAAGTTTTTTGAAGAAAGTTTTGTGAAGATTCTTGGTTTTATATTGTTTAAACTTCTTCAACATCTTCGCACTATATTGGAATTGAAGTGTAAGTCTCTCTTTGTTCTAAACTTGTTTTAATCTTTTAAAAGAGAGAAATTCCAATTAAGGAACTTTGATTATTTGTGCTACATTTTTCATTATCATTTGATTCATCAAAGTTCCATTGCCTAAACACTTTGAGCTTAACTTATTGTTAATTATTCAAGTGTGGCATCTCTTGGTACTTAATTTGATTCAATATTTTAACAAGAGATCATTTGAAAAACTTTGTTTGATTGCATTGAACTTTTCATTATCATTTGCATCAAAGTTTTTCTATAACACTCGAGCTTAATTCATTGCTATCTATTGAAGTGTTAGCCTAACTCTCTCGGTACTTAATTTGAGTATATCATTTGTCAAGAGAGTTATTTCAATTGTAAATTCAATTCATTATATCTTGTGGTTTCGAGAGCCTTGTGAAAACTCGATTGTAAAGGATAGGTGCTCCTTGTTGTAAGTCGCCTAAGGATTTGGTACTCCTTGTTGTAAGTTACCAATATAGTGGATTTGGCCTTGCTCGTGACGGAGAGCTCGGTAACGGGGGACGTAGATCACGTTGGTTGATTGAACCTCCATAAATCGCGTTTGCATTCTCTTATCCCTTTCACTTACTTACATTGCACTTACTCTATTCTATCAATTTATATTGTGCAACACTATATCTAAGTGCTATACTTGCTTCATCAATTAAGTTTACACATTCATAGCGCATTACATTGATAGTTAAGTTACTTACAACACTAAGTGCTCATACTTGTTCTCATTGATTTTAAAGTTTGAGATTATTTATCGAAAAAGTTTTATAAACCAATTCACCCCCCCCCCTCTCTTGGTTAGTTTACTCTTGGGCTAACAGTTGTGTTGCTAGGTTAGAATAGAAAAGTTGAAATAGTGTAACTGTAATTCAAATTTAGTGTAAAATTTAGTGTATATGGGGTGGAGATGACCTTAGCAAAGATGGCATTCCTGAAGACTTCGCCACTCAGGTCCGATACTCCCAAACTCTCTGTGTTTCCATTTATGCAAAGTTGTTCTATGCTTGTAAATGGTGGAGAAATTGGAAATGAAAAATATATAATGGGTGGACTTTTTGAGATTTCGAATTAGTGGTAATGGATGGAAATTTGGGATATTTAATGCTCTTATTGTAAATTTTTCCTGTTTGGTCATGGTGTTGGTTGAAGAGAAGGTTTTGAACTATTGGGTTGGTGAAGTGCAATGCCAATAACAAAGCGTGGTAGTTTATGTATCAAAAATGGTCTGTCCGCACAAAATCAACATCCTCCTCCATTTCTTCAAAATTCAACACAAAATCTTCAAATTTCCTGCCAATCGCCACTCTCTCCGTTTCAAGGCTTATTCTGATATGTAAATGTCTAGTTCAACTGTGATGATTTAGTATTAACACTATTTTTTTCATTTTTACTTTCCATTGAATTTATATAGCCATATCCTACCGTCGGTTTCTACTACGAGAAACCGGTATGCTGGTAACTAATAAAAAATGAGGCAGCTTGCCCCACAGCCAAACCGCGTGAGTCGTCTTGCCGTTTACATTGCCATTTTTAGGTATACTCTGCACAACTTTAATGGCGGCTATCATCTTCAGTAACTAATCTGGATCGCTTCAATTTATTGGTTTTTCATTGACCTCCCCAAGCCACACACACAACGCACTAACCTCACTGATTGTCACGGTGATGCAATCGAAGTAGGAGATGTTATTTACAAGGGGACTGTCCCGTATATCCAGGACATTTTATTGCTGGCGTCAATGGCCTCTCTCTTCTTTACGTAATAATAATAACGAGTAGCAACTGATCCAGCACCACAATCAATTTCTCTCCCCCTTGCACTCTTCTGAAGAGGTTTGGCATTTCAGAGAAATTCATTCTTTGGTTTCAAGTGGCATGGGACAACAAGCTCAAGATCAAAATAGTTCTGTAATCGAGGAGGATTAGATCCATTTTCTCTTGTTGCCGATGAAATGTCAATTCTCGAAAATAATTTAAGGTCCATGGTGTAGGATATTGGTTAATAAATCGAGAATTGAAAATCGATCAAAGTGACTTCGTGTCGACTTCGGCTAAATACTCAAAAGCTCGGCTCAATTCGTTTAGGCAAAAATTGTTTGCCACTTCGCCGCTTCGAAGCGCACAAACAGGGATCGACCTGACCCGGTCAGGTCGAGGGGCAACGCCCCCGAAAGAGAATTTTGATTTCTCTGCATGTATTGAAGGTTATATTTGGCATTTCGAAAACTAATATCAAATGAATGAGAAATTACGAAAAATGACGAAAATCAGGTCAAAATATTTGACCGTGCGACCGCATGGTTAGTAAACCGCGCGATCACACGTCAAAATGAAGTCCGGTTTTTTTAGTAAAACCGTGCGGTCGCACGGTTGTCCGGCCACAATGCACCTTTTCATAAAGGTGCATTGTTTGGAAAGGGTGAATAGTTTGACCTCAACTATTTCGTCAACACCCTTTCATGATCTATAAATAGGACACTTTGGGTGTCACATTCCTCACAATTTGATATGCAAAACATCTCTCATTCTCTCTTCTCTCCAAAATCAAAATCATTTCATTTATTTTGATTTTCATTCATTTTCATCCTTGGAGTACATAAGCCTAAATTTGGTTCGTTGTACTTGTATTTTGGAGTGCTACAAACACAGGTGAAGCCGTTGTATCTTGGGAGTCGATTGCCGAAATCCGTAGGCACCGTTGCGGGGCAAATTCGACTTAAGGACAAAGAGTCCAACTCTTGCCTCGGCTTTGCCCCTACTTTTCTTCTTCTTCTTGATTGTACTTTCCTTGCCGTTACTATGTCCAATTTTCGGCTTAGAATTACAAATTTTCATTCTACTTATTTGGTGTCACTATTTACAAATTCCTCCTACACATGGTAGTTGCAGAGGTCCCGAAGCTTGCCATTGCGGCAGAGTACTTCTTCAAGATGGGAGTAGAAGGAAAGAGATTTCGACCCATGGTTTTACTGTTGATGGCAACAGCTTTAAATGATGCTACTATTAATACTTTGCCCACAGAATTACGCTCAAGACACCAATGTCTAGCTGAGATCACAGAGATGATTATTGATTCATGTTGCCAGCCTCTGTCATGATGATGTGTTGGATGATGCCGATACTAGGCGCGGGATTGGTTCATTCAACTTTGTGATGGGGAATAAGATAGCTGTTTTTGCCGGAGACTTGCTACTTTCTAGAGCTCTTTTTGCACTTGCCTCTTTTGAAGAATACTGAGGTTGTAAGTTGCAACCCTTATGGCAACAGCTGTTGATCAACGTTATAGCATGGAGTACTATATGCAAAAGACATACTACAAAACCGCGTCATTGATTTCAAATAGCTGCAAGGCAATTGCTCTTCTTGCTGGGCAAACGGCAGAAGTTTCAATTTTGGCTTATGAGTATGGCAAGAATTTAGGGCTGGCATATCAATTAATAGACGACATTCTTGACTTCACTAGCACATCAACTTCTCTAGGGAAGGGATCCTTGTCCGACATTCACCACGAAATTATTACTGCTCCGATATTGTTAGCTATGGAGGAGTTTCCTGATCTCCGAGCTATTGCTGATCGTGGAATATATTTAACGAAATATATAATTAGAATCACAACCCATCTGGAAACAGTTAGATGGGGGTGGTTGTACCATTCATGTGGAGTGACCACCCAACCATGGGCGACCACCTTATTGAGTGACTCACCAACGTACAATGAGGCATGGCCAATCCTTCTTTGAGGCAAAAAAGTCCATTGACTTATGTTCGAAAGGCCCAAAAAACTTTGAAGCCCAAAAATTTTATTTTGATGTTAAAAAAAATATAAAGGGAAAAATACATAAATAATGTGTTTTAAAATACAAATTTAAAAAATAAGACCAAACTTTTATAATTTCAAAAATTAGGTTATATTTAAAATTAATAAAGTAAATTAAAAAATAAAATTATTTTAATAAATATATTTATTAAGGTCACGTAATGTATAATTTCATGTCATAAAAGACAAATCTTTTAGGCCACAAATTTATTTTAGGCACAAGTCAAATTTGTAGGTCGCAAACTTATTTTTCGGCCATAGCTTTAATTTATTCGAGTTCACAACTTTAATTTATTTTAGGTCAAAACTCATAAATTTTTAACAATTTTTTTCGTCACAATTAATTTCAAGGTCACAAGTTGTAAATTAATTGATTCCTAATTATTTTTAGATCATAAATTATCAAATTATTAGGCCATTAATTCTTTTAAATCACAATTATCAAATTATTAGATCTCAATTGACTTATTAACTATTAGGTCAACAACTCATGATACCTACTCACGTCTCAAAACCAACCAGTCCACAATCATCACCATCTCAACACTGTCGTCGACGTTGCCACCATCACAATCGCCCCAACCAAGGAAAAAAAAAAAGAATACGCTACTATTTAAAAAAACAAAAAAATTACTTGAACAATTGTCCATGTCTCAACACTGCGTTGACGTTTTCTCGACACTGGAAAAAAAAAAACTGCTACTGTTAAAAAAATAAAAATAAAATAAAATTGCTTGAACGTCCGTTCGTGTCTCAACACCACAGCAACCACCACCGTTGCCTCGTGAATATCACCACTGCTTTTGCCACCGTGGCCTCTACCACCACCACAAGCAAATCTGCTTAATTTCCAAATCCCAAAACAAAAAATCCACTCCCTCCCTCAACACCGTCACCGCCGCACTTTCACGCCTCCTGTAACACCACCTACCAAATTTTTAAAAAGGCATATTGCCAGATCACAGTAGTGTCACTGCCTCGATCTTGCATCGGCGCTCCTTCGCTGCAAGATCAAAGCAGCGGCGCCTAATCCTCAATCAAGCAGCAGGACGCTGCTGCCAAAATGAGATGATGTGGCCGAAATACGGATAAAGGAGCGGAGGTGGAGTTGGCCGGATGAAGGAGTGGAAATTGCCGGATGAAGGAGAGGTGGCCTGATGAAGATTGTGAGAGTCAGAATATAGAATAGGAAAAGAGAGAAAAAATAATTAGGGTTTGATGTGAAGTGGTATGGTGTGTTATAGGGATAGGATTTAGATAATTAATTTAATTTATTAATTAATTAATTGTTAAAATTTTAATTAGAAGTTGAAATTTGAAGTTATACATGTTTGATCTTATATTTGAATTTGTATTTTTAAAAGTATGGTGGGTGTACTTTCCAAAATATAAATGAAATAAATTGGAGCACATTAATCTTTATTTTTGGCCCAATTGTTCTTAATTGGTAGTAGCAAGTCCAAACACAAATGATCATCCATACAATACTTTCAATATTTCAATTTCTTCCATTTTCTTCCCGTCTTCTTCTACAAGTTTTTAAATTTTTACTTTCAATCAAAGTGTCAAAAACTCAAGTGCATATAAACCATTGAATGTGATCAAGTGTCAACTGTTGGCACCACTAGAAAAGGATTGTATAAACTGTATACAAGGCCTGAAAGTAATTCTTCTTTTTTAAATATTGAAATGGGACAATTTCGACCTATATATGACTATCCTTATATTAAATTTTAGACATAAAATCATTAATTTCAATATTCTTAGTTTAAAAAAATTCGGGGGCTCATCCCCGAACCCTTAGGAGGGGTCTCCCCTCCACTCTCATATTTTTTTAGCTTCGCCCCGAAAACCTAATTTTAAAGTTCAACTCAAGTTTTGAGATTCACAAAACCAACACTACAATGAGATGTTGTCACTTAACCACCTTGAATTGGCAATCGCACTACGAAGGACTAGGGGTGGGCATTAATCCACCCAACCCGTTAAAACCGCCCAACTCAATCCACCCAATAAGTTTGGGTCGATTTTTGATGAAAATCGGGTTGAGTTGGGTTCTACAAAAAAAATTTTGGTCGGGTTGGATTGGATTGTGGGTTGAGTGAAAAATCCAACCCCACCCGACCCATTCCAACCCTACAATTTTTTTTAAAAAATAGGAACATTTAAATTTCAAGAATCTCAAACACATTTTATAATTTGGATGAAATTCAAATATGATTTGAACATATTTTAGTTTTATTAGCAAGTATTCAATTTATTATATTTGAACTTATTGTATTGTATATAATTGATTTGAAATAATAGTTGATTTATAGGCTTAATTTTTTAAATTTCAAGATTTTTTGCTAATTGGATCAAAGCTCAAATCATCCAATCCAATCCGACCGAAACTTGATTGGGTTGGGTTGAGTTGAGTTGAGTTGGATTTGAACTCTTACTTGAATTGTATTAGATTGATTTTTTATCAATCCGATCATGATCAATTGGGTTAGAATTGAACAAAAATCGAAGGGATAATTGTACATATTACTTACTTTAGATAATAAAACTGATTTTTACTACCCAAACAAAAAATTTTGAAAAATACTTCATTGTTACTAAAAAAAATTGAAAAGTATCATAGGTATCATACTCTGATACTAACATATTCGAGAAGTATCAAAAGAATCAGATTGTGATACTTCACGTATTTATGAAGTATTTTTCAGTTTTTACGATTTTATTATAAGTAATTTTCAATTTTTATAAAATTCAAGTAAATTTCAATTTGATCCCTAAAAGTAGTGTAATTATGTGAATGGTTTTGTTCTCTTGCCAGATGTCTGACAGGAGAAGGTGCCAGATGTCTGGTAGGAGAACAATTCTAATTATGTGAATAGCCCAAAATCGAACCAATCCAATCCAACCCAAGTCCACTCAATAGGACGGTTGGACTATCCTATACATGGATTTCTCGTAATCTAGGCTGTAACCCCCGGCTTTGAACCGAGTAATTAATACCCACGTGTCAATATCGTAACGGCTCTATAAGTTCTTGGCCCTCCATGACCATCGAGGCACATTAATATCGCAGTTCTTGTGGGCCCCTTTTTTTGACACAGTACCCATTACATAAAGTGGGTCCAAAACATCTCTCCAACTCCAAGAGAAAATAAACATGGCCTCTGTTCACCGCCACCCCGCACCGCCGCGCAACCCCCACCAAGATTATGAACCAGAAGAACATGATCTCCCTCCCGATCCCCTTCTCGGTGGCCCTCATGATTTCAAAATCACTGCCGGCGGAACTTCTTCCGGTACAGAAGAAACAGACCCATTGTTACCACGTTCACCGCCTCAGCCTTCTGACTTCATGCCTTTGTTGAAGCAAGAACCCGTAGAGAATGAGATGGACGGGTCCATCCATGTTGGTGTTGCGGCTCCTTCTCCGCTACAGTCGGTTGCGGTTTTGGCGGAGTCGGCGAAAAGGTCATCCAAGGATCGTCACACAAAGGTGGAGGGACGCGGGCGGAGAATTCGCTTACCGGCGGCTTGCGCGGCCCGAATTTTCCAATTGACAAGGGAGCTCGGCCATAAGTCCGAAGGGGAGACCATTAGCTGGCTCCTTGAGCGGGCGGAGCCTGCCATAATCGAAGCCACTGGCACTGGGACCGTACCCGCCATCGCCGTCTCTGTAAACGGTGCTATAAAAATCCCGACGGCAGCAGTCTCCGATGAAGAACTCATCGCAGACAGTGCAAAAAAGCGAAGAAAAAGGTCCACTAACGATGAATCATATGCCACTAACGATTCTTCAGTAATTGCACCTCTGGCTCCCATTGCACCCAGAGGCCTTGTCCCAATTTTCCCGGGGACAATTTTCATGATCCCATCTACAGGTGGCGCCTCCACAATTACCACCGCTGGGACGTCTAACCACCCACAATTTTTTACCATACCCGCCACCACAGCGACACCTCTTTACGGTGTATCAGGTGGGCTCATGTCAAATTTCCTTTCTAATAATCAACCAGCAATGAACGTGAGCTTTGGTACTACAACTAGTGGTGCCACCAGCGGCGGACAATCTGGGGAGAAGATGGCGAACAGTACAACTTCAATAGCGAGTAGTACAACAAGTGCAACACAGTTGCTTCAGTTTATGGTTGGTTCAGGGACAGGAAATCGTGACCAATCACCATCTTAGTTCTTAGAGACTATTAGGTCACATTTTGATTTTTTTTTTTTTTTTTTTTTTTAAAAAAAAAAACAGACGAACTGCAATCTTGATGGTCCCCAATATCGGATTGCTCATTGTTATCTAATTAGATTGTTATCGGAGAAACTATATAAATAATTTTAACAGTTGGAACTGTTACTACAAAACCACTTCGTAATTTTGTGTGCGACAAATGTTTTCATGGTAGATAATTTGATCAATTCGAAATATAGAAACTTTTTCAATGGTTGTAGTCTAATTATTGACTTTATTATGTTTAATTAATTTTTCTGTTGGCTTGTAATCTGTATGACATTATCATTATATTTTCGTAAATTTTACATTATTACGATTGTGTCATTATCCACCCCTATAAATAGGGGCTTATATTACTCATTTGAAATACAATTAAGAGAAGCAATTTCTCTCATTCTCTCTCTATCTCTCATTCTTGTTTTTATATTTTTGATAATTTTACAACATTTTGTTTTATTTTTAATTTTTGTGACCAATCTAGTGTAAGTGGCTTGAGGATTGGTGCAAGTGGGGAGTGGACCCCGTACTCTATTGTACGAGTGTGGTCCACCGCCAGTTTCGAGGTAGGCAAAAGGTGGTCCCCGCCGTGGCTGCAGCCCTTACCACCTTTTGCGGTGGGAGTTGGTGGCTTACAGTTCATTTTGCATGCATACAAATATACAATGCTCAGATGCATTTTGGGAAACGTCTCATTTGATCGAGACACTTGGCCCATCTCCAACCATGTGCATCAAATTTGTATAACTTTTGTACCAAATTGATTAAACTTTTAGTGGTTAATCAGTAATCACTATTTCATCTCCTACATCAAACGAACATTATATTTTTTATTTTATTTTATTTTTAATTTGCAACAATTAAGTTAATTGAAAAACTATTTAATTGACTATCCTTAAGCAACATTAATTTATAAAATAAAAAAAAATCAAAAATTTTAATGATTTATCGGGCTATTAAATTATTAGCATTTGCATGTTGTATTTCATTTAATTTTTTTCATATTGATGTTTTGTGTAGTGTTTTATCTTCGTCGTATTTATAAAATATGTAACCTTTAATTTTTTAGTGAGTAATTTATTTTAATTTTTAAAATTATTATTAATTACTAAATTAATACAAATATTTATGATAATAAAATTAACAATTAAATAAACACATTCATACATCAATGAAATAAAAATACAAGAAAGCTATACAAGGAACATAGATGAAAGAAAAAGATTTGTTAGCATATATGTAAAGATATTTTTGGAATTAAAAAAAAAAAGAAAAAAAAAATTGAAAAACTGAACGGCAAAATTGCACTAAATCAATAGCAACACTGTTGAGAGCAACAAATTGGTGCTCACTTTTACACCTAATTATTGGTGCTCAGTTGGTGTGAAAATCTAGCACTACCAATTTGGGTGGGAATATGGAGAAATGGCCAGCCCAATTTGTCATTTTATGGAAATGGCCTTTGATCAAATTTTTTTTATTTAAAATAATAGTAATAAAAATAAATTTTATTGTTTCCTAATATAACCTTCAGTTTCAATTTCAAAAAACGTCTCCCATTTCAAATACTCAATTAGAATTACCCGACTCTTAACCTACCCCTTCGACTTCTCCTCTCCTTTCCGGGTTTCCCTTGGTTTTCTTCTTCGACAAAACGAATTAGGCAGACATCTTCTTCTTCTTCTTCTTCTTCTTCTTCTTCTTCTTCTTCTTCTTCTGCAAATTCAAGAATTGGTGCATTCTTCAAAAGGGTTCTTTGGATTTGGGTATAATCTTCTCAGAGGCTGTTCTGGTACGGGTTCTCTACTTGATGTCTTCACTTTCTTCACCTATTCACTTGGATCATACACTGAACCGCCACGCTTCTTAGCTAGTTGCTTGTGTTGTTTCTTTATTTTAAGCATTGTAATTGCGTGATGTTTTCTTGGGATTCTTTTTCTGTAATTTTGACAAATTTTGACAAGTTCTTAATATTTGGTAGATTAACCTACCATCAGGGGGTTAACCTACCTCAGTGTCGGTTAACCTACCCTCAGCAATCTGTAAATCGCCCTTTGATGGTAGGTTAACCTATCGAGAACCCTGAATTGTGACAATGATTTGTATGATTTGGTGAGGTTATGTGGCTCGATTTGTTTACCTTCGGTTACTAGTTTTGGATATTGTTTCCTTCTCTTCCAAGTAGGATTAAAATGATGTAGTAATTTATACCGAATCTCTGTTGATGATGCCATGAAAAAGGATATAATGAAGAGTTAACAGATGGCTTCTAAATCTAATTTGATGTATTCTTAATTTTTGTTTGTGAAGAGGTAGGTTAACCTACCCTAGAATCAAAAGGTCGGTTAACCTACCATTACCATCAGGTATTAACCTACCATTACCATTAATGAATTGATACCTGATGGTAATGGTAGGTTAACCGACCATATGGTATATGGTCGGTTAACCTACCATTACCATCAGGTAAGGGTAATGGTAGGTTAACCGACCACGGTTAACCTACCATTACCCTTACCTGATGGTAATGGTAGGTTAACCGACCATGTTTGGTAGGTTAACCTACCTGATCGTAATGGTAATGGTAGGTTAACCTACCAACTTTGGTCGGTTAACTAACATTTTGTTGTTAGAACTTTCTTTTGAACAGTGTATTGTTATTAAATATTTTTCTGTGTTTCTTCTTTATTTCCTTGTCCATTTTCATAGCGTAATTAGCACACCCATTTGACTAAAATTGTCTTATATTATGCAGGATGGAGTTTCAAATGGACATCAATGATCGGTTTACAGGAAAATGTACGAACCTCTGTAACCTAGATGCTATAGATGAGGTTTATAGCGTACTGGATGCAAATCATCGACAAGCTTTCCGTCGGTCTTGTTTTCGAAAATTCTATCTTATGAGAAAAATGCAGTTATCTGGCCAACTCATCCATGGTCTAGCATTGAGAATGCTGAAGTCCGAGAATAAGAATGAGCTATGGTTTGGAGTCGGGAATAACAAGGCTGCTTGATTTTCATTCGAAGAGTTCACTCTGATTACGGGGCTGAACCCCGAGGATGAAGCATTGTACAAAGATCAAATACCGGTGACCAATAGACTGGCAGAGACATATTTTAACGGAGCTAATAAGATTGTTCCCGCCCAGTTAAAACTTGCCTTTGACAATTGCGAAGAAATGGAAGACAAGTACAAATTGGGTTTGGCATATGTCTATGAGTCAGTTTTGAGATCCAAACACTACAAGACATCTATTGATATGCATGTCTTGAATATAGTCGACGATAGGTATTTATTTAATCAATATCCAATGGGAAGAAGGTGCTATAATAGCACGATACATGCTTTTTTGAGGAGTTGGGGAGAAATTGCAACAAAACTCAAAGAGGGGGGGGAAGAGCGTCTATAATTATTCCCTTGAGGGTTTTCCTTACGCATTGCAGGTAAATAGCAAACACTTGTAGTTCTTTATACTGTGCTTTATTTTTAGATGTGAGAATGAATAAATGATCATGTCTGTTTGTAGGTATGGGCTTATGAGGCTTTGTCGGCCATTGGCAATGATTTTGCAACTAGGAAACCGGTGATTAAAGTTCCGAAGATGGTGAACTGGACGGCTACTGGAGTATTTGAACAAAATGAAATCAGTTCCGTTTTAGACCATCCACAGGTGAGTAACTGTTATATGGTATTATTTTATTACCTTCACACAATAATGTAAATGGTATGTAAATATTAACTCTGTCAACTTTTTAGCTTGAAGTTCGTGTCAGACTAATGGCTACAGAGGTTGAGAAGAGGCAACGGCACATGCAATTGTTTGAACCTTTTTCAAGACGAGCAGACCCAGTCCTTGATGCTTATATCCACGAGGATGGAGGTGATGTTATGGCTGATAATGAAGGAGGGGACGACAACGTGGATCTTCTCCAGGGAGATAGAGTCTCTCCTCTTCGACATGATGAAGATCCAGGCAGTGGGAGAGATCAGATTTCTTCACCAAGACAGGTATAGATAACCTACCAAAGAGGTCGGTTAACCTACCGTTGACCACCACTTTTGTATGTTCACCTACCATCAAATTCAAAAGGTAGGTTAACCTACCAAAGAGGTCGGTTAACCTACTGCTAACCGACTACTTTGGTAGGTGATAACCTACCATCAAATTCAAAAGGTAGGTTAAACTACCAAAGAGGTCGGTTAACCTACTGTTAACCGACCACTTTGGTAGATGTTAACCTACCATCAAATTCAAAAGGTAGGTTAACCTACCAAAGTGGTCGGTTAACCTACCTCTTTGGTAGATGTTAACCTACCATCAAATTCAAAAGGTAGGTTAACCTACCAAAGAGGTCGGTTAACCTACTGCTAACCGACCACTTTGGTAGATGTTAACCTACCATCAAATTCAAAAGGTAGGTTAACCTACCAAAGTGGTCGGTTAACCTACCTCTTTGGTAGATGTTAACCTACCATCAAATTCAAAAGGTAGGTTAACCTACCAAAGAGGTCGGTTAACCTACTGCTAACCGACCACTTTGGTAGATGTTAATCTACCATCAAATTCAAAAGGTAGGTTAACCTACCAAAGTGGTCGGTTAACCTACCTCATTGGTAGATGTTAACCTACCATCAAATTCAAAAGGTAGGTTAACCTACCAAAGAGGTTGGTTAACCTACTGCTAACCGACCACTTTGGTAGATGTTAACCTACCATCAAATTCAAAAGGTAGGTTAACCTACCAAAGTGGTCGGTTAACCTACCTCTTTGGTAGATGTTAACCTACCATCAAATTCAAAAGGTAGGTTAACCTACCAAAGAGGTCGGTTAACCTACTGCTAACCGACAACTTTGGTAGATGTTAACCTACCATCAAATTCAAAAGGTAGGTTAACCTACCAAAGTGGTCGGTTAACCTACCTCTTTGGTAGATGTTAACCTACCATCAAATTCAAAAGGTAGGTTAACCTATCAAAGAGGTCGGCTAACCTACTGCTAACCGACCACTTTGGTAGATTAATACCTACCTCTTTGGTAGGTTAACCTACCTCTTTGGTAGATGTTAACCTACCATCAAATTCAAAAGGTAGGTTAACCTATCAAAGAGGTCGGTTAACCTACTGCTAACCGACCACTTTGGTAGATATTAACCTACCTCTTTGGTAGGTTAACCTACCTCTTTGGTAGATGTTAACCTACCATCAAATTCAAAAGGTAGGTTAACCTACCAAAGAGTTCGGAGGTTAACCTGCCCTCAAATTCAAAACCCACCTACCGTTAACCGACCACTTGGGTATGTTAATAGGACTTTGCTGTTTAATCTTTTTGTGATTTTCTTTTATTCCCTTGTCCATTTTCTTATTAAATTAATGCTTATTTTTAATTATTTGATTTGCTTAGGTTCCATCTTCAGTACCTGATGCTGCACATGAAAATCTACATGCTAGTCAGCAGGCTCCTCATGTACATCAGCCTTCTCACGATTTGGACTTCATATTGGAGGGCTTGAGGACGCACATTGACCAGATTGTTGCTCCTAGATTGTTCAATTATATGGATCGGATGGAGGAGCGACTGCGATCAGATATACTACTAGTAAACAACAAAGTTGATAGCATGATGGAGTGGATGCAGCGCAATCAAACAAATGAAAATTATCAGTACTGGGAGGATGGGCCCAATGATGGATGGGGTGTAGGTGGAGGATGTGAGGGAGAGGGAGAGGGAGGTGAGGGATACGGAGGAGGCTGGGGTAAGGGATACGGAGGAGGCGGAGATGAGGAGACGGAGGAGGCAGCTCCTAGGGATATAGAGGAGGGGGAGGTGAGGGATACGGAGGAGGATGAAGTGAGGGAGACAGAGGTGGCAGCTGCTGGGGATACAGAGGAGGCGGTAGAGGTGTGGGAGACGGAGACGGTAGAGGTGAGGGAGACGGAGGTGGTGGAGATTAAGGAGACAGAAGTAGCGGAGATTAGGGAGACGGAGGAGGTAGAGATGAGGGGTACGGAGGAGGCGGGTGTAAGGGAGGCGGAGATAAAGGAGACAGAGGTGGCAGCTCCCTGGGATATAGATGAAGCAGAGGTGAGGGAGACGGAGGTGGCATCTCCTATGAATGATCCTCCTACGAGACAGGCGGCCAGAACATATTCACGTAATAAGAGAAGTCTGGCCGGTCAAATACCCGAAGCTGATGTGAGACCAATGGAAAAGCGACTTCCAAAACGATCAAAGTACTTATCTTCTCCATTCACAGCCGAGGGAAAGAAGAGAAAATTTGAGGATGGCTCAACATTTCTTCCCTTTCAGAAGATTGATCCAGTGAAGGAGAAGACATTTGATACTTGGTATTCACAATTAAAGGACGGGTAAATATCCTATCTATATTTTTATCAATTCAATTTTTTATAATTTATGTCCTTTAGTTGATATTGTCCTTTTTAGTGTCGCATACGAGTTAGACTGGGTCAAAATAAATGACGCGAAGAAGTGGTTTAAGGAGGTCATGGATTCAGGTGCCTGGCTCGACTCCTATGTAAGTAAAACTTAAGGATTTGATCACATTTTATATGTTTTTTTCTGAGCTATTTGATAATATATTTTTTTTTTTTGCCTTCAGCATGTTGATTTGGCGATGTATTTGTTGCGGCTTCGGGCAAAGAACTACCCAAAGACATTCAACAGACCCGTTGCTATACTGGACAGTACATTTCTGAATCTTTTACAGTTTGCTTTGACGGAGGGGATCCAATGCGTAGAGAGTTTCATAGATGGTGATTCTCCAAAGTTGGGTAAGAGATGGCGAGATTGTACACATCTGTACATACCTGTTGTAGAAAATAGTCATTGGTTTGCGGTTGAGGTATGTTTCGACGAAGAAACTATATATGTGTATGACCCGGATAAAAGTTGCCTTACGGAAGGGCAATTGAAAAACATATTGAACCCACTGACTACACTTCTGCCGAGCCTTTTAAAGAGAGCAGGCATATCTACTATGAATGGCAATTTTACAATTGAAAGGGTCGAGAACACTGCAAAGCAAAGTACACAGTAAGTTTTTTTTAGTACGATAAATATTGTGTCCATACTGTTCTTCTATTTTTCTACAAAAATATACTCATTCTTTATTATCTCATTAATTGCAGAGGAGATTGTGGTATTTTTACCATTAAATTTATTGAATTTTTAATTGCTGGAGAGGAAGCTGAGAAAGTCCGTAACCTGTATATGCTCCAGTGGAGAAAGAAATTGGCGATTGATTTACACGGACTTGATTATGATCCTTAAATTTCTATAACTGAATGTTCTTTGTATTTTTCTAAATTACAATATCTGTAAATGACTATAATTTTTGAATATATTTTTTGGGATTTTCATGACCTGTCCACTTGCATATATCAATTTTTGGGTACTGGTAGGTTTTTCAGCAGGTTAACCTACTCATAAAAACTCAGGTCGGTTAAATGGTAGGTTAACCGACCTTTAACCTACCCGTTAACAGACGTGGTCGGTTACTGGGTAGGTTAACCTATTAGTAACATATCAGGTAGGTTAAATGGTAGGTTAACCGACCTTTAACCTACCGTTAACAGACGTGGTCTGTTACTGGGTAGGTTAACCTACTACATATCAGGTAGGTTAACCGACCTTTAACCTACCCGTTAACAAACGTGGTCGGTTACTGGGTAGGTTAACCGACCTAGTCGGTTTTTGAGGGGTTAAACGACTGAATAACCTAAACCCTAAAAAACCGACTAGGTAGGTTAACCTACCCCTTAACCGACCACTTTGGTTAATAGGTCGGTTAACCTACCTTTAACCTACCTATTAACCGACTTGATTAGTTAATAGCTATTAAAACGTTCGATCAATTATTAAGTTCATTATTAAGTGTGACGTGAACCATCGATTTTACCAATCGAGGTCCTACTGTGGCATCTTCATCAAATCTATTAAAACGTTCTATCAATTATTAAGTTCATTATTAAGTGTGACGTGAACAATCGATTTTCCCAATCTGAATCAACATTAGCAACTTTCTCAAATCTGTCGCTAACGTTTGATAAATTATTAAATTCATTATGTGTGAAATTGGACGAAGGATTTTACCCATCGAGGTCTTACGTTGGCATCTTTCTCAAATTTATTAAAACGTTTGATCAATTATTAAGTTCATTATTAAGTGTGACGTGAACAATCGATTTTACCAATCGAGGTCCTACTGTGGCATCTTCATCAAATCTATTAAAACGTTCTATCAATTATTAAGTTCATTATTAAGTGTGACGTGAACAATCGATTTTCCCAATCTGAATCAATTAGCAACTTTCTCAAATCTGTCGCTAACGTTTGATAAATTATTAAATTCATTAAGTGTGAAATTGGACGAAGGATTTTACCCATCGAGGTCTTACGTTGGCATCTTTCTCAAATTTATTAAAACGTTTGATTAATTATTAAGTTCATTAAGTGTGACGTAAACAATCGATTTTACCAATCGAGGTCCTACTGTGGCATCTTCATCAAATCTATTAAAACGTTCTATCAATTATTAAGTTCATTATTAAGTGTGACGTGAACAATCGATTTTCCCAATCTGAATCAACATTAGTAACTTTCTCAAATCTGTCGCTAACGTTTGATAAATTATTAAATTCATTAAGTGTGAAATTGGACGAAGGATTTTACCCATCGAGGTCTTACGTTGGCATCTTTCTCAAATTTATTAAAACGCTTGATTAATTATTAAGTTCATTAAGTGTGACGTAAACAATCGATTTTACTAATCGGGATCAAGTTTAGCAACTTTCTCGAATCAATCAAAACGTTCGCTCAATTAGATCAAGTGTGACGTGTTGAATTTATCGAATCTTTCTTTTTGGTAAATGACTAAAAAATTTGAATTTATTGTTTAGGATTTTCATGACATGACTTGTATAGGTCTAATTTGATTGTATTTACTAGTAGGTTTTTCAACAGGTTAACCTACCTACTAACCGACGTGGTCTGTTACAAGGTAGGTTAACCTACCCCTTAACCGACCACTTTGGTTAATAGGTAGGTTAACCTACCTAGTCAAGACGTTTCAAACCCCATCCTAGTCGGTTAACTGGTCGGTTAGAGGTCGGTTAACCTACCTATTAACCGACCAAATCGGTTCGAAGGTAGGTTAACCTACCTATTAACCGACCAAATCGGTTCGGAGGTAGGTTAACCTACTACAGAACTGAATAGCATGCATATACGCTATTTGATCAGTATGGTAACCTTATAAATATGAACAATTAATACTACCACAATTACTAGTCTATTGTTTTATTGGATAGTGGTACTCGATCATTACATCGTAGTTGGTTGTGCCCAGATGCACCACACCTACCACACTTACGTGTCGTAGAAAACTCTCCGGTCGATGGTATCCTGCTTTTGCGCTTACGTCCACTTTGTCTTGGTTTCATCAACGGTGGCAAGCTATTCAACGTCCACCTAAGGTGTTCTGGAACCTCCCAATCAATTTCATTTGGTAGAGGCATTATAGTATCAGAGTATGCTGCTTTCCAAACTGTAGTAGTATAATATGGAGAGCACAAATCATATG
Organism: Ligustrum vulgare; assembly: GCA_963555705.1. Taxonomy (NCBI): domain Eukaryota; kingdom Viridiplantae; phylum Streptophyta; class Magnoliopsida; order Lamiales; family Oleaceae; genus Ligustrum; species Ligustrum vulgare. The sequence goes on along the minus strand of OY743172.1, from coordinate 41,433,693 downwards.
CAGAATTCCCTGCCTGTCTTGAAGCAGCGATAGCGTGCTCACATGGAAACTTATCCAACTGAAACTGCCCACATGTGCAAGTTATATCGATTAAGTTAACAACAAAGTGCTTGATTCCATTACCCACATCAAACATATATTCATCCATAGGATCCGCTACGAACTTCTTGGACAACTCAAGTTTATTCCGAATTTTTTTCTCCATTGCCGGGGTTAGATTACTTGTACAGTTTTCTGCATTGATGCGCCTCTTATAAAACCATTTTTGCAATTTGCACCTGATATACTCAACCAAAGCAAGTACTGGACACTCTCGAGCTTTTCTGAATACCGAGTTCAGCGACTCTGCATTATTTGACGTCATGATGTTGTAACGGATCCCTGTAAAGTGTGACCTAGTCCAATTTTTATAGTCCGCCTCTTTTAAATAACCCCAAAGGTCGGGGTTCCTGCTAAGAATCTCATCCATATGTTTATTAAATTCTTCAACTGTATATGCATATGCCGCTTTCTTAAACAATGACACCATCCCGGAGATGCGATACTTGGCCTTTATGTTGCCTTGTATATGGTATATGCAATGAGCATGATGCGAATTAGGAAAAACATCTCTTACACCTTTGAGTAGACTCCCATTCCTGTCAGACATAAATACCAGATCTTCAATATCACCAATTATTGTCTTCAATTTTTCAAAAAACCAGTTCCATGACTCATTATTCTCAGAATCTACTATGCCCCATGCGAGAGGATAGATTTGCATATTTCCATCTTGACATGTTGCCACTATCAGTGTACCTTCATATTTTTCTTTCAAGAATGTTCCGTCCACAGAAATTACTCGCCGCATCGATGAGTGAAATCCTCGAATGCATGGTCCAACCGCCATAAAAAAGTACTTGAAGCGATGACTACTTGGATCGGTGTCAACACATACCACTGTGCCAGGATTAGATCTAACCAAATTGTGGGAATACACCGCCAATCTAGCATAGCTACCATCAGGTGAACCCATTAATATCTCTAAGGCACGTTCTTTAGCCGTCCATGCTTTCTGATAGCTCATACTTACCCCAAACTCCCGACGAATGTCACTGATGATGTTTACAGGTCTGTATTCTTGATTTGGATTTTGAAAATTATGCATGACATGTGTACCGATAACCCATGACCTCGCTTGTCTATGATCATTTCTATGTATACCCAAAGAACAAGTATGTTCACGTACATAACGACGAACTTCAAAATAATCACACTCCTTGTACTTCGTAGCATGCAAACGCCATTTGCAACTATCATCTATGCAAATAATTCTGTATGTACTCTTATTTGATTTTTTAACTTTGAATTCAAAGTTGTGCTTCAATGCAAGCAAATGAATGTGTTGTTGTAGATCTTTCTTGTTCTCAAACACCTGATGATCTTTCAAATCCTCTTCCTCAGGAATCACATGTGACGTATGAGCGTACCTTAAACTTGATCCAGCCTCAAATGTGTGGCTTGATGTGCTACCACGTGCAGACAATGCAACAAGATCCTCATTAGTAAAACGAATTTCAGCTTCATTCCGTTGAACTAGTTCTTGTCCACATGTAGGTAAATTAACATTGTTCCCATTTTCCTCAATAGTGTCACCATTGTTGTTTCGAACAACCTCCAAATCATTCCAGTAATCATCTAAACCGCAATTCCCATCATTGTCATCATCCAATCTCATCTCAGAATCTACATCATTACGGACCTCGTCTTCAAATTCATCATTAACTGCTACATGTTCATGTTCAACATGATCTACAACATGTCCGTGTTCAACTGTGTTTATTGTATGTTCAAGTTCAACATGATCTATAGCATGTTCATGTTCAACAATACTTGCTTCAAATTCACGTTCAATGAGATTCTTGCTCACAATTGTTACACAAAGGGGAGACTGACCTTTTCTGTTAAGTTCTAGGAGCCATTTCACTTGCCTATCTGAAGTAATCTTGACTGGTGGAACAGAAACTTGTGTATTATTATCAAGGAAAAGAAATCTCATCTCCAAAGTGTGTAAAGAAGAATCAATATGAAGAAGCTCTTGTACATCATGATATAATTCTGTATACGTTGCATTTTTTGACAAAAAAATTGCTTCTGTTGCTTCTTCATTGCTCCAATTCCATATCCATTTAGATTGATCATTCTTCACAAACTCACCATAGTAACAAATAGGAATTAATGTAGTATCATTCATATCTGCATTTAAAAAAATTGAAAAATGTTACGTGTTAACACCAGAATTTATTAAAGGAATTTTTTTTGAACAATTAAGCAAGCAGATTAACAATTGGTTAGCAAACTGCAAAGTTGGTTAACAGACTTCACTCAGGTAGGTTAACCGACTTTATTGGTCGGTTAACCAACCTACTGCAAAGTTGGTAACCTACTTACTGAAGTAGGTTAACCGACCAATGAGGTAGGTTAACCGACTTCATTGGTCGGTTAACCTACTTCAGTACGTAGGTTAACCGACCTCATTGAAGTAGGTTAACCGACCTCACGAGGTCGGTTAACCTACTTCAATGAGGTCGGTTAACCTACTTCAGTAAGTAGGTTAACCAACCTCATTGAAGTTCGGTTAACCTACTTACTGAAGTAGGTTAACCGACCAATGAAGTCGGTTAATCGATCTGTGTGCGTAAAATCATATTACCCGCTGTCTAGAATGAGATTTTTGCAATGGATGAAGTTTATACTAAAAAATTCATCCCAAAACAAGCAAAACTGATATAAATACAATTTAAACAAATTAAAGCACCTCAAAATAAGATTAATTTTGGGATATCTTACCAATATCAAATGCATAAAACTTAGGGTTTTTATCAACATTTGAGAAGATGATGAATAGTTCTGTAACAAATCCAAAGAAGGTGGAGAAGATCACAGATAGTAAAACTGAGTTTATTATAATGTGGGTAGCTGGGGGGAGGATCTTTGTTGATGGACACGATTTTGAGAGAGAGAGACGTTGGTTTTCTCTTGAGGATTTTTCAGTCCTTCTAAATTGTTAGGTAAGTTTGAAAATTTATCAAGATAACAAGGATAATTTAGTCTTTGTATAAGGATGGAGGCCATTTTAACTTATCAAACAAAAATTTGCCCTTTGACTTAATGTCTTTTGACTGTGGCCCTTTCAATAAATCCCCCACCAATTTGGTGCTGAGCACTGAATCAAAATGCTCTGCTAGGATAAAGCGTTTTACTTATGTGTTCCGATTAAAGTTTCCCTCCTCGGTAAAGATTAATTTTTTTTTTTTTTTTTTTTTTTTTTTTTTTTTTTTTTTTTTTTTTTTTATCTAAATCAAATATCAACAATCAATTTTAATCACATATTTATATTTTAAGAGACCTATAATTTTTTAACTACTTATCATCAACTCTGATCAAAATTTATTAAAAATTTAATTTTAATCTTCACCAAACAAAGACATACAATACATAATACGTAGCAAGTAGTAAACATTATGAGTATATGCGTGTCTATGCGAATAATCAATTTTGATTTGGTACCATTCACGGGTACTAGATATGGTGCAAATTATTATTTTATTCAATTTTTATTAATTTGAAATTTCATTTTTCACACCCTTTATACTCTCCCCATCCCCTCCTGACAACTTTTCCCAAAACAATTACAATTTTGCTACCCTCACAATGAGGGTCATAATGAGAATGTCAATTTGTCTACGTAGCGCAATTCTTGTTTTTCATACATCACATCATCTTTTAAATCAATAACAATAACACTTCCACATCACCAAATTGCCATCTATATTGTCAAAATAATTGTGCACTTAGATTAATTCAAACAATTATAAACCACAGTCCCACCTCAATGCACCCCCACCCCGTCAATAAATCTAAACCTTTAATTTTGTATGCAGCTTATATATTCTTTCTAAAAATGGATTATTTTTTAACTTGTATTATATTGTGAACTTGATCAACTAATTTAGTTAATTTAAAGTGTAATTAATAATTACTATGTTGTTTTGAGATGTTATTTTGACCATTCAGGAAATAGGAAAAACAATTCAACCTTCACAAAAAGAATAAAATAGTAATACAATTTTCAATTCCACACAAGTGCTGCTCGAAAAAACATATAATTATAAATTGTGTACAGTTACATAAGCAACTCGAGAACAATGGACACAGGTCCTTCGGAAAGTCGTTGTTTAGGAAACCATGGAAACCATAGCAGTTGTTGTTATCAATACTGATGTACCTACCATGATGTGTTTCATCTAGGGACGAGTCAAGTCGAGCTGGCTCGCGAGCCGAAGATCAAGGCTCGAGCTTGATTCGAGCTTTTAAGGGTCGAGCTTTTTTTGGCCTGAGCCGAGCCGAGCTAAAGCTCATCCCCAAAAATAAGGCTGGACTCGAGCCTAGTCGAATCAAGTCCCGAACTTTTAATTTTTTAAAATTTTTATAGCAAAAAATCATAAAATTTGTTTGAAAATGTGTATATATAGCAAGTTGGACCGAGCTCGTGGTCAAAATTGATTGCTCAAGCTCCCATCGAGCTTTTTTAGCGGGCCTTTTTTTTTGTTCGAGCCGAGCCGAGCCGAGTCAAAGCCCGTCTCTCAAGAAAAAGCTCGGCTCGAAATCTCGAGCCACAAGCCGAGCTTAGCCCGAGCTTTTTTCGAGCCGAGCTCGAGCGGCTCAAGCCGACGAGCCGTTTTGCCATCCCTAGTTTCATCAAACGAGAACTGTGGGTGATAAGATCGTCCACAAGATGCGAATTGAAAATGCATAAAAAACAACTATAAGCAATAAGACAACTTTAATATGATTAATGTCTATAAACACTAAACAAAAAAAAAATGAGTAAAGAAAGTTTAAAATATCTAGACTAAAGTGTGGAACAAGTTCTTCTATCGTGTCCATTACAGTCACACGCACCACAATTTTTAATCTTCATCTGGTAGTCATCGTTTGTCTTTCCCTCCTTTGAGCAGACAAACATTTTCCATTTATTTTCTATCCATGTACTAAACCCAACTTCTCATGCATATTGATTGTAAAAATTGTATTCATAGCCGGGTGTGCCAAATTGTTGACTAGTTTTAGGAATTAAACTGATTATAACTTAGGGAACAAAAACATTGTCATCACTTTCCATTCAAATAAAATTTAACAGAATTATCAAAATAGTGAATATAGTTTAACAATTTCAAAATTTCTCCACAAATATATTCATGCAGAATTTGTCCTCAAACATATTTATTTCTATGTTTCTTCAGCGATTTTTAATTGTTTTAGGAAAATTGTAGGAGGGGTGAAGTATAAAGGATGTGAAAATTTTTCAAATTGTGTCAGAGGATTAAACCAAAAACAAATGAATAAAATAATATTATTGACACATATTCGATACCCGTTAAGGGTACCAGATCAAAATTGTGCGAATCATATGAATAATTATACGTTTTTTAATTTTTTTAGAAAATATCGATAAAACATTTTAATTATGTGCTCAGATCAAAGTTCTAAAATGCGCAAGACGTGACAATACGTTTTTGATCTAGCCTCAAGCATTACAAGTATACTTTTTTCTACGAAGCATATATATATATATATATGAAAAATGTGAAAAAGTGAATGATAAATTTCAACCCATGTAACTCCCATGTCTTACAATTGATGGTGGTTAAATTAGCCTTATTAATTGGGGAGTTATGTGTGTGAAGTTATGTTATAACTCCTTTGCATGGTATATAATCAATCTCCCCACTCTTTTGAAAAACAAGAAAATAATTGTTTTGTCAAGACACATTTGTTCTATATTTTGTCCATAATTTTCTTTTGCCCTTTAGGTGATTGTTCATACATAAGTTCGGTTCGTCGGAGTTATAACTTTGTGTTGAATTAACTACTCAACCTCCATTATATCCTGTGAGGAAGAAGCTCAAACAAACATCAAGCACAGATTGGTGAGAGGGCGAATCTGTTTTAAGAAAACTGTATTTGCACAGGTCTCGGTTCCAGATTTTTCTCGAATTTACAATTTTGGTTTTCATTAATATTTATATTATTGTGGATTCATTTTTTTGTTTGTTCTTTTGTTAATCAAATTCGACAATTATTTTCCTACAAACTTAAAACAAATTCGATCAAAACAAAATTTGATTATTTGAAAGAACAAACAAGAATTATATTATTTCATGTTGATTTCCAAAAATCTAATTGAAATAACAAAGAAGCAGCAAGTTGACAGCCGTTGACTCAAGGGTTATTTGATTTGATTCTTATACAAAAGTGTCACCAATCTGTGCTAATTTTTTAGTATATGCGGGACTTTGTTCTGACATTAGATTTTGTACTTAGAAATCAGAAATTGAAATGGTGCCAGATTGGAAGAGGTAATGGAAAACAGAATTCATCTTCTACCATGGTAAATATGTTGAAAGAAGATTCTGGTAACACAACTTTGAGCCCCTATTTGATCTTATTAATTACATAGAATAGGTAAACGGTCTGACCATTATTATTCATGCTTTTACATCTCTGGGAGTTTTGTATGGCTAAAATTGAGTGATCTAATGACTGGTAACCACTTTCAAATTTATACTATTAAGTGGTTTTAATCGAAAATTTATCCGGCTTGTTTCTTGCAGTTTAAATTAGCATGGGCATGCAGAACATATTATTATACCGATCTTGACGATTCGAAATTGTTGGGTTACTTGAAAAGGGTGTTGAATGTCTTTTGCTACCTGTGATTTTTGAATGATTTATATAATTATTATATCATGCTGATGATTTATGGTCCATGATTGTTCTCGGGTATTGCCTATGGTCAAATACGAACACTTGGTACTGCCTTTGTATCACTTGATGGTGTTTCAAACATTTTCAGGAGATTAGCAATTTATTCCACCTATACGTATTAATAAATTATGTGAATGAGCATGTTACTCCAATAACTCAAAATTCCCTGTGTCAAGCTATCAGCATTCATCCGTTTAGGATAAGAGAGGAATTGGTAGAAATCCTCTTTTTATGCATTAATAATTGAGAGTGGGATTTTATATTTTTCCTGTAAAGTGGGAGGAGTTAATTAACATGGTGATCAACCATATTTTGTCCCTTGGGATTTGGAATTGTTGGTTTTTTTTTTTTTTTTCCATCTGGGTCTGAGATAAATTTTGCAACAATATATTGTGTGGCTTCCACAAATCAATCGTGGAATGTCTTCAGTGCCTAGGTTGGGTGCGGTGGCAATTGATATGTGAATTTATAACTTATTTTCATTCATTGCTTCATAGTTTATTTTGCGAAAAGAATTAATTTTTTATTTATGACTTTGGATGAACCAGGGTCACAAGGGATTATACATTATGATTGTTACGAGAAACGTTATCCCATGTGAGGAGGAAATAGAAAACAAGTAAAAGAATTGTTTTGGATGTAGGTTGTAGCTCCATGAATGGCACCACATCGCACTTGGGTCGTCGAGGGGGCTGCGGCCTTGCTGGTTCGACTTGGGGCGGCGGCAAGGCTAGTGTTTGAAAACCTAGCTAGATCAGTTATTGAGGCAGGGGCTTTGACCGAAAATTAGAAGATTTCAAGGTCGTTGTGCAATTTCGTTTTATTGGTTTATTGCAAATTGAGGTCCTCAAATCTTATTAAGATATTAAAATTGATCCCTGAAATTAAGGAATTTATTATTTAAGTTCCAAATTTTATAAATTATTCAAGTTGGGACTTGAATGTTTGATTTTTACAATTCAGCTCCTAAAGTTTGAAAATTTTGAATTTGCACCTAAAGTTTGAAATTCTTATAAATTGGCCACTAAAGCTTTGCAAAATTGCTTTTAAGTACCGAAATTAAGAATTACTTCAAAATTGGCCTCCAAGTTTTGTGAAATTACAGCTGCCAAGTGTCAAGTCCTACTATGCTTAAGCAATGGCTATGCCAATTATGATGTAGCTCAGACTGTGGCTAAATTGCCAAGTCATGTTGTGACCCAAATAGTGGCACAAATTGAAACCCCAATTGTGATTGTTCCGATTAACCATTGGGAAAATCGGATAAATTCAATGAGTTGAATTTCAAGAGGTGGATGCAGAAGATGATGTTCTATCTGATCACCTTGAATCTTGCGAGATTCTTGACTGAGAATGCTCAAATACTCCAAGAGGGTAAATGAGACATTCAAACAATTAGTGTAGTGGATGCTTGAAAGCATGCTGATTTCCTGTGCCGAAATTATGTCATGAACAGCTTGACTGATTCATTGTACAACATGTACTGCATAATAAGAATGGCTACGGAATTGTGGGAGTTGACCGCTTCCTTGAATATAAGATAGTGGATTCAAAGACTCTGACCAGTCAAAGTGATTCCACATGAGATTCATGCCGAAAGGATGACTCTGAGTAAAACTTTCCAAGTGGCTTCCATAATTGAAAAGATGCCACCAGCTTGGAAAGATAATATCCCCACGAGTTATGGAAATGGAGGAAGTCTACCTAGAAATACTTACGAATGTTGGGGCGTCTTTCCGAAGTGGCTATACCTACACTAAAGAAGGTGAAAATATGTCTGAAAATTGTTGATCGCAATTTTATTGGATATGTGCACAACAGCAGTGCTTATCGATTTATTGTGTACGAATATAAGATTCAAGACATATACAATAATCGAGAAATGCTTCGATCTTTGAATATGTATGGACATATGAGACTATGTTTGAAAATCGTCAAAAACGAAAATTGGAAGAGGAAGTTGAGGTTGAATCAACATAGCAAACAAGAAAGGATAGAAAAAAATTTTGGTATTGATTTTCTGACCTATATACTAGAAACTGAACCTCAAAGCTTTAAAGAAACTGTAAACTCTTCAAAATGACCTCAATGGAAGGAAGCTATTAAAAGTGAGATAGATTCCATTTCAAAAATCATACTTGGGAAGTGGATCTTTCCGCGGGAAGCAAACCACTAAACTACAAATGGATTTTCAAAAGAAAATGAAATGGAACTATGATGTACAAGGCCAGACTTGTAATTAAATGTTACAGGAAACGAGAAAGCCTTGATTACTTTGACACGTATTCTCTGGTGACGAGAATAACATTCATTAGGACGATACTTGCGATTGCGACTTTGTACAATCTCGAAGTACATCAAATGAATGTTAAAACTGCTTTTCTAAATGGAGATTTAGAAGAAAATATTTATATGGAACAACCAGAGGGTTTTCATCACCAAGGCAGGAAAAGACAGTCTGTGAATTGGTGAGTGAAGTCATTTATGGCTTGAAACGAGCAACCAAATAATGGCATGGAAATTTTAATAATGCTATGATGGAAAGTGGATTTAAAATCAATGAATGCGACGAATGCGTGTATATCAAAGACACTAAAAATGGCTTTGTCACTTTATATCTTTAGTTGATGATATACTTATCATTGGCGATAATGACAAGATGATTAAATCCACAAAAGACATGTTGAACTCAAGATTCCACATGAAAGATATGGGTTTAGCCGATGTTATCCTTGGAGTTAAAATATCAAATGGGCTTGTTCTAAGCTAGTCACATTATGTGGACAAAGCTCTCGAGAAATTTAACAAGGATGATTTTGTAGTAGTTAGAACCCTGATAGATACAAGTCAACATCTATCGAAAAATGGAGACGGCGATATTTCTCAAGTTGAGTACTCTAGAATAATCGAAAGTCTTATGTACTAAATGAGTTGTACAAGACTAGTTATAGCTTATGCAGTTAGCAAGCTGAGTAGATCTACAAGTAATCCAGGTTTTGACAACTGGAAATGAATAGTAAGAGTACTAAGATACTTGAGATATATGGACTGCACTATACCAGATATCCCGCACTTATTGAAGGACATAGTGATCCTAACTGGATATCTGATACTAAAGACTTAAAGTCTATAAGTAGATTTGTATTCACATTGGGAGGTGCAGCGATATCATGGAAATCCTCTACATAGATAATTATAACTAGATATATCATGGAATCTGAGTTATTTCCCTTGACAAGTGTGGTGAAGAGGCTGAATGGCTACGCCAATTGCTAGAGGATATTCCTAGATTGTCAAAGCTTGTGCCAATAATTTGTATACATTGTAATATTCAATCAGCAATTGGATGGGTACAAAGCAATATGTATAATGGCAAATCTGGAGATATACATCGCAGACATAATACCATAAGACAACTACTCTCAACTGGAGTTATCTCTATTGACTATGTAAAGTCAAAAGATAACATTGCGAATCCACTAACCAAAGAGTTAAATAAAGAGTTAGTTGCAAAGTCATCGAGAGGAATGAGACTTAAGCCCTTGGACGAATGAGTTAATACAATGGAAACCCAACCTAGTTGACTGGAGATTCCAAGATCTAGGTTCAAAGGAACAACCTAATTGTAAAGACTTAATTGAATCACTGTGGGGGTTAACAGCTCTTATCCATTCCTATGATGTAACAGTGATGCCCGTAGATGAAGGATAAGCATTAGGCTTTTAATGATTCTTATGCATCGGAAATCCCAGCGGAGTAGAGTGGGCTGCTCTTAATTAAGAGATCACCTATGTGAGAGAGAAGTGGGGCCGCTTCTAAAGGAATTATGTCGGGCTAAATTCTTAGAAACTCTCACAGAACCAGGCGAATGTTCATGACCTAACGAACATAACCATGAGAACTGAGCTATGTAATGAAGAATCCTGTGTGAGGTATAGCATCGTTTACACAAAATGCAGAACAGTTCAAGGACATTATGTCTACTGATCAGCAAGTAAAGTAAATATACTTTCACAATGGAAGGTTCAAAGGGTAATACCTACTTATTCTATGCAGGTTTCAACCGTTGAACTATATCACCCAGTTTTTGTGTCTTTTGTTTTTGTGTCTCTTGCATTTTTCATTCATGTGGGGGATTGTTGGAAAAATATGAAAATGTGAATGAGAAATTTCAACCCATGTAACTCCCATGTCTTACAATTGATGGTGGTTAAATTAGCCTTGTTAATTGGTTAATTGGGGAGTTATGTGTGTGGAGTTATGTTATAACTCATTTGCATACTATTTAATCAATCTCCCCGCTCTTTTGAAAAACAAGAAAATAATTGTTTTGTCAAGACACATTTGTTCTATATTTTGTCCATAATTTTCTTTTGCCCTTTAGGTGATTGTCATACATAAGTTCGGTTCATCGGAGTGGTAACTTTGTGCTGAGTTAACTACTCAGCATCCATTGTATCATGGGAGACAGATGCTCAGACAAACTTCAAGCACAGATTGGTGAGGGGGCGAATCTATTTTAAGGAAACAGTGTTTGCAAAGTCCTCGGTTCCAGATTTTTCTCGAATTTACAATTTTGGTTTTCATCAATATTTATATTATTGTGGATTCATTTTTGGTTTGTTCTTTTGTTAATCAAATTCGACAATTATTTTCGTACACACACACACACACACACACACATATATATATATATATATATATATATATATATATATATTGCTCAAAATAAAAAATGATTAAGTGAGCAATACGAAAATGTAAAAGCACCTTTGAATCTTTGCAACTCAATGAAGATCTCAACAATGAAAAGTAGTAGAGGAAGAACGAAAAAGGCTCCTGCCAACATAGATAATTTGCAACTTTATATGAAAATCTAGTTTCGAGTTTTGATTTTTCTAAACTTCAAATCCCGTAGATTGCTCTATATAATTCATGAGCATGGATGATTTGAGCTAATTTTAGGTTTGTTGAGCTCAATTTTTTTCCCCTTTTTATAAGTTATAAAGATGGATCGGGCTATGTGATCAACGAAATAGGTTGACTGAATTATCATGTGCATACTCCATATGTAAGGCGTTTCGGAAATACACCGATCATATGTGCAAATATGCAAAGAATATGTGAGCTTTTAAGAACATTGGTCTGGATTGGCCAAGATTTTGGTTAGGTACAAAAAATGTTTATATATGAATAAGGAATATTATGGATGGTATAGATACATAGAAATATTGTATTTCAATATTTAGGAGAAGTCTTACGATCCTCGAGTTGGGATTGTTTAGAATACCCTTGCTTCATATTGGGAGCCCCCTCGGAGACCAAATAAGTTTTAGCTAATGTAATAACAATAACTCTATAGGAACATTAATTTTGAACATTTAAAAATGACATTGTAATGTATCAATTTCTCATTGGGTGATGAAGATGTTCATTAAATAATGAAATCATCACCAAATTAATCACCATCCAATAAAAAAGTGATACATCATAATGTCACTTTAAAATGTCCAAAATTAATATCGTTCTAAAATTACTCAATATAATAAAGACACTGATTATTATTCCATAACTATAGTATATATAGGCTCGAGTTACCAACATAAAAAGGATTGACGACATTTAATAGGCTCAAGTTACCCAACATCAAAATGGTTAAAGGCAGACAAAGAAGTTAATAAATACAATGTTGTCCAAACATCCCGAATCAAATTCAGCCCCTAATTATTGGGGATTAAAATTAAATTTTTAATAGAATTTTATAAAAATTGGTGAAACATTTAATTGAAAAGTCATGGTTCAAATATAACCACTAATTGAGCGATTAAATGGTTAAAATTAATTGTTTTGATTAAACTAAAATTTAAATTTTAATCCCAAAATAGGAACAAGTTATAAAACATTTACAATTGTGCCCTTCAAGACACAAGAATTGGGGCCCACATCTTGTGTCTTAAAGGGCACCATAGTGGGTTTCCTTCAAAGGCACTGGAGCATTTTTGCACATTTACAATGCTAAGAAAGTCGAACAATTATGCTGATACTCTGAAAGAGAAAACACTCCCATCCATCCAATATTTTTACACAAATTTTCTGCTGGAAAAACATTTTCGAATGAAGTAGTCGTAAGAAATCTTTCCTTTCCAAGCATAGAACAATAATTCAACGAGCAGATTCTAACACAATCATAGCAAACAATTAAGGTACCTTAATGATGAAGTATTAAGCATATCATAGAGACAAATGCAGCTTTACTTGCCATGTTCTTCATCAAATACTGCGACACAATAACAAGCAAAGAACGGCAAATCTGCATTCACAAATTGCTCAAACTACTTTCTGAAATAAGCTTCATCTCGAAATATGCATGTTATTGACATGAACTCTCGAGTTTGCTGCCATAAGAGAACCTGTAAGAAACAAAACATATCTTCTGTAATTTTTTTGTCCCAGTTGACATATTAGAAACGACAGTCCTTTTATGGTGCCCCAACTTCCCACCCGCCATGTGGTGAGTGGATCCCTCCTGACACCCTCCCAATAGGAGTGACACTTGCCCACAGGTGCCCATTGTAGGCAACATATAATTTCCCTTAGAAACAAATGAATTAACCTATGTCGATAATTTTTATGAGGGCAGAGGGCTATTCTCAATAATTTTTATTCTGCGAAAATTGGTCATCCTCCCAGATTTTGTTCCCTCCACAGAGCACAAACAAAAAAAGAAAAGTTCCTTTGCTAATCTGGCACTGTCTTAACAACAAATAACCACCCAAGTCTCCAATATTCTTCTAATCCAAAATATTTTGCTTGCGAAATCAGAACTAGAAAAGGTCACGTGAGTATTCGTTCTATCAGAAAAAAAAGGGGCAATCTTTTTTTACTTAATCAGCACGGTCGTGTTCTACTTTTTGATGATAGTGTTTGATCAGCGATCTTCTATGTTCTTATTGCTAATTTACAGAATTTCTTCTTCTACTATATCTTTAGCCCCACAAAAGTGTACGTCTTTATCTTGTTAGATATATATTGAGCGAAGATGGATACAAATACTTCATACTGAATCAATATATTCTCATGAATGCATAATATTTAAGATATAGAAAAAACTTACAGAACGTGAATGATTAATTGAAGCTCGACCAACATCATGCAAATACTACGTCAGATCGTAAGACATACTTAACACCTTTAATGACGTTTCGTGCTTCATGCAGCATACACTTATCACCATGAATGTGAAGTAGAGCCATACCTTCAGTAGGAGGTACCTAGGGAATTTAGAAAATTCGAAAAATTAATAAACACAATCAGATGATTAATTGATTATCAATTAATTGCAAAATAATATCACAAGAAAGTATAGTTTCGGATCCTTTTAAGTGGTAAATCACAAGCAGGTATGTGAGAGGCAAAATAATATCACGAGAAAGTATAGTTTCGGATCCTTTTAAGTGGTAAATCACAAGCAGGTATGTGAGAGGCGAAATATAGATAAAACAAGAAATACTAAATGGACAGTGCATTGCAATTCAACAGAACCCAATTTAATTCATTAAAATAGGACGGCCACGAGAATCACGTTTTCATTTAACAGTCTCTTTACCATAAAACCTGAGCACACCATTTTCAGAAACCTCATATTTTACTAATTGAATAGATTGATTTGTGGCCTAAAAATGTTAAAGAGAAGTGCATGTCACAATATGTCATCTGACAAGGTAAACACAAACAAATTAGATCAATTAGATATGAAACATAAAACAAAATGAGTTCCCCCACCCCACAAAAGGGACAAATGAGAGAGAAGTATGCAGCATCAAGGGTAAGGATAGACCTCTGCCACCAGAGAATTTCTTGGGCCGTAGAAAACAGTCTCTCCTCCAACCAGAGCCTCATATAAAGAATCCTGGGAAACATCATCATTCTTAGACTTGAATTTAGTTCCACCAGGAGTGCCACTAAGGTAGACTAACAATGTATAGTGCGTACGCATCCCTTCTTCAAGATCAACGCTTTCGTCAATGTGCCGTCCAAATCGCTGACCAGCAGAGTACCTAGAACATAAAATTCCTAAAATTAATTAAAGGAAATCAATTCCTGTTGCTGTAGATAAAATACCAAACACCACCCTTCTTATAACAATAGTAAACTGTGTATGTCCTCACAATACATATAAACCCTAAAATGCCACAGACCTGTAACATCTTATATTTGGGTTCAAACCAACTGCAACTTTTCCTCGACACTTAATATCAGAAAATAAGTTTTTGAGCCCAGAGTTCCATATTACATCTGCAAGAACAGGATCTTGTACAGCTATTCTATCGTTGTCTCTATAAGCTTCTCCTCTTGTTGGACCGAGACTTCCTTGGTGAAGAAAACCAATTGCTTCTGCAACTTTAATGAATGCCTTCGACTCAACAGGTGTAAAGAAGTTCTGAATCTGAGCAAGCACAACAAAATTCATGGAAAAATAAAAAGGAATTTCAATCAAACAATTTTAGAAGATCAAGAGTCAAGGAAGGGTAAAAAATAAATGAAGTTTTTAAAATGTTTTAAACCACTGCATACACTTCTTATTAGTTATTACTCAAATTCAGCACTTATAGACCATAGTAACAACCACCAACAACAAAGTAAGCATAAGCCTTATTCCTAATAACTTGATGGCCAATTGTGAATTTTCTTAGGAAACTGTTGGTGGAAGGAAGTGTTATTCTATTCATTGAACAATTAAATACATATATATGGCACAAAGTTAGTACATTGTTTGGCACAATTTTAGTGGTAGACAACCACACAAGGAAAGCTAAATGGGAGCCAACTAATGTGTAATTAATCTCATGATCTTTGGCCCAGCGAACATCTATATTGTGGAATATCACTCCATGACTAAAGGGGTAGAAAGCCATCCACTATGTCCACAATTAAAGGGATAGTGCACCAGGATCTTCATGAAACATCCTACCTCAAGCAGGGGAGGGAACTGTCGTGGACTCCTAGCTTGTGTTGAAGCCGTTGAAAATTATCTCCGGATAGAGACAGCTGTTGCAACAACCAGCATACACCTATCAGCTCAGCCTAAGACCATATGGAAAACCATTCAAGAACTTGGGAAAATGTAAGCTCTAAGCGGGTGATCAGAGAGTATAGAACCCAATATGTTAGCCACTGTTGATCTAATGCTGGACATGTTGTCTCTATAGCCTAGATGGAACAATATATAGTATAAACAAGAGAAACTACAGGCATTTCAAGAACATTAACATTCCTTGGCACGTACTAGCGAAATTATTATCGCCAGAGCTCATATACAATTTCAGTAGTTAAAAAATGTTTCTGAACTTGCAAGAATTTGGAACTGGTACTGACATGTTTAGAAAATATGATTTGGAAGGAAATAGGGGAGCCATAACAGAATTAATTGAAAGCTAACCGTCCCAATCAACTCGATCCATGCTTTCTATTGAGTCAACTCGACAACACATTCCTCCTAAATTTTAACTGCATATCATCAATATCTAATCCACGTTCAGTCACATTTGCGGCAACAAGAATTGAAAATTTGCACTATCTAAATCCAGAAAGCATGGCCTCTCGTGTAGTCCCATGATGTCCCTGTGCAAAGCACGTGCTCCAAGCAACCATGGAATAAGAAGCCCATAATATTAGGCCACTTTTTATGTTGATTTGGAGTTGTGCTGCCTTTTGTCGTCAACAATCTCCTCTCATGGTTTCTTATCAGTAGTAGATGATGATACATGCCGAGCACAAACGACTTGGGAACTCCACGAGGAAGTTTGAGGCACTAAGTTTTAACTTTCAAGAATTCATAGTTGAAGTTTTTTCTAATTTGAAATGAAATTCTGATCGTCCTCCTTCACAGTTACAAATAACCAGTTTGCCATTATTTTACTCCATGATTCGTACAGCAAATTGGGAGCTTCGTTTCCCTTTCGTTCGTTATCATTTAGAGTAACGTGATGATAAAAGCCCAAGCTCTTGAACAACAGAGTAATTTGTAACAAGAATTTTTATGAACCAATGTTTAGCACTATATTAGTGATTGGAGGTTCTTCCTTCACTAGATAACAGGGTAATTCTGGCAGGGGTTTGGTGTTGTTGTCAACATAAAGTCTGCCATTGGGAATATGTGCCATAGAGTGGTATCGTGTGCTAATATATTGGCCATCGCTGCTCACAAGTTATAACTCTGTTGTCATTCTGGAAGGAGCCTAATTGGAATGTAAAACTTGGAAAAAAGATGTAAGGACTGCAAGACAGGCTGATGAGTGATGAAAAGTGAAAAAACATAATATCCCCGCTACAACTTTGAAGAAAGATGCAAGATACACAAGCTTTGCGTATACAATGAAACCAACTTGGACACTTCACTCGCATGAACATGGAAAGGAAAACTATAAAGGGCTAGTGGGGTTCAGTGGACACTAATTTGACACCTTCAATCTCCAAGCTCCAACAAATTTTGGCATCAATTATTTCAACTTACAAGAACCTTGTGAACTAAAGGGTATAGATTAATAACTTTATAGCAGCGGACCAAGCAATTCAGCTGAAGGAAAAAAATATGTTGTATTGTAAAAGAAAATCAAATTCATGGGACAAAAATCTTTAAAAGAAACACAGAATGGGAAAACTTGGCCGGAAAAGCAGCACAAAGCCACTCACCAAAAATTGAAGCTTGCAAGTTTTACTCAAAGTCAGATTAAACATGATTTAATTTTCTAAGAGAAATGGAAGGATGTGTCATTTTATTAATGGAACAATGATACAGCACAAAGTCAGTATATTCTTTGGCACAACTTTAGTAATAGACAAAAACACAGGGAGAGCTAAACGGGAGACAACATATATGTAAATAATCCCATGATCTTTGGCCCAACTAATATCTATATTCTATTGTAGAACATCACTCCATGATTTAATGGGCAGAATGCTATCCATCATGTCCATGATTTAAGGGATAGTGCATTGGACTACCCCTTAAATCGTGTATGCTATAACACTGACTATATGGATCCTTCTTCGCCCTTGTGCTCTGTTAGGTGTTACTGTGTTAGTTAGTAAATCTCTTTGGAGAAGATATCTAATATATCTTTAGCAACTACCATAGGCTAGTGTAGTTTTGATCTAACCCTCCAGACTCCTCAACAGAATTCACGTCCCTCTTATGAAAGGGGCATGCTAATATCAACCAAACACGTGATCCAACCATGTAAGAACAAACCTTAACATTTTCACCTCTCACTAAAACATTAGAAGCATGATACTGGGATACAACAGAAGGAAATTATCTTAACCACACTGAACTCCCTCCCAAAAATAGCCCTAACCGCAGTCATTTCAAGTTGGAAATGTCTTGCAAACTCCAGCTCTATCAAAATTGCATAAACAAACTCAGTCTCCTTTATTTTTAAATTTTAATACATGAAGAATCCATCCAAATGTATCCACAAATACTCAGGTTATATATATATATATATATATATAAAGAAAAATTGATTCTTTTAGATATAGATTGTTTTATGAGTTTCAATGTTTTGTCAAGAATCAATTTTATATATATATATATAATAGAATGAAGAATTCAAGAAAGGCACCATACAGTAAAAAGATCGTTGTCCTTGAGGCGAGTGATTTGAAGATTAGACTTGGGTTTGATGGAAGGCCACTCCGTTTTGGATTTCTTTTCTGCATTCCCCGCTTTTTTTCTGTCCCCCATTTTTCTCTTCGGCAACATAATTTTTCAGCGTTAATTTATGAGGAAAGTGGCCAATAGCTGTGGAAATTTCTTGACCATCCAAGTCATATAATCATCAAAACTTTGAGACTTCTTTCGTTAAAATTTTGGTGTTAAAAAATATTTTTTTTTTTTATGTTTTCGATATAAGATATATAATTTAAAAATAAAAATAAAATATACATAATTAAAAAACAATTTAAGAAATTGCCTTGTTTACCGACGTGTTGATTTTTTGGATTTATCGAACAGAGACTTAAACCCTCAATTTTTGTAGCTTCAACCCTTTCAAACGTCAACAATCTTACAGTTATAGCTTACCCATGGTGAAATCCGACCATTGGCATTTTATTCAAATTCAATGGCATGTAAAGAAAGATATCAAAAAATTGGGATAATTATACCAATTACTTACTTTAGATAGTTTTAAAAAAAAAATTGAAAAATACTCCATTATTACTAAAAAAATTGAAAACTATTATAAATATCATACTCTAATATTAACATATTTGAGAAGTATAATAAGTATCAGATTGTTATATTTCACGTGATTATGAAGTATTTTTCAATTTTTACGATTATATTATAAGTAGTTTTCAAATTTTATAAAATTTAAGTAAATTTCAATTTGATCTCTAAAAGTAAGGTATTTATGTGAGAAATCCAAAAAAAAAAAGTATTATTGGATTGTATTGTTAAAATGTTCTATATTCCATGCCATTTAGTAATTCTACATTCTACTCTCTTGTTGTCCTGTTTTATATTGTTAAATTCTTGGAAGAGATATAGAATATTTCCTACAGAATAACGATTGAATTTACAGAACACAATGCTAATATATACACAATTAATACTATGTCTCATGCATCGCAAGCACTACTACTAGTATTAAATAAAAAAACTCAAACAAGAAGTAATCACAACCTAATCACCACATGTTCATCACCAACACCCCCACCCTCCACCCCACCCCACTCCAACTCGACCTACAAAGTCACAGCTGATCATACAAAGTCACAGTTTGGTTACAATTACAAACTTAGTCGCAAATTTCACCCCATCTCACCCCACCCCACCCTATCATACCCTACTCCACTCTACCCGCAAAGTCACGGTTTGTCACACAAAGTCACAGTTCGATCACAAATTACAAATTTAATCGCAAATTTCACCTCACTTCACTTCACCTCACCTGCAAAGTCACAGTTGGTCACACAAAATTACATTTCAGTCATAATTACAAATTTATTCACAAATTTAATCGTCATCCCGCCCGCAAAGTCACAGTTGCTCACGCAAAATCAAAGTTCAATCACTATTACAAATTTAGTTGCAAAATTCACACCACACCAAGTCCAATCATTTTTCCAATTAGCTAGAGTCGTTTAGCACCCACCACACCACACCCTACAAAGTCATTGTCAGTCACATAGTCATAGATTGATCACACAAGACCACAATTCGGTCACACAAAGTCGCATTTCGGTCACATAAGGTAACCTTCAACCACACAAAGTCACATTTAAGTCACACAATGTCACAGTTCTATCACACATAGTCATAGTTGACACAAATATAGGTCCATCACGTCCTCGTCCAATTGCCACACAAATTCACAGTTGGTCACAATGTCTAATATAATTGATCAAAATCATCTATAATTTGTCACATTATTTATTTATTGGTAACAACTTACTTATTTTCTTGGTCACGGTTAATCAATATTTTAACTCAATCATTCATAATTGATCACATATTATTTATTGGTCACAACTTACGTGTTTTCTTAATCACGGTTAGTCATTATTTTTGTTACAATTACCTAATAATTGGTCACATTCCACAGTTGTCAAGTCGTACAAAGTCATTTGAATTGTTACAATATCTTTCTTATTTACTGGTTCTTTTCGTAGCCTTTTTTATTCGAGTAATTAAGCTTTTAAGGGTGTTAAAAACTAGTACCATAAATTCATTTGAATTGGGAGATATCAGTTTAAAGCTCGTTACATGAGTCAACCAGAAAGTTTAAGGGAGAGAGAACTTAGACTTAAGACATTAAAATATCTTTAACTTTTCTTTACAGCCTTTATGACTCGAATAATTAAGTTTGAGGGATTCTCTGAATATGGTGCCCTAAAATCATCTGGCTTAGGAGTCAGAGACCCAAAACTCATTATAGGGGTCACATAGAAAGCAAATAAGTAAGGTATTGCACAAAGATGGGTAAGAGACAAGGACATTAAAAAAAATAAAAATTAAAAAATCTTCCATAAAGAGTAAAAATAAAGTGCATGATATAAGTTTTGAGACTAGGACTTTGGAAACTAAATGCATGGAATAGGGAACCACTTATCATCTATCGTTTAGGCAGGCTTAGCCAATTCTGACCGCTTTTTATGGAAAAATACAATGTATGATATTTAAAAATCACATAAGTAGAAGGAACCTTAGGATTTGAGAGAAAAGTATAAGGAAGTGATCATACATGAGAAATGCAAGATATTAAAAGAAATGCAATGTCTTACCACCTTGGGATATTTAGCAACTCTATGTTCAGTATGTCTTAATATAAGTATGCATTTAATTTTGGCTATTCACACACACACACACATGAAAAGTTGAGCATCAAATAGGTAACAAATAATTTTAGTGTGTTGTCTCGCTTTCTTTTCTAAAGTGTATCTTTGATACGAACTTTGAGGCATATGATGGGCAAATTAACTTTAAGTTTATTCTAAATTTTGATTTTTGCTTTGAATTTTATTTTAGTTTTAGTTTGTTCGAGGATGACCAATAATTCTAATTTGGGGTATTCGATAAGTGTATTTTATACACTTATTTATATGTCAAAATTAGAATATTATATTGTCGTTTTTAAATAAATTCTACCTAATTGTTATTTATTTGTATACTTTTCAGAAAATATCTCAAAATCATGTGAATGAAGCAATTGATGGAAAATAATACACAATTTGATGACATTTGGAGCTAAATTGAACAATTTGGAAGTTATTGAGGTCAATCACGAAACATGTGTAGTGCTAAAATGAATAAATCAAGGTTTGAAGGACATAGTTGAAGAAGTTGAGAGTTAGAACAAGCTAATTAGAAAGATTCAGAAGTTTGGGGACCAAAATGCTCTAATTGAAAGTGGAGACTTAAGCTGCAAATAAAAAGTCAAGGAGCTACTTGAACGGATTTCAAAGTCGAAAATTGCAAAAGAATTAAGAATTGCGAGACCTCATGAAGTATAAAGGTGCGGCCGCACGCACATTATTTCCATGGTGAGAACTGGTATTAGTTGAACTGCGCGGCCGCACGATTTTTGCCTACACGACTGTGCCAGTATCCGATTGGGCCGTTAATTTGGGCATTTGCGCTATTTTCCACATGTTTTCCTCCTTGATCAGCTAGGTTATTCCACAACATATATATATATATATATAACTCATGAGACACGAATTTCAGACATTTGTCTCACCTAAGAACAACAAAAAACTCAGATTTCAATGTCAAATTCTTAGGAGATTGAAGCAAAGCAAAACAAAGGACGAGACTTGAAGATTGCATGAATAATTGAATCTTGGTGCAAGCTTTCCTTTCTATTATATTATTTTCAATGAAGCCTATTTTTTATTGTCTTTTGTTATTTAATTATGATGTGTAACTAAATTCTCATGTTGGGATGAATGACGTAGCCTAGTTAATTATTTTAATTTCAAACTCCGTTGTTTTAATTATTCGTTGCACGTGTTGATTTTATTTTGAGTTTAATGCATGAGTTAACTGACCACTAATTCATGATTTTGTGGTTTGCTTTCATAACTCGAGAGTTGAGCTAACAAACTAGACTTAAGAATAAAATTCGCTAATTGAACAAAAAATAGGGATATACTTTTGTTATTATTGTGGTCGTGTATGAATTTTTATGTTTTATGCATCTAGATAAGGAATAATTTGGACCCTCTATAGAGAAACATGGTTGACTTATTTATGTAGAATTGATTTAAGCTCGAGAGAGAAATTTCAATATACATTAGTGAATTTAACCGAATGTATATTTAGGAAATAAACACAGAGGTTTGAGTTAATTTAATTGGTCAGGCGAAATTGCGAATTCCAACTATTTTACAATCATTTTAAAAACAAAATAATTTCGTGATTCATTTACTTAGTATCTTTTTTTATTTTAGTTTAACATACAAAATACTTTCTATTGTTCAAAAAGAGTTAGGAACTACAAAATTTCGGTAATTAATAGTAGACATCGTGGGAACGATAATCTAGACTCTTATGTGCACTTTATTACTTTTCATGATCCGTACACTTGAGGGTATATTTTGCATTGTAAAATAAATTGAACAATTTATTATAACAAAAACTGATTATATGGGCCGTATATGCTTGGGTATGTTTTAAAAGAAACCGAGGGGGGGGGGGGCTTTGTACAAATACCCAACTTTTGATATTTTAATTGAAACTTACTTAATTTTCCAAATTCACTAAAAAATACTTCTTTTTTTTTTTTACTGAAAAATATTGTTTTTACACAAATATCATGTTGTAATCCTTTAAAAGTATACTTTTAAAGTATTAAAACATGATACTTGTGAAACTTTCAATTTTTTGGTATCATAACATGAAACTTTATCAAACCTTTATGATACTTAGAATGCAATTTTAGTATGGCATCATGATACTTTACAAAAATTTATGATATTTTGTTTCAGGCAAAAAATCAAACACATTTCATGTGCTATTATCACATTTTCCTGTATAATCCACAACTACCGACCACCACCACCACAGCCACCTCCTCAACACCACCATTTTCTACATTGCTATGGCCACCACCATCGTCTCCAACCACTCCGCCAAACTCCAAGCTCCACAGTCCATCCTACGATCTCAACCAATCACCGTAGTCCATAACCGTCCGTCTGAAGCAAGAGCAGGCGAGAGGAAGCCCAATGCCGACGGAGACAGGTTAGTGATTACTGATCACCGACTCATTGGCCAGTGACTACTGCTATCACCAATCGCCTTCGACTCCGGTGATGTTGGCGCCGACGGTGGACCATGGTGGTGGTGAGGTCTGTTCACTAAAGTGTGTACCGCAAGCGCATGGGTGGCGTACAAGTAATAAAGTGGACTTTTTCAGTCCGAATTGTCGATCCCACGAGAAATGTATACTCTAGTTAATTTTAATCTTAATAAATTAAAAAGATGGAATTTGTGAATTCTAAATTAAATAAACTAATTTTAAACCAAATTAAAATAAGGAAAATGGAAGATAAAATAGCTAGGATTCATGATTTCACTTAACTCTCTCTTAAGTAATTTGTTAACACATGCAAATTAATAAATTACTCATTTACAATGTTAGACCCTATTTTCCAAATTTAGCTAATTACCTCTCTCGAGTGAAATTAACCTTAATCAATTGGTTTAACCTACTATATCTCTATATCGATTAAAACCCAATCAATTACATTAACTCTTTGTGAAAATAGTTCAATGGATCATCTGGGGGTTAAGGTATATCTATATCCTTAACAAGAACCTAGAACATTTGTTATTTTGTCTAAAATACACAATATCTCTCGATTATCATGCACTTCACAAAACATATATTTGGTGATCAATCAAACACATGGAATAATCTCAATAACAAACACACATGAAATAACCTCAAAATTAATAAACAAACATTAAAGCTACTTAAACTAAGTTAAGCTACATCAATCATCTCAACATAAAACAACTAGCCCATTGTATAAATATTACACAAAAGTTGAGGTTTATAAAAATACATCACAAAATATATAAATCAAAGATTAAATTACAAGTTAATGAAATAAATCAGTTGACTTGATTTTTACTCCAAAATTCCTTAAACAATGCTTTGGATCTTCACCTCACTTTGTGCTTTCTTGCTTCAATGGTGACTAGAACTTGGAATAAAAAACTAAACTACAAACTAAAGAAAAACAAAGAAAATAAAAGGAAAGAAAACAAAGAAGAAGAAAAGGTAAAAGAGGGGCTAGGGTTTGGAGAGAAAAATTGTGTCCTTGAAGAAGAGAAGTTGAGAGTATTTATACTCTAAAGAATCTGACCTGAAAAGGTCTCCAAAATGTGTAGAAGCTGAGCCAAACACGCCCTTAAGTTAAAAATAAATAAAAATATAAATTGGTTTCCGGTTTGGACGAAAAAGCAGAAAAAAAAATGGACTCTGTCCATTTGATATGCGATCACGAGGCTGCGAAGTCATTATAACCGCGCGTCTGCGTGGTTAAAGTCCACACATCCACTTCATTTTTCTGCAGTCAGGTCCCTCATCTTTTGGTCTTCTTCAATTCTCTTGAATTTTGACTTTATTACATATATGCCCCTAAAACATTCGCACTTCTAGTCCTTCAACTTCCTGGGATGTTGCAATTAAGTCCACAAACTTTTTATTTCTTTCAATTAGGTCATTAAATGTCAAATTTGCTCTTCTTTTAGCTCAATTGCTCATCAATCTTGTCCATTTTCTTTCCAATTGAGGTTGTACCTAATTGTACAAGATAAATACAATTGATAAGTAGAAATTTTCTCAATTTATCAATTAAAATGCTAATTTAGGAACTAAATAAGTGTGTAAAGCACACTTATCACACCTCCAAACTTGAGCTTTTGCTCGTCTCGAACAAAATTATCTACTAGTGCAATCAAGTAATATGGAATATACATCAACAATGTTAGATAACTAGCAAATTACTCATGAGTGTAAAATTGTATGATCAATTCAAAAATATGCTTTCAAATAATGGTACCAAAAAGAAGTTTAGCTTATCCGATGTTTGATCGGTGTGTGTGTGTGTGCATAGCCACTTTCAATCGTCAATTGAGTTTAGAGAATATTGATGAGTAAAGAAGTTTCAAGTCGAAACTAACCCACCATTAGTGGTCAATTCTTTCCTTTCCCACTCGTGACATTCATCCCCTAATGGGTATTTCTTTTCTTTCCCGAGATGCAATTCTAGAGGGTACTCTCAAATCACTCATTTATTTTTCCACTCTAGTTTGGTTGTGATTTACCTACAATTTCGACAATCTAGAAATGCACCGACTCTCCACTAAATGAGTGCTTCGACATCTCTATACATAATAATAAGATAACAGTCATTATTTTACGTACATAGTTTCCCGCCCATTTTTACCTGTCATTTTAGGATATTTCTTATTTTTATCAATTTATTTTAATACGTGAATTAGAAAGTTTAATTAATGTATGTAATAAATGATTTATAGATTTGTGCAAAAAAATATCTATAAAAAGTCAAATTATAGATTATTTTTTTCCTTTTGATAATTATTGCATTATTTTTAAGCCGAAAAATATGCAATATAGGTGTCGGTAACTCAACGAAAAATTTAATACAAACATGAGAGCAAACTCTAAACATATCATTCATAAAATCGTCTTAAATACTAAATGTAAAAGTCTTACTTATGTTTTTTACATTTTCCAACATCCAATATTTTTAATTTTTCTCATTAAGTCCCAAAAATGATACCTTTCATTTCTTACCTAAATTTAATTTAACCTAAATGATTAATTGTGAATATTTTTCTTATCAATTTGATAAAATTAATAGATATTCGATCTTTATAAATAAACTTAGTTAAATCATTTAACTTTTTACAACTTTAGGTTTTGATAAACTCATTAGTTCAATTTGTAAAATAGAAGGTGTTAGTAAAATCATTCTATTTAAAAATAGAATATGGTCAACACGTCTATTTAACATGCACAAAAATAGTATGTGCAATTGTGGAAAATGAGTTTTAAAAGATATTTGGTTGAGAATGAACATTGAAAAAAAATATTTCTGAAGAATCAATTCTATTATATATTGAAATGTATAGATGATTTTTTGTATATAAAGTTAATTATATTTGTAATATTCATTCAATAAAATTTAATTAAAATTTGTATTTTATATTATTTATTTGTTACATTCATTTAAATATAGGACTGCGTATAAGTTTTTCAAGTGTAAGTTTAACAAATTGCAACATTTAATTTAAATTTGAACAATTTTTTATTTTTTAAAATGTTAGGTGAATTTTGGTTGTAATATATTTGTTTTTTTTACATGTAATAATGAAATGAAATGTTTGTTTAATATATTTAAATATCAATTATTGCATTAAGATAATTAATTCTGTAAATGTCTATTAGTCTCTTTATTTCATTTTACGATTTGAAAATTGTAAACATTTTAAATTTTAGAAATCAAATGACTGTAAGCTCAACTTCAGTCATCAAATCAAAATTGTAAACTACAAAATAAGTCTCATGTTCATATCTTACTTCGCCTAAATAGACTAAGAAAAAGAGAGAATGAACAATTAATCGTTAAAAGAAATATGCAATTCGAAATTTTATATTTTACTTTTTTGGGTATATTTCATTATATATGAATGCATAATTTATGTCAAGCATTGTGTTTTTACAACTTATATTCAATAAATAATTCTCAATTATATCTTTCGTGCATCGCACAGGTGCAATTACTAGTTCAAGCTTATACTAAGAAATTCAAACTCACTATTAATCTAAGCCCTAATACAAGTACAAATACATGATTTTTAAAAGGTAAGATGATGGTTGCTCGTGACTTCCACACTCCCTTAAGCTTTCTAATTGACCCATGTAGCGAGCTTTAGGTCGACAGCTCCCCAATTGTTTTAAGATCAAAGGGTATCAGGTTTCAAAATACCCCTACGGACTTAATAACTCGAGTCAAAAAATCTATGAAGTGAGGTAGACTTATTAAGCAAATGTAATGATGATGGTTTTTTTTTTTTTTTTTGGTGTGTATGTGTACCATACTCATTAAACTTTCTAATTGACTTATGTAGCAAGCTTTAGGCCGGTGACTCCCAAGTTTCGAACTTAAGACACCAAGTTTTAAAATATTTCTACGATCTTAATCACTCGAGTCAAAAAGGCTCCGAGATAGGGCAATGCAATAATTAAAATGGGCTTAGATCTCTAGCATATGGTCATTACCTAGCTTATACTTGGCGAAAGACACTCCACAAAAAAATTTTATTTTCAACATGCATGGAATCACCACACGTATAGACCATCTCCTTAATCAGGTCAACCACCCCCAAACTTGTCTCACATTAGGATCAAGAGATTTAGAGCACTAGGAAAAATTGGATAGGGTGATAAAAACTTAAATGCAAGCTCACAACCTAGTTCTTCTACTCCATTAACCTCTTCACCCTTCAACAATTCCTAAACTCGCCAACAATCAATCATGACTATTGTGCTCAAGATAATTAGGATCTTGCATGGATAAGCATTTTACAGTAGCATATTGGTCATAAATCATGAATCAATAACAATTTTAAACATCAAATAATCCTAGCCGGCAAGGCTTTCTAACATGTCAACACAAAATAAGAAATCACCTCCAAACTTGAAATACATATTGTCCTCAATGTGTAATATAAAATCAAAGTAAGAGGAAAGAAATTACTAGACATCCCAAGAAGTGGTGGGAGCACTCATAAGTAATCTTGAACACGTGAAAATCTCATTGCAAGTATCAACAATCCAACGCTAAACTTGTGTTAAAGCCTCCAATCAATTGAACACAAATTTCTCCAATGAAGTATTTCACCGAACACCTTATGAGCATCCTATGAAAACACAAGAAAAGAGTAGATATTAAGTGGTGAATGACCTAAAAATTTAAATCACATTCAACGTATCAATTCTAACTCGTAAATTCAATACAATTTTCCCATCCACCTCAACATTAAATCACACTTGAAGATAAAATACAATATGAACCAAGTAATTTAAAAATGAGTTTTAAGCAGATATTTGACTTTAAAAGTTTGATGAATGTACGCTAGAATTAAATGAGAATGCATTGCAGTTATTTCACACTACCCAACTTGAGCAAAATAAATGTGGAAGATAAAGACTTGGGCCTAGCCAACTTATTTGTAAGAAAGTAAATAAAATGCAAAAATAAAACAAGTAAAGGATAGGGAATGAGTTGCCACCCATTAAGCGCTTATTTTAAAGTTATTAGCTCGACTCTCCACATAAGCACTTTATGGAACTCTAAACATAACTTTTGAAGCCTTGCCCATTTCGCTTATTTTGATTTTGCTTCACTCTTCATTTGTTCAAAACACTTGCACTTTGCCCTTTCCAATGTCATGGGACTTGCCTTTTCCATCCAATTCAAACTCAACTAAATAAACTTGCACCTCCTCAAATGGCTTAATCACAAACTCAATTATTGGACAATCAATGAAGTTGAGAAAATTTGATTTGATCTCTTCCTCATTAATTGCCACTTCTCCAAGTGATTCTTGTGTGATTAAATTGTCATTTTCTTCAAGCTCATCTCCATTAGTTGATGTCTTCTCGGATTGAATGACCGATCCAAAATTTGAATCTATGGGCAATGACAAGTTTTTCTATTAATCCCCAAGAGTGGATTATACCCCACATTTGAAATCCTCCCCAATACATGGCATCTCCCGTAGGCATATCATCTTCATCCAATTTGGTAAGCTAATTGTAATAATTTGCAAGTACATTCTCATTCAATAGTGGAGGACCATCTCCTACAAGAATGATGTCCTCATCCCAATCATCCTGTAGCGACCAAGAATTTTTACGCGATTAATAATTATTTTAATAGAAAATCGTGTCGCTACTATTTCACCCATTTTTATTAAGTAACGTCGTGACGTATTCGTATAGCCAAGTCAAGAAATAATCGAGATCGTTCGATTTTAAATTAAATTCCGAATTTCTAAAACTATCTCCATTCTCTTGATTTAAAGTATATTAAGTCCAAGTACTTAATTCAATGTTATCCCAATATTTATTTATACAAAAATTATTTTTATTATTGAAATTAAGAAAATATATGCAAGCATGAGAGGTTCCATTATATATAATAATTATGAGAATCTTAATTTTATAAATGTGGAAAAGAATATGAATGGTTGATAGACTCCATTATATGTAATCATGAAGAGCATAATATTTGTATAAATATGGAAAAGTATATGAATGAATTATATACTCCATTATATATAATCATGAAGAGCATAATATTTGTATAAATATGGAAAAGTATATGAATGATTGATAAGACTCCATTATATGTAATCATGAAGAGCATAATATTTGTATAAATATGGAAAAGTATATGAATGATTTATATACTCCATTATATATAATCATGAAGAGCATAATAATTGTATAAATATGGAAAAGTATATGAATGATTGATAGACTCCATTATATATAATCATGAAGAGCATATTATTTGTATAAATATGGAAAAGTATATGAATGGTGCTTTACTTTAAGAAAATGATGTGTTAAAATTAATAGAATTGAATGATTATGTTTACAATATGCCAACTTTATACATCTATTTAAACCCATCTCTTTTACACACAACTCTACACATATACACTTATTTCCAACCTCTTGACAAAATCCACAAGTAAGAGAAATTCAAGGTGGTCAAGAAAGTTTTGGTCCATTTACTACTACACTTCATTTTAATCTTTTAAAAGGTAAGTATATCTTATGTTTTTATGAAAATTAAGTATGTTGTTATGAAATGTAAATATACTTTAAGTTTTTATGAAAAGTAAGTATGTTTTTATGAAAGGTATTACCTTATGTTTTTATGAAAAGTAAGTATGTTTTTATGAAAGGTAAATACACCTTATGTTTTTAAAAAAATAAGTATGTTTTTATGAAAAGTAA
Source organism: Ligustrum vulgare (assembly GCA_963555705.1). Taxonomy (NCBI): domain Eukaryota; kingdom Viridiplantae; phylum Streptophyta; class Magnoliopsida; order Lamiales; family Oleaceae; genus Ligustrum; species Ligustrum vulgare. Next base: position 41,403,307 of record OY743172.1, on the reverse strand, counting down.
AATACCTTATATTTTTAAGAAAAGTAAGTATGTTTTTATGAAAATTAGATATACCTTATGTTTTTACGAAAATGTTTGGATCATTGCTATGAAATCAATCTCACAAGATTGCTATTGGTCCCATATGATATGTTTATGATTATGCTAAGGGGACCGGAGTTTAGTAGCGCTACACATAAGAATTCTTGCCATCTAAGTTCGGTAAAATTCTTGTGTCTCTCTATGTTTATGAGGATTTCGATCATATCCTATGTTATGATGAAAATGATCCATATGCTTTCAAAAGAAAATTATGCTTGGTATACTTACTGGGATTTTATAAATCTCACTCCACGATATTTACCATTTTCAGATAATTGAAGGTTCGAGGCGGTCAACATGGAAGTGGCAAAAGTGGTTAAGATTGATGAGATAATTATGTTGAACTTTATGTAAGAAAATTATGTTCTATTTTTATTCACAAATTAAATTATGGGATTCTAATTATTCTTTTGAATAACTTTACATTACTATTTAAGTCTCGATAATATGATATGAGTCACTTTTAGTGGCACTCGAATGGTCGAGAATTCGGGTCGTCACAGTTGGTATCAGAGAAAGTTATACTTTTCTGTAGACTCCTTAAATCATTTCAAAATATTTCTACAAGAAATTGCAATTAATCTATTTTTAATTTCAGTTAAAGTAATTAATTTTCTTCATATTTTACATCTCTTGGAAAAAAATGTTTATGCATGTACAGTAAAGCAGTAGGTTACTGTTCGGTGAACAGTAACCGGGACACTGTTCACATGAACAGTACTCGTGACGGTCACAGTTCATCATTTAAAAAAAAAAAATTTGTGTTCGGTGAACAGTGCGTTTACTATTCAAAAAAAAAAAAAAAAAAATTAACTATTGATTTTGTCGTGATGGAGAAATATGAATGGATATACTTTTAAGTCTCTTATCACTTTAGACCTAACTTTATGTATTTGAAAAATTTTCTTAGTTGTCTAAATTATTATTTAAGTAAATCATTAGCAAATTGTTATTATGAATCAGATTTTGGTCTAATCATTTATGCAAATTTTATTTTGAATAACCAAATTATTTTATTTGGTATTATATTAAATTGGGCTCAATCATGTATGAAAATTTTAATTGGGCTAAGTAAATTACTACATGTATTGATAGTGTATCAATTGGGCCAAATCTCATGTAAAGATTCAAAAATGGTTAATGAATTTTTTCTAAGAAATAGACCATTATTTAATTATGAAAATTTTGACTCATCAATCCGCTACGCCACCTTCCACGTTTTGACTCTTCGAACCAGGTATGTTATGTATAATAGCAATTACATGGCATTTATGATTATATTGAAGCATGTTAAGTATGAAATATTCATATGTTATGAATCTTTATGTGTTACACATAATATACATGTCAAGTATGATATAAATTGATAGAAGACTCAATTTTTTTATTCTTTTCAATGTAGAATCATGAGACAGAGAGGATATTTATATGAATTTTGGTGCATATTAAGCTTAGTAAGATTGACTCAATTAGAAATTAAGTTGGGTTGTAACTTTTGCCCAAAATATATGGAATAATATATTAAACAAACAAAATTAATAATGAATTCGTACAATAATTTATCCCTTTATCACTACCTTTGTGTAAAAACAAGGGAAAAACTGTGGATGGTTATTAGTACTTCCTCTTCAAGTTTCAATTTTCGGTTCAATAATTTATCCCTTTATCACTACCTTTGCTTAAAAGCAAGGAAAAACTGTGGATGATTATTGGTACCACTCTTCAAGTTTCAATTCTGAAAAAAAAAAAATTCGGAAAGAAAAGAAAGAAAGAGAACAGGTGTTGAGCATAATGGGAATAATATGACTTAAGAATGATTTTCAAAATAATTGTTGTCCTTGAGTTTAGAAATGATGAACCTTAAATGGACTTTGCATAATTGATTTTAGACATGGCACTAAGTATGAGAAGTCAACAGGAATGATTAGAAATATGTTCAGATTATCTATCATTTAGATTTAATGAGAAATAGCGAGCCAATTTTATGAAGTTTTATGAGATGTTAAGATTATAAGTGATGTGGTTTTAATGAGACTTTTATGAGAAGCATTATGAAGTTAGAGATTTAAAGATTTGGTTATTGGGAATTAAGTAATGGATATTATGTTGAGTAAGTGAATTATGCCTCTATATTGAAGAGAAATTTATTATGAACTTTGGCCTTGTGATTAAATTTTGGGAATATGATTTATGACTTATAAATATAAGTATGAGTAATCTTTTGAGCCAATTAAGGTATGGAAGGAAGTGATATTGTGATATTGAAAAATATGATTTGAAATTGTTATGTTGAGGAATTATGAATTGAATTATGGGATATTTTTTGATGATATTGAAGTGTTGGAATCGTTTTCAATATTTTTTAGATCGTTGTGATCAAATGTGGAGTTATTTATTATTGTGAGTTATGAAGTATGCTTATGGTTTGGGATAAGTCCAAATTACAAGGGAGACTCTGTCCAGAATTTTATCATTTGGAATTAAGAGCATGATATGATAAGCATCCACTAAAGGAATTAAGGTTAGACATGCAAGTTCATTTACATCACAAACGAGATTTAGTAGATGATAGCAGAGATTTTATTATTTTCTCATAAGGAGAACACACAAAGAGTCACACTGGAAAAGAAATACATGAAACACGCAAAAGCAAAAGAAAGCAACATGGGAAATTCCTCAAATTGAGAGATGTGTTTCCGGAGTAGCCGTATCCTACCACCTCTGACCTTTTGAGGAAATAAAGAAACCTTCAAAGAGGTGTGTTTCGAGAGTAAGAATACTCCGTAATCTACCACCTGGAACCTTTGAGGTACACACAAGATTTAAACATTAAGGAAATCCTAGGAAATTAGAGGGGTGTCTCGAGAGTAAGAATACTCCGTACTCTACCCCCACCTATTCTAAGATTCATAAAGTTAAGTTTACATTAACCGGACTCCATTTTCGCTTGATTCCCCTTCCTTGCGACCAATCTATCCTAACCCCTGCTGGATCTTGTATTGAGATATATGACTGCAGCTTATCCAGTAGTTCATCAATAGTAGGAGCAGAAATAAGGAGCCTTCTGGAAAATGGAGAGATGAATCCCTGTTCCACAGCATAATCAAGAAAGGTTAACAAACCATCAAAGAAATTGTTAACATTCAGAAGCCCAATAGGCTTAGTATGGAGATCTAGTTGAGCCCACGAGGTAATGTTAAAGATTTCTTCTAAGGTACCAAAACCTCCGGGCAGGGCTATAAAGGCATCAGAACCATATAGCATACAAGTTATGCGTTCATGGATGGATAAGGTTTGAACTTCATGCCCTCGTGTTTTGCCTGCAACATCTACCAAAGGGACAGGTATGACACCGATTACTTTTGATTTCTCTGCAAAAGCAGATTGGGAAACACAACCCATTAGACCACTGCTACCACCCCCATACACAAGAGTGATACCTTTTTCCCCCAGTTTCTTTCCAAGATCTACGGCCGCTTCTAGATAACTGAAGCCTTTCCCCACTTTTGATCCACAAAATACACAAATAGTTTTGATCTGTCGAAGTTTTGGTGCTTCCATCTTTGATAGTATAGAAGAGAAAACTTACGAAGAAGATGTGATTTTGGGATGCTTGAACTATGAAATATGTTTGGCTATTTAAAGCCGGAAAAATTTACTGTTTTTGATTGATTATGAAAAAGTAAAGATTTACTTTTGACAAAATCGGCCAACTTTTGACTGTTTTACCAAAGATATCACCTTTCGGTGATTTATTTCCAGCTTTATCAAAACTCGAGAAAGGAAAATATATTTTATTTCCAAAACGCGTGAAAGAAAACAGCAAAATATTTTAAATGTGTATCAAGAGATTTACCTTATATCATTGTTGAACTGCCAGAAGCCTCATTTTGTAAAACAGACTGGCAAACATGATATTTTGCTATTATATTTTGGAGACTATAACGATTTTTGTCCTCGTTAAACTGAGCGTATAAGGAGAGAAGTTCACGTTGCACATAACCACTTGGGTGCGTCTCAAGAGTCAGTCGAATATCATCCAAAGACTCCTTACTCAGTCCACCCTTTATGAATTTGATTTTATCATCCCGATTAGTAGAAGAATATCCTACTGTTTTGCAACGAGTATCACAGTTCCAACGAGCACATTTGTAGCAACCATTCAGCCTTTTTGCTCTTCGTTTCTTTGCGAAGGTGCTTTTGCCTAAACCAGGCATGTGCTTTGGAAATGTCATAGGTAATTCACCAGATAGTCGAACCTTTGCTTCGATCAACCAGCGAACATCTTCTGAAACACCATGAGCCATCAGCAACCTCAATCTTTCGAGTCTTATTCGATAAATTTTCCTCAGATCATTCATTGGAAGACTGGAATAATACTTGCGAATGTTTGTAAGAATGATATCCATGTTTTTGATGGATCTAACCTCTTCCCAGCATGAACTATTTAAAAGCATTAAGGATCGGAGGGAATCCGCGTGATATTGATTCCAGCAAGAAAGAGCGGAATAGAATAATGGAAAAGAGGGAACAAGAGTTTATGCGCCGTTTACTTTCTTGATAAAAGGAAGATTTGATGATGACGGGATTTGAGATATGGAATATTTTCTTGGATTTTTGGGTACTGATATTTTGATATAATAATCAAGGTATAGAAATAATACGGGGATACGTGAAAGTGAAATAAGGACTGTATTGAATCAGGATTAATAAGTTTGTGCAAGTGAAAGGAATACCTTACGGGAAATGTTATGATATTTGAGTTAAGAATTTTAATTATTTGGGAGATATTTGTTTATTGAATTTTGCAGAAATTTTGGGTTACAAATATTGGAAAGATAAACTGATGATTATGTTGATATGTGAATAACATGTTTGGATATATTACATAGAGAATATTCAGGTAATCGTTTTAATTATTTTGGGATATTTGATGATAAGAAGAAATGACAAATTATTATGGTATGATATGTTAGTAAAGATTTATTGAAATTTTAGAGATATTAATACGAATATTTGAGGTTACATGATACGATGATAAGTGACAGGTTACATGATTACTACAAGATATGATGAAATATCACATACGATTGGAAATTTTCATTTTGAGTTAGAATTTATGAGTAGACACATATGTCTATTATTGATAAGAAAAATACATGTTCTTAAGAAAACAAAGAGATGCATTTAGTAAAAGTCCAGTGGGTTAGATATTATAATGATGAGATTACTAAGAGAAAGAAGAGAAGAGATTCTGATTAAGTGTTCAGAAATCATAAGATCAAGTAAGTTTAATTTCGAGGACGAAATTATTTTAAGGGGGTAAGTTTGTAGCGACCAAGAATTTTTACGCGATTAATAATTATTTTAATAGAAAATCGTGTCGCTACTATTTCACCCATTTTTATTAAGTAACGTCGTGACGTATTCGTATAGCCAAGTCAAGAAATAATCGAGATCGTTCGATTTTAAATTAAATTCCGAATTTCTAAAAATATCTCCATTCTCTTGATTTAAAGTATATTAAGTCCAAGTACTTAATTCAATGTTATCCCAATATTTATTTATACAAAAATTATTTTTATTATTGAAATTAAGAAAATATATGCAAGCATGAGAGGTTCCATTATATATAATAATTATGAGAATCTTAATTTTATAAATATGGAAAAGAATATGAATGGTTGATAGACTCCATTATATGTAATCATGAAGAGCATAATATTTGTATAAATATGGAAAAGTATATGAATGAATTATATACTCCATTATATATAATCATGAAGAGCATAATATTTGTATAAATATGGAAAAGTATATGAATGATTGATAAGACTCCATTATATGTAATCATGAAGAGCATAATATTTGTATAAATATGGAAAAGTATATGAATGATTTATATACTCCATTATATATAATCATGAAGAGCATAATAATTGTATAAATATGGAAAAGTATATGAATGATTGATAGACTCCATTATATATAATCATGAAGAGCATATTATTTGTATAAATATGGAAAAGTATATGAATGGTGCTTTACTTTAAGAAAATGATGTGTTAAAATTAATAGAATTGAATGATTATGTTTACAATATGCCAACTTTATACATCTATTTAAACTCATCTCTTTTACACACAACTCTACACATATACACTTATTTCCAACCTCTTGACAAAATCCACAAGTAAGAGAAATTCAAGGTGGTCAAGAAAGTTTTGGTCCATTTACTACTACACTTCATTTTAATCTTTTAAAAGGTAAGTATATCTTATGTTTTTATAAAAATTAAGTATGTTGTTATGAAATGTAAATATACTTTAAGTTTTTATGAAAAGTAAGTATGTTTTTATGAAAGGTATTACCTTATGTTTTTATGAAAAGTAAGTATGTTTTTATGAAAGGTAAATACACCTTATGTTTTTAAGAAAAGTAAGTATGTTTTTATGAAAAGTAAAATACCTTATATTTTTAAGAAAAGTAAGTATGTTTTTATGAAAATTAGATATACCTTATGTTTTTACGAAAATGTTTGGATCATTGCTATGAAATCAATCTCACAAGATTGCTATTGGTCCCATATGATATGTTTATGATTATGCTAAGGGGACCGGAGTTTAGTAGCGCTACACATAAGAATTCTTGCCATCTAAGTTGGGTAAAATTCTTGTGTCTCTCTATGTTTATGAGGATTTCGATCATATCCTATGTTATGATGAAAATGATCCATATGCTTTCAAAAGAAAATTATGCTTGGTATACTTACTGGGATTTTATAAATCTCACTCCACGATATTTACCATTTTAAGATAATTGAAGGTTCGAGGCGGTCAACATGGAAGTGGCAAAAGTGGTTAAGATTGATGAGATAATTATGTTGAACTTTATGTAAGAAAATTATGTTCTATTTTTATTCACAAATTAAATTATGGGATTCTAATTATTCTTTTGAATAACTTTACATTACTATTTAAGTCTCGATAATATGATATGAGTCACTTTTAGTGGCACTCGAATGGTCGAGAATTCGGGTCGTCACACATCCGGTACACAATCTCCAAAGAGCATGTAACTAACATCCAATGTGTCAATTTCTTGTTTTCGACATTTCAAGTATTGTCTAAACACAATAAGATTCGACGTAAGCAAACTATTCCCCGAACACAAGTGTAGCGACCAAGAAAATTTTACGCGTTAAATAATTATTTTAAATTATGAAAATCGTGCTGCTGCGATCTCACCCATTTTTAATTTAAAGTCATGACGTATTCGTCTAACTAAATCAAGAAATATCGAGTCCAATTCAATTTTTAAATAAATTCCGAATTTCTAAAATTATATTATTTTATTTATTTATTTTATTCTTTCAAAATCGTTTTAAATTCCAAATTGTGTCAAGCACATTGTATCATATTCATTTTTCCGACTCAGTTAATTTTACACGTATCATTTTTTCTCGAGTTCCGTGTATTACTTGTCAAGATTTCCATAATATCCCATCAACCCATACTTCCACCGACTACATCAATTCCATACCTATCAAACTCTCCTACACACTACACGACCCACTCCATTATCAGCTTCCTCTCTCACGACACACCCCATAACCCAGCAACCACACCAGCCACAACTTAGAATTTCAGCCTCCTCTGGTAGCCAGGTAACCTCGAACTTCAACCTCACCATTTGCAACACCAACACATCCGCCACCTCCTTCATCGTCATCATCATCATCACCACACTGAACCGCCTGCACCAACCCATCACAATCGAGCACCACCTCTGCCAAACCACCAGCACACTGCCAAGACTCCAAGGTCACGGCCAGCCTCCACTGCTCGCACCACCGGAGCAAATATCACACCTCCCAACCTAGCACCACCTATATCATCATCATCAGCACCTATCACCCTTCACCCCCCCCATCAACAGCCGGCCAATCCACCACCAAACTACCACCACACTGTCGAAAATGGAACCACCCAAATCTCACACAACCTGAAACCACAACCTGTACAATCCCCACCAATCAGCCCCAAAATCAAACCCATAAACCCAAGAAATAGAAAAGGCCGGAACTTACCTCGACCCTTGACCCATTCCAACCGGATTTACCACCGAAAATCACAAGCTCCAGCCTAAATTTACCTCGGTTTCTCGCACCCAACCTCGAATCTAAACCCTAAATCTGATCCTCTTCGTGGTCCCCCGCTCACCGCCACCTGCTGGCGGCGTTTCGCCGGCAAAACCGCCGGTTGTAGACCGGATTTCGCGAGGTGCTATAGCACCTCCTTCTCTTTCTCCTCTCTGCGTCGGACCAGAGAGAGAGAATGGGAATTTGGTTTTTAATATTTTGATTTTGGGAAATTTTCAGCTTAGCCCCCAAGTTTTTAAAATGATTTAAATCAGTCCTTATAATTTTAAACTAATCATTTCAGCCCCTTAAGTTTTTAAATAGTTTTAATCAGTCCCTTCATTTTAAAAATCAATTATTTCAATCCCTACCATTTAATATCCGTTTTTAGCTTCAACCCAAGTTTTGGAAATTTACATTTTTGTCCCCCAAGTTTAAAAGTATTTATTTTAGTCCCCCAACTTTCAAATCTTCAATTTCAGTCCCTAAATTTTAATTTATCATTTTTAAACTATAAATTTTAAAAGACTAATTTAACTTATTTTCCTATTTGACTAGACGAGGCGTACGGAGATTTAAAGGATTGAAGTCATTTCTCGCTCGATTTTGCACTCGTTGAATTTAAGGTAGACTCGCTCCTATTAATTGATTTAAATTATGATTGCATGTGAATGTGTATGTTATGTGACTTATGTGCAAGTCATTTTTATGAAAAGAGACGAGAAAATATTTCTTCGGAAATATTTATGTTGTTATACTTGTCATAACTTCTATGCTTTTATGCATGAAAAAGAAGAGAATATCTTGCAAGATAAATGATAATGTTATGCATAACTTACGTGCCTTAAGTGCACGAGACGAGACTACCCACACCAGATGATTTTAAAGAGCCTGTGATTTTTCAAAGAGAAGCCATGTGCTTTAATGCAGGAGAAGAGACTACCCACACCCTATGATTTCTAAAGAGCCTGCGTTTATGTGTTCAGTTGTAATGTAGACTAATTAATTGGTGATGTGTCTACTGAGTATTTCTATGAAATGCTCATTTCTATTTTAACAATATTTGCAGATTTCATAGTGGGTGGCAAGTGATGGACGATTGTGGCAATAGTCGTTAAATAATTGAAAATCTTATTTTGATGATCCGTATTTTCCAAACGTTGGATATTTTTGCGATTTTCAATTATTTGAGAATTTATTACATTATCAAATGTTTGTAATATTAATGGTTCGATTTATTGTTTTGAATTATTTCATAGATGTTTTCAAATTTTATCAACCATTACAGTTTATTTAATGTTGCCAAAAATGAATTTTCAGCTATTTCTTCCGCTAAAATATTATTTAAAAGTTTAGACCAGACGATGACGTGGTGAACTGGGCATTTATAACTCGAGGCGCTACAGCTTGGTATCAGAGCCAGTCTGCGTTTCTGTAAAATGACAAATCTTCAACAAGAAATTTCAAGACATTTTACATTATTTAATTATTACTAATGAAGATTGTCACTGCCATCATTCGTTCCACCAACTCCGAGGTAAAGAGTTTATGATGTTTAACGTTATTTTAGTATTTCGGATACCTATTTTAATTATTTATGAGATTTAGAAGAAAGAGAAAGAGATTGTATCAGAATAAGAAAGAAAGAAAACGAGTGTTGAGCATAATGGGAATAATATGATATAAGAATGATTTTATAATAATTTTTGTCCTGAATTTATAAATGATGAACCCTAGATGGACTTGGCATAATCAATATTTAGACATGACATGATTTATGGGGATTTGATTAAGAAGTAGTGAACGTGGATTTTCATTTTAAGGAAATGTCGAGACGTGTAATCAGAACCGCTTCGAATCAGACGACCAATGACCAGGATGCTTTAGGACAGGGCCCCACAACCCAATCTACCATTATCAGAGACTTACTTCAAGCTGTCCAGGAATTGAGGCAAGCCTCAGCTTGTTCCTCGGTTCCGATTATTGAATAGTTTCGGAGGTACCGTCCACCTACCTTTGATGGTGGCGATAACCCCTTAACTGTTGAGGAATGGCTTCAGACTATTGAGAAGATATTCCGACACATTTCTTTCCTAGAGGACAAGAAAGTCATATGTGCTGAATTCATGTTAGTTGGTAGAGCCGACTTCTGGTGGGTATCTGCATCCCAGACCAGGACTGTGGTACAACAAGAAGCTCTCACCTGGGAGGAATTCAAAGTTGAAGTTAGGGATAAATTTTTCTCGCAAGCACCTAGGGATCACAAGGAGACTGAATTTCTGCATCTCGTTCAAGGAGAGTTGGATATCACCGAGTATGAAAGAAAGTTCGAAGAATTGTCTTGTTATGCTCCACATCTGGTGGAGACTGAATTCAAGAAGGCACGAGGTTTCCAGAGGGGTTTGCGCTCAGACGTTAGATAGATTTCAGTTCACATGAACTGCCCACTTACAGGGAAGTGGTGAAGAAAGCTCAAGCAGTGACCTATGCGGGTATACAAATCGGGAACCAGGGTAATCAGAATGAGCAGAGATATTAGGGTAAGAGAAAGTGGCAGGGTCCGAATTGCAGTCAGAATAGAAATTAGGCGCCTAATAAACGACAGAATTCAGGACCAACTGGAGGACAGATGACCAATTTTGCTTCCCCTTGTCCTAAGTGTCAGAAGTTACACAGGGGAGAGTGGCTGTTGGGTAAGGGTGTCTGCTACAGGTGTGGGCAGTCGAGTCACTTTGCCTTAGACTATCGTGCTTTGTCTGCCCAAAGTTTCAATCAGAGGAAGAACTCAGACCAGAATAGAAAGGGAAAAGCAAGAGTGTTTGCTATGGATGCAGCGGAGGATTCTGACGTAATCGCTGGTACCCATGTTATTTCAGTAATTCCTGTTCATGTCTTAATTATTTCCCATAGAGTACTTTTTCCATTTTGAGAATGTTAATATGATAACATGTATATTGTCTATTTCTTGTATCCCCGTATATGTTCTTATAGACTCAGGAGCTACGCATTCATTTATATCTGATGCGTGTTCAAAGAGACTGGACTTAATAGGGGAAGAAACTGGTAGTACATTAGAGGTTAGTTTACCGTTAGGAGGTACTATCGATGCTGATATGATAGTCAAATCGGTGCAAATAGATTTTGATGGTCAAATATTGGAAGCAGATCTGAATATTATCCTAATGAAAGACTTCGATATAATCTTGGGTATGGATTGGCTCAGCGCCAATCGTGCTGCAATCATGTGTCACGAGAGGGAAGTTATTTTTCGCAGAGATGGTGAAGAAGTATTCAAGTTTTATGGATCAAAGATTAAAGCACACTTCCTCACCTTATCTCGGCTTTGAAGGCAGAGAAGTTATTAGCCAAGAACAATTGTCAAGGTATTTGGTTAGTCTCCAAGACAAACCATCAAAAGAAGTTACTTTGGATTCAGTGTCAGTAGTATGCGAATAAGGTGATGTATTTCCAGATGATCTACCAGGCATCCCGCCTGATAGGAAAGTGGAATTTTCCATTGATTTGGTACCAGGAGCTGCCCCTGTGTCTAAAGCTCCGTACTGTATGGCACCGAAAGAGTTGCAAGAACTGAAGGTTCAGTTAGAGGAACTGTTAGAGAAGGGTTTCATCAGGCCAAGTGTATCTCCATGGGGAGCACCCGTCCTGTTTGTAAAGAAAAAGGATGGAAGCATGAGAATGTGCATTGATTACCGAGAACTCAATAAGCTGACAATAAAGAATAAGTATCCCCTTCCCAAGATTGAAGACTTATTCGATCAGTTGAAAGGTACGACTATTTTCTCAAAGATTGACTTGAGATCTGGTTATCATCAGCTAAAGATCAAGCCAGCTGACATACCAAAAACAGCGTTCAGAACGCGATATGGACATTACGAGTTCACAGTAATGCCATTTGGTCTCAAGAATGTACCTGCAGTGTTCATGGATTCGATGAACCGAGTATTCCACGATTATCTTGACAAGTTCGTCATTGTTTTTATCGATGACATACTAATCTATTCCAGGGATTCTGAGTAGCATGAAGAGCATTTGAGGATTGTGTTGGAGATATTAAGAGCAGAAAGATTGGACGCCAAATTCAAGAAATGTGTATTTTGGCTCGAGAAAATTGACTTCTTAGGTCATGTCGTTACAACTAGTGGCATCGAGGTTGATCCCTCTAAGGTTGAAACTGTAATGAATTGGCCAACACCCGTAAATGTTGGAGATGTGAGAAGTTTTCTAGGATTATCCGGATATTACCGACGATTCATCGAGGTTTTCTCGAAGATAGCAGGTCCTATGACTTAGATGACCAGGAAAGGAGTTAAATTTCAGTGGACCGATCAGTGTGAAAAGAGTTTTCAGGAACTAAAGAACAGACTTGTATCGGCACCAGTGTTGACCATACTAGATGGTTCAGATGGTTTCGTTATCTATAGCGATGCGTCTAAACATGATTAGGTTGTGTATTGATGCAGAATGGGAGAGTGATAGCATATGCTTCAAGACAGTTGAAGCCATATGAGAAGAATTATCCGACGCATGATTTAGAGCTAGCAGTTGTAGTGCATGCTCTGAAGATTTGGAGACATTATCTGTATGGGAGTAAATGTGAGATTTACACTAACCATAAGAGTCTCAAGTATTTCTTCACTCAGAAGGAACTGAATATGAGACAACGTCGATGGCAAGAGCTGGTAAAATATTATGATTGCACCATTTTTTACCACCCGGGTAAAGCAAATAAAGTTGCAGATACTTTGAGTAGGAAGAATGCTGAACAGTTATCAGCTTTGGGAACAATGCAAGATCAATTGATTCACGATTTTCAGAATCTAAGAATTGAGGTACGAGCCCCATCAGTTCAAGGATCTAATAGATTGGAAAATTTGATCGTTAAACTCGATTTGAGAGGTCAGATTGTGGAAGCACAGGGAAGTGATAGATTCTTAGAAAAGATCAGATCCGAAGTTGGGACTGGCAAGAGAATGGGTTTCGAGATTGCCTCTGATAAAGCACTTATGTTTAGAGGGCGTCTCTATGTGCCGAAGGATGATCATATCAGAAAGGAGAACTTAATAGAAGCTCATTCAACACCTTATGCAGGCCACCCAGGAGGGACAAGGATGTATCGTGATTTATGTAATACCTTCTGGTGGAGGAACATGAAGGGTTGCATTGCAAGATTTATTTCACAATGCATGACCTTTCAGCATGTCAAGGCCGAACATCAGAGACCATCAGGATTTTTGAATCCTTTGGATATACCAGAATGGAAATGGGAGAAAATTTCCATGGATTTTGTTACAGGATTACCAAAATCAGTGAGAGGGAATGACGCCATTTGGGTCATTGTAGATCGACATACAAAGTCAGCTCATTTTCTACCAGTCAGGATGACTCTCAATATGGATCAGTTAGCACAGTTGTATATCAGAGAGATTGTTCGGCTTCATCGAGTACCAGTCTCCATTGTCTCTGACAGAGATCCGAGATTTACTTCGAGATTTTTGAAGAGTTTGCATATGGCAATGGGTACTAAATTAAATTTTAGTACTTCCTACCATCCCCAGACAGACGGACAGTCTGAACGCACTATTCAGATGTTGGACAATATGCTAAAAGCCTGTGTGCTAGACTTGAGTGGTAGTTGGGAGAATCATCTATCATTGGTGGAATTTTCCTACAATAATAGTTTCCAGGCTACAATTGGTATGGCATCATATGAAGCATTGTATGGACGGCGATGTCGATCACCAATCTATTGGGATAAGGTTGGTGAGAAGAAGTTATTGGGACCAGAACTTATTGAAAGAACAGTTGATGCTATTAAGAAGATCAGACTGCGGATTAAAATCGCGTAGGATAGACTGAAAAGTTATGCAGATCAGAGAAGAAAGGACTTAAAATTTTAGATTGGAGAGAAAGTATTTTTGAAGGTAGCCCCGATGAAGGGCACTTTTCGCTTTGGGAAAAGAGGAAAGTTGAGACCACGATTTATTGGACCATTTGAGATATTAGAACAAGTAGGGAACGTGGCTTACTGTTTGGCTTTGCCACCAGAACTTGCAGTTGTTCACGATCTGTTCCATGTTTCTCTACTGAGAAAGTATGTTCATGATTCTAGTCATCTGGTGAATTATCAGTCTATTGCAGTTTAGAAAGATTTGTCATATGAAGAGGCACATATGTACATAGTAGAGAGAAAAGTCCATTTCTTAAGAAACAAAGAGATTCCTTTAGTCAAAGTCCAGTAGGGTAGACACAATAGTGATGAGGCTAATTGGGAAAAGGAAGATGAGATCCTAGCCAAGTATCCAGAAATCATAGATCAAGTTTAATTTCGAGGACGAAATTATTTTAAGGGGGTAAGGTTGTAGCGACCAAGAAAATATTACGCGTTAAATAATTATTTTAAATTATGAAAATCGTGCCGCTGCGATTTCACCCATTTTTAATTTAAAGTCATGATGTATTCGTCTAGCCGAGTCGAGAAATATCGAGTCCAATTCGATTTTTAAATAAATTTCGAATTTCTAAAATTATTTTATTTATTTATTTTATTCTTTCAAAATCGTTTTAAATTCCAAATTGTATCAAGTTCATTGTATCAGATTCATTTTTCCGACTCAGATGATTTTACACGTATCATTTTTCTTGAGTTCCGTGTATTACTTGTCAAGATTTCCATAATATCCCATCAACCCATACTTCCACCAACTACATCAATCTCATACCTATCAAACTCTCCTACACACTACACAACCCACTCCATTATCAGCTTCCTCTCTCACGACACACCCCACAATCCAGCAACCAGCACCAGCCACAACTCTGAATTTCATCCTCCTCCAGCTGCCAGGTAACCTCGAACTTCAACCTCACCATTTGCAACACCACCACCTCCTTCATCGTCATCATCATCATCACCACATTGAACCGCCTGCACCAACCCATCACAATCGAGCACCACCTTTGCCAAACTACCAGCCCACTACCAAGACTCCAAGGTCACGGCCAGCCTCCACTGCTCGCACCACCGGAGCCAATATCACACATCCTAACCTAGCACCACCTATATCATCATCATCAGCACCTACAACCCTTCACTCCCCCTCAACAGCCGGCCAATCCACCACCAAACTACCACCACACTGACGAAAATGGAACCACCCAAATCTCACACAACCCGAAACCACAACCAGCACAATCCCCACCAATCAGCCCCAAAATCAAACCAATAAACCCAAGAAATAGAAGAAGCCGGAACTTACCTCGACCCTTGACCCATTCCAATCGGATTTACAACCGGAAATCACAACCTCCAACCTCGATTTACCTCAGTTTCTCGCACCCAACCTCGAATCTAAACCCCAAATCTTATCCTCTTCGTGGTCCCCCGCTCGCTGCCACCTGCCGGCGGCGTTTCGCAGGCAAAACCGCTGGCTGGCGACCGGATTTCACGAGATGCTATCGCACCTCCTTCTGTTTCTCCTCTCTGCGTCGGACCAGATAGAGAGAATGGGAATTCAGTTTTTAATATTTTGATTTTTGGAAATTTACAGCTTAGCCCCCAAGTTTGTAAAATGATTTAAATAAGTCCTTATAGTTTTAAACTAATCATTTCAGCCCCTTAAGTTTTTAAATGATTTTAATCAGTCCCTTCATTTTAAAAATCAATTATTTCAATCCCTACCATTTAATATCCGTTTTGAGCTTCAACTCAAGTTTTGAAAATTTACATTTTAGTCTTCCAAGTTTAAAAGTATTCATTTTAGTCCCCCAACTTTCAAATCATCAATTTCAGTCCCTAAATTTTAATTTATCATTTTTAAACTATAAATTTCAAAAGACTAATTTAACTTATTTTCCTATTTGGCTAGACGAGGCGTACGTAGATTTAAAGGATTGAAGTCATTTCCCGTTCGATTTTGCACTCGTTGAATTTAAGGTAGACTCGCCCCTATTAATTGATTTAAATTATGATTGCATGTGAATGTGTATGTTATGTGACTTATGTGAAAGTCATTTTTATGAAAAGAGACGAGAATATATTTCTTCGAAAATATTTATGTTATTATGCTTGTCACAACGTATATGCTTTTATGCATGAGAAAGAAGAGAATATCTTGCAAAATAAATGATAATGTTATGCATAACTTACGTGCCTTAAGTGTACGAGACGAGACTACCCACACCCGATAATTTTAAAGAGCCTATGATTTTTCAAAGAGAAGCCATGTGCTTTAATACACGAGAAAAAACTACCCACACCCTATGATTTCTAAAGAGCCTACGTTTATGTGTTCAATTATAATGTAGATTAATTAATTGACGACGAGTGATGTGTTCCGGACCCTCGATAATCGGAGTCATAGCAGGCTTGATAGAAAGTTAAATATTCAAGCCAAAATAAAAGTGCTGTCCAGTCAACCATGTCGGAATTAGATGAATAATATATATTTTTCGAGTAGAAACAGGTCACTGAGCAAGACTTATGGGCAAAAGCCCTTGAGCCCATTCATTTTAAGGCCAAATTCCATCGTTTGGGGCTTCAAATTGGCAAATCAATGATGCA
This sequence comes from Ligustrum vulgare, assembly GCA_963555705.1. Taxonomy (NCBI): domain Eukaryota; kingdom Viridiplantae; phylum Streptophyta; class Magnoliopsida; order Lamiales; family Oleaceae; genus Ligustrum; species Ligustrum vulgare. Next base: position 41,386,505 of record OY743172.1, on the reverse strand, counting down.
GAAGGAAATTTACTATATTTCCATAATTATAGGATTTTTAATTATTTTATTTCCATTTTGGTTTTTAGGTTATTTTCCTAATTTAGTATTCTAGTTTAATTATAATTCTATTTTGAGTAAATTAGCGGTTAGGTTATTTTGCTTATTTATACGCTTTTTTCATTCATTGTCATTGAGACTTTGATGACTAAATAAAAAGAGATTGAATGTTTTTCAATTGTTTAATGTGTGGATTCACATTACAAACCCAAACTTATCAAGATTGATTATCTTGTGGCGTTCATCCAGAACTTATCAAATATTCGCGAGAGTATTTGTGGCGTTGAAAATCAGAGACTTATCAAGGAAATTGGGCAAATCCTTGTGGCGTTTCGAAAGTCGTGGTTCTTTATTCCGCATCGTCGAGCCATCGCGTCGTGAATATCGGGTCATGATTCATCCGTCCAACCACAACCTGAGTTCGGAACTTTTCGGCGTTTCTTCCGCGCTTCAAATCTCATCATCTGGTATCTGAGCTGGACTCTGAATTCAGGTTTTTCTATCCAGTTTGATTTTTATGTTTATCATCGAGTCCCATAAAAATCATCCATATCTTGTTGAGTGTTTTGTTTTCAATTTTTTGAGTTTTCTTATTCTTCGTGTCGGTAAAATTTTTCAGTTTTTGATCCATATAAAAATCCAACAAAAATTCAAAATTGCTTGTTTTATTCGATTCTTATCCAAATCCTGTTCCGTTTGTTTTGTTGCGTTCGTGTCGAATTTTGGGATTTATTAAAAAAAAAAAATTATTTTTTTATTTTTTATTTAATTCTGAAAATTCACTATTCAAAAAAAAAAAAGTTATTCCAAATTCAAGAACCACTTTCTTGAGTTTCTTTAAAATTCTTGATATTCATTCCCTTCCAAGTCAATAAAAGTCGTTCTTGCTATTTGATGTCTAAATTCTCTTTATTCTTGAATTTTTTTAATGTCACATAAGGGATGGATTATGATTCGGGCTGTTTATTCCAAACTAGATGTTATGTGGATCATAAGGGGTGTAGTTTGGCGATTGATGGAAAGTGCTTTACTAATTTTGTTAGTAGCACCGTGGTTGAAAAATTAGGATTGCCCCTAGAACCACACTATAAACCTTATAGGATGACGTGGATGAGGGAGTTTGGGAATTTCAAAGTAACCAAACAAGTTCTAATGCCTATCACCCAGGGAAGGTATAGTGAGGATGTATGGTGTGATGTAGTACCATTGAAGTCTTATCATATTTTATTGGGAAAACCTTGGAGACATAGGAGGGAGGCTGTTTATGATAAGAGTATGCACATATACAAATTCCTTAAGAAAGGGAAAACATGCACACTATATGGGTTGACATTAGAGGAAGCACTAGAAGATTCATGAATGGTAAGGAAGGAGAGTGAAAAGTGGTGTAATAGGAGGCATCGTGGGGATAAGGATATTGATAAGAAGGAGGGAGAGTTGAAATTAAAAACAAATAAACAAACTCCAAAATTTGATGAGAAATTGATTAGGAATGAAATTGTTGATGATAAGAGGAATGAATTGAAAGTTGGGGTAGAAGTTCAAAATTTGGGTTTTGAATTGGTAGATCCACATTTGAGTAGTGATGAGGTAATGCACGAGCATGGTGATAAAAATGTGGAGGTAGAAGATGTGGTCGAATTTGAAAGAAAAAAATTTGAAGAGGTGGATGAGCTAGAAAATCTTGAGTTAGAGGAAGTAACCGGGCTTGAGAGAAAAGAGATAGAGGGGGGCGAGTAAGAAGTTGCAAAAGGGGAACGAGGTGAAGAGAAGAGCCTCGTGGTTCCAAAAGAGGAATTGACGGTGATAATTCATGAATACAAGGATCCATACCTTGTACCTCATGAAACTAACATTCCCCTCCCCGTTTTATTTAATTCTTTCTTGCAGGTTAATGGTACGTGGAAATTTGGGCAACACCACCAATGTCCAAAGGTGTTTCAACTTCAAGTCATTCACTTGACCCCCGTTGAAGAATATTTTTGGTTGATCATGTGCAATGGCAGGGGAAATTTTCCGTTTGATCCAGGAGGTGAAGTGAAACAACAGGAACAAAGCTATGATTCGGGACGAATCATCCTAAAGAAGGAGGGTATGATGTGTTCCGGACCCTCGACAATCGGAGTCATAGCAGGCTTGATAGAAAGTTAAATATTCAAGCCAAAATAAAAGTGTAATCCAGTCAACCATGTCGTAATTAGATAAGTAATATATGTTTTTCGAGTAGAAATAGGTCACTGAGCAAGACTCATGGGCTAAAGCCCTTGAGCCCATTCATTTTAGGGTCAAATTCCATCGTTTGGGGCTTCAAATTGACAAATCAATGATGCAGACGGAAATTTACTATATTTCCATAATTATAGGATTTTTAATTATTTTGTTTCCATTTTGGTTTTTAGGTTATTTTCCTAATTTAGTATTTTAGTTTAATTATAATTCTATTTTGAGTAAATTAGCGGTTAGGTTATTTTGCTTATTTATACGCTTTTTTCATTCATTGTAATTGAGACTTTGATGATTGAATAAAAAGAGATTGAATTTTTTTCAATTGTTTAATGTGTGGATTCACATTACAAACCCAAACTTATCAAGATTGATTATCTTGTGGCGTTCATCCAGAACTTATCAAATATTCGCGAGAGTATTTGTGGCGTTGAAAATCAGAGACTTATCAAGGAAATTGGGCAAATCCTTGTGGCGTTTCGAAAGTCGTGGTTCTTTATTCCGCATCTTCGAGCCATCGCGTCGTGAATATCGGGTCATGATTCATCCATCCAACCACAACATGAGTTCGGAACTTTCCGGCGTTTCTTCCGCGCTTCGAATCTCATCATCGAGTCTACTGAGTATTTCTATGAAATGCTCATTTCTATTTTAACAATATTTGCAGATTTCGGAGTGGGTGGCAAGTGATGGACAATTGTGGCAATAGTCGTTAAATAATTGAAAATCTTATTTTGATGATCCGTATTTTCGAGACGTTGGATATTTTTGAGATTTTCAATTATTTGAGAATTTATTACATTATCAAATGTTTGTAATATTAATGGTTCGATTTATTATTCTGAATTGTTTCATAGATGTTTTCAATTGACCATTACATTTTATTTAATGTTGCCAAAAATGAATTTTTAGCTATTTCTTCCGCTAAAATATTATTTAAAAGTTTAGACTAGACGATGACGTGGTGAATTGGGTATTTAGAACTCGGGGCGCTACAACAAGCATTGTCCATTATAATGCATCTTGTAACAAATTTCATAACTTGAATATTCTTCAAGCATGTATTCATCATCCATATTGAGATTCTTCATTGCAAATGATTTCCTATTTTACAAATGTTATAATATAATATGGATTGAAAGGAAATAAAAAAGATTAGAATTGTGGTGGTTAACCAAAAGTAACAAAATAAAACATAAAATAAAAATAAATAATTACAAATTGTTAAAACTAAAATTAATTAAAGTAATAATCAAAGTAAAAACATTCTCCGACAACGGCGCCAAAAATTTGTTCGCTAAAACTGTGTACCGCAAGCGCACGAGTAGCGTACAAGTAATAAAATGGATTTTTTGAGTCCGGATTGTCGATCCCACGAGGAATATATACTCTAGTTAATTTTAATCTTTACAAATTAAACACACAATAAAAAGATGGATTTTGTGAATTCTAAATTAAATAAACTAATTTTAAACCAAATTAAATTAAGAAAAATGAAAGATAATATAGTTGGGATTCATGATTTCACTTAACTCTCGCTTAATTAATTTGTTAACACATGCAAATTAATAAATTACTCATTTACAATGTTAAACCCGATTTTCCAAGTTTAGCGAATTACCTCTCTCGAGTGAAATTAATCATAATCAATTGGTTTAACCTACTATATCTTTATGTCGATTAAAACTCAATCAACTGCACTAACAATTGATCATCTAGAGTCTGAGGTATATCCCTATTCTTAACAAGAATCTAGAGCATTTGTTATTTGGTCTAAAATACACAATATCTCTCGATTATCATATACTTCACAAAACATATATTTTGTGATCAATCAAATATATGGAATAATTTCAATAACAAATACACATGAAATAAGTTCAAAATTAATAAACAAACATTAAAACTAAGTTAAGCTACATCAATCATCCAAACTTAAAACAATTAGCCCATTGTATAAATATTGTACAAAAGTTGAGGTCTATAAAAATACATTACAAAATATATAAATTAAAGATTAAATTACAAGATAATGATATAAATCAGTTCTCTTGATTTTTACTCCAAAATTCCTTAAACAATGCTTGGGATCTTCTCTTCATTTCTTGCTTCCTTGCTTCAATGGTGACTAGAATTTGAAATAAAAAACTAAATTACAAACTAAACTATAAACTAAAGAAAAACAAAGGAAAGGAAAGAAAACAAAGAAGAAGAAAAGGGACAAGAGGGGCTAGGGTTTGGAGAGAAAAATTGTGTCCTTGAAGAAGAGAAGTTGGGAGTATTTATACTCTAAAAAATCTAACCTAAAAAGGTTTCCAAAATGCGTACAAAATGAGCCAAACATGCCCTTAAGCTAAAAAAAATAAAAACAGAAAATGATTTACGATCTGGCCGAAAATGGCCTGCCGCGGCTGGGCAGGTCAAAAGCCCGCGGCCGTACAGGATGCTTGAAATGGACTCTGTCCATTTGATATGCGATTGCACGACCGCGCAGTCACTAAAACTGTGCGGCCGCATAATTAAAGTCCACACGTCCACTTCATTTTTTCTGTAGTCATGTCCATCGTCTTCTTCAATTCAGTCCTTGAATTTTGACTTTTATTACAAATATACCCCTAAGACATTTTCACTTTTAGTCCTTCAACTTTCTAGGATGTTGCAATTGAGTCCTCAAACTTTTGATTTCTTTCAATTAGGTCCTTGGATGTTAAATTTTCTCTTCTTTTAGCTCAATTGATCCTCAATCTTGTCCATTTTCTTTCCAATTGAGGTTTTACCTAATTGTACAAGATAAACACAATTTAAAAGTAGAAATTCACTCAGTTTGTTAATTAAAATGCTAATTTAGGAAGTAAATAAGTGTGTAAAGCACACTTATCAAGGTCGGCTAGCAATTTGTGGAGATATCACCATGTAAGCGGTGTACAGGTGGGTAGAAGCTAGGGAAGAAGACGATGATGAAAGAAAGACGTATTTTTCAGTTAATTTCAATTGCAAGGGGATTCCTCAATGTGATGTTATTTTTATAGTACCCAATGCAATTATCCCAAATAAATAAATAAAATAAACTGATTTGTTGGGTGGCCAAAATAATTGGGAACCTGAGCAGGTGCCTGTACTGCCTAGGTCCATGGTCGCCTTGGCTGAGCGCGTTCTCAAGATCTAAAACCTCATATCATGAGGTCAAGGGTTCGAATCCCTGGGGACGTTCCCATCCAAGGATGGGACAAAAATCCTTCTTAAGGGGACAATCCGTGTGTTATGGGGCACTCCACAAGTTGCCAAAAACCAATAACATCACCATCTATAAAATTGAGTTTATAGTCAAATGTAAAATAACATGTCAAAATATACAAAATTTCTCAATTCTTCTAAAATTTGTTGTTTCTCTCCTTTACCACAAATGTCAGAATGTTCTTATTCCTTATTAACATCTTCTATGGAAACTCAAAATATCATTCCAAGAATAATGTGTTTGCATGCTTCTGGTAAAACCCGATATTTGATTATGGATATGATGCAAGGTAACCCACAAAGGAGGAGATGGGCAGGGAATTATCAAATTATGTACATATGCCGAATGATGAGAGTGTGGACTTATCGTTTCAGGTAATCACCCAACCAAGTACGAAACACGTTGCACTTGGTGCAATTTCAAGGACAAGGATCTTTTAGTCACGACCGTCGGTCTGTTTGCAATTAAAAATAGATTTCAATTCAAGGTATTGAATTCCGACCATGTATCATACTCAATAAAATGTTTGGAGGACTCATGCAACTGGACCTTTAGGGCATTGAGAACTAGAAAAGTAGGTAACTTGAAGATTAGACGTATAGCTGATAGTCATCGATGCTCTAATGACAGCGTGCTGGGAAATCATTGACAGGCAAGTACCCTAGTGATTGGAAATTGCATAAAGTACAGGTTTCAGCACTTGAGGAGAATTTATGCACCTGAAGATGTTATAGAAGACATGCAAGAGACATATGGAGTGACAGTCAGTTATTATAAGGCGTGGAGATCAAGAGAACGTGCAATAAAGATGATTAGGGGTGATCCAGACGAGTCATATGGAGATTTACCTTCCTATATGTATATGATGAATGTAACTAACCCAGGATCTTATACATGTATCAAGACGGATGATGATAACATGTTATTATTCAGTTTTGTTGCATTAAGTGTGTCAATAGATGGCTAGAAGCATTGCAAACTAGTGTTGTGGTTGACGGGACGTTCCTAAAAAGTAGATATGGTGGGACGCTATTTACTGCGTGCACAGAGGATGCTAATAACAACATATTCATTTTGACATTTGGAGTCGGTGATGCCGAAAACAATAATGCATGGGAATGGTTTTTATTGAGGCTTCAAGAAGCTTATGGCAATAGAGATGGATTGTGTATCGTGTCTGACTGTCACAGAAGCATAAGCCACGTTATTGAGAAGGTATTTCCAGATGCTTTGCATGGAGCATGTACGTGTCATTTGCTTCAAAACTTGAAGAAAGAGATTCACAAAAAGGGTAAAGGGATAAGAGTACCTTTTAACGTAGCTTCAAGAGCCTACACAGTAACAGAATTTGAAACACACATGAGAAGTCTCTATGCAATTGACGAGGGTATTCACGGCTACCTTGTAAGTATCATTATAGTCTACGTATTGTTAACTTCCATAATGAAATTGGAATTGATATGCATTCCAGTAATTGTTGCCTACATAGGAAGAAGCTGGTTTCGAAAGGTCGTCACGAGCACATATGAGACGGATAGATACTCCACTGTGAAATCTAATATAGTGGAGTCAGTGAACTCAGCAATTAAACATGAAAAGAAATACCCAATTGATGCTTTGTTCGAGTGCATGAGATGCACTATCCAAAAGTGGTACTTCCAGAACCTAAGCGATGCAATGGAAACTTTCACATGGCTGGCAACTCGTCATAATGCAATGTTGAATGAGAGGGTGAAAATGTCAATGCGATTACGGGTGATTAATGTCTACGTTTTTTAATGAAGCAATATAAATTCTAATTCATTTCAACTGTTAACTAAACTTCAATGTTTGTTAGGTACGTCCCTCAAACGATATAGTTTATCAGGTAAATGACAAGGCAACTCCTTTCGTGGTGAACATGGAGGGTATGACTTGCACATGTGGAAGGTTTCAGTATGACCATTTACCATGCCCACACACAATTGTAGTGATATCAAGTCGTAGCTACTCATTAGCATATTAATGTTTGAAATACTTCACTAAAGAAAAATACATAGAGGCATACCAGGGGACTATATATATCCATTAGGCACTAAAGATGAATGGCACATACCGGAAGAAGTGAAACAAAGGATAGTCCTCCCACCCCAATCAAAGCGCTGCCCGGGTAGACCCAAAGAAAGTAGATTCAAATCCTCTATCGATTACAAGAGAACATCTTGATGCGAAAGATGTGATAGCTAGGGATACAATAGCAGGACATGCCGTAATCCGAAAGCAATACAATATAAAACTAACAAGAAGCGGAAGAGGTGCCATAAAGGACAAATGAGGTAACGTGAATTATTTGTACCATATTTTGATTTTTTTTATAAAAAAATTGTTTTAGTTCATAACAGATAATTTACATTTGGAATAGTTTGATAACCAACCATCTGTGAATGTTACGGTCATGGACAACAACTAGTGTGTAGCTTGCTCGATGGACATAGTGGTCAAATGGTCACTATATATCTATTTCTTTCTGTTAGTACCATGAATTTCGTGATCTGGATATGAAAAAGATGAAGATGATCATGGTATCTGATATTTCTTGTTGGATATTTGACACGTTATCTAATTGTTTTGTTTGACATTCAATTATTTGCAGAAAAACTCATTTCATGTTTTATTTTTAATGTTCTCAAACAACCAAAGTATCATGATAATAAAAAAAATTCCATAATTTTTCATTATATGTGTGAATAATCCTTGAAATCTGGCATTATTTCTGCCACCAATGTCAATTCAAAAATATCCAAGAGGTGTGACAAGTTAAAATGAAAAATGCAGCAATTTTCTTTTTTTCCACTTCTGACACAGTAGATGCCTTCACAACAACTATCAAAATTTTAAAAGTGGTAAAATCGATGTCATGTCCATTCACAGCAAGTATCAATTTCGAAGTCATTTGTCCATAAATTGCTCGACATTAATGGTTGATGAATGATCAGGTGGATCGTCATTACCCAATGATTCTGTGATTCCAATTTTGCCAGCATCATATTGGTGGTTTCTAGTTTTCTAGTATTGAACCAAAATTTTGTTTTCATGGGTAGAGTGGATTCATTTTGTAAATTTGGCATTACAAATACGTAATCAACGTAATCTGTCCATATCTGCACTTCTTATTGATATATGTGCCATGGTTAGACAAATATAAAACCATTTCACAAGCTGTATAGATAATTTGCTCGGAAGGTTACGTGATCATTTCCAAACATCAGAACCATTGTATTTAATCAGTATTACTTTTATACTAGTATCACACCCGTTCGTTGCACGAAAGAATAATATGAAATGATTTTACTGTAAATATCATTGAAAATAGAAAAAAAATTGAACACATAATTTGCTTTGATTAATGATACAGACTGTCAACGAATGTTCAAACCTGCAATAAATTACAATTTTTCATCAATTTTGGAAAACCTCTTTAAATAATACTCCCTCCGTCCCACAAAGATAGGCTTGTTTTTTCCTTTTTGTTTGTCTCACAAAGATAGACTACTTTTCTTTCTGAGAGTATATTAATATCTCCATTTTCTAGTATACCCCTATTTAATATGCATTATTATCAACAAATATGAACAACTCATTATTTAATATAAGGTATATTAGGTAGAATGTAGGTAAATTTATAATTCCAACGTATATTAATTATGTTTTCTTAAACCGTGTGAAAATAAAAGCAAGTCTATCTTTGTGGGACGGAGGAAGTACATTATTTGTACAGTTTGTAGTTGCTCACACCCGTGTGATATACGAAAGTTGCTATAAACAAAACATATTAAAAAATTATGTTCATACAATGCATGTGTAAAAACTCAACTTACATATTCTCCTTAAAATCAACGCTTTTCTTTTCATATATTGTTCTTCATCATATTCTTCCCAAAAAGAGATTTAGGATAGACTTTTTTTGTATAATTTGATTTTTTAAGCATTAGTTATTAATTTAAAATGTTTTTCTAAAAAAATAATCATTAATTTTAATAAATATTGTTACATTATTTCATTCTTCTTTAATTTCTTCATACTGACAATTTCTTTATTCATATTATTACATTATTATTTTAATAAAAATTACTGATCGATCAACTGTTTAATAAAAATTTTATGAACTAATTGTTAAAATCTATAATATAGTTTTTGCATATTTTAGTTATTTAAATTTATAATTAAATATAGAAAAATGAACATAATCAGTAAATAAATAAAAATAATGTGAAAATGATAAATGAATTGAAGAAATCTTAAGTTTGTAAAATTAACCCAACTTAATTGGATTTTCCATAAAAATTCATATAGTTATTATTTATTTTAATTTGATGAGAAAAAATCAGAACATAAATTAATCATCTATGACTAAAATGAATTTAGTCAACTAATTATAGATAATATTATAGGACTTAAATGATATAATTTAAAATGAATTAGATATTGAGGAAAAATATAAAATATAAAATAAATTCTTACCTTTAATTTTTTATATGATTTTATGTACAATATATTTACAATTTGCTCTCACTTGTTTGCTTGAATTAAACTTCTCACTCTGATTTTTAATTTGACACTCATATTACATATTTTTCGATTTCAAAATAATACAATAATTATTAAAAGAATAATAATAAAATAGAAAAAATAACATTTTGATGTTATTAATAGCAGAACATGGATGTCAATGCAATTAATGACACATGTAAATAATAAGTGCTAAAATATTTAATATACTCTTTTTTAGCAAAAAATTTCTAAATTTAAAAAACAAAATTTGACGAAAAACTATGTGTGTATTTTGGTAACGACTATTCTACTTATATATATATATATTAAGAATAAGATTATGTATTAGTATGTGTTCTCAATTGGTCTTTTCACAATGATCTGGACATTTTCACCATTTCACATCAATTTGCAATTATTACCATTTTATTTGAACGCTATGAAATGCCAAAACGGTTTCGTTTTGTCTCATGGTAAACCAATTGGACTTTGCTATATTTACTAACAAACTGTACTAATAATTGTACTAACGGTTAAAAGACAAAAAATTTGAATATAAAATTACTATGTTAACCTTTTAGTTATAATTCCTTTAATTTTCTATGTTATGTCTATATTTCTAAATTTATTGTTTACATAAAATGCGTAGTATATACTATTATATGTTAAAGTTTTTCTTCAATAATTATATTTAATTATTCAATTTTTTTTTCTCTAAATCATTAATTATTCTTCCTTTATTTACTATAATTCTAGTAAATTGTGAAAAATCTGTAAATGAGGGTTCTTTTATTGCGTAGTCTAATAAATTATAAAATCTTCCTAAATCTTCTCTTATAATTTCTAATTGTTTAATCGTTTCTTCTCTTAAATACTTAAAATCGTTTACTTCTGAAGGATTTAATTCTATTAAAGGTTCTGAATTCATAAATTATAAAACTAAATATTTAAATCTATTAATTCAAATCCTCTTCTAATAGTTAATCCTGGAATAGTAAAAATAAATTTTCAACATATGTAAAACATGTAAGAGATATCATATGCAAAATGATAAATTTAAAATTATGATAACAGTACTTGGATAATATCAATAAAAAAGACAATATATAATCCACCATAAATAATCAAAAATACTTCTTTCTATCTATAGGTTCATCACGCTTCTTTGTAAATCTGATTTTAAAAGATTTTTGACCAAATACTCTTCAGTTATTTATCTAAGTATTAAACACAATTTCATAGGAGATCGTTGCTACTCGAAAGACTCACGCATTAATGGATGCTCGAAATACTTACTCCAACACTTTCTGTTTAACACTTAAACAAACACTTCAAAGAGTTTCAGCACAATTCAGTTTCGTTTTCTACCTCTGGATGTACTCTTTTAACAAAAGTTTTATAAAGAATAAACTTATGGACTCATAAATAAATAGAGTATTACAAATTATTTTATGGTTTCATATATATCTATGTGAAATTTAGTTACTCATACCTTCTACTAATTGTTTCTGGATTGGTTTGATGAAAGAAAATTTTGAACTAGGAATGAAAAGAAAGACAATAGATAGAGAGAATATAGATTTTTATTGCTGAAAACCAATATGATTTTCGGATGTTTACAATGAGGAGAGACCCCTCCTTTTATAGTTGGTAAAAGCAAAGTTGGGGAATAAGATAATATTCCCTATCTTTTAAATACTTGGCTAAGAATTGAAGTAGATAAAGAAAAGATAAGATTACAATAATTCCTACTACTTTTCTAAAGTTTCACATGGATTTGGACCCCCATGCCTTGAATAATTTAGGTTCAGAAAAGATAGGTTTCGTCTTCATTGTAGTTGAGTAGGTCCCCACAATTATTACACTTGTGACTCGTTCCAAAATATGTTTTAACTGTTGCCTTGATAGAATTAGGTAATAATGATATTTCCTTCATATCCTTGCTAGGGTAGATACACTGAATAAGCCTTGATCAAACAGTCCCCTGACTGTTCTTGGTTCTGTTCCTGGAAAAATAATTGCTTTATTGATTTTTTTATGGTTCATTGTCCTTAGCCATCCTCCTTCTTTTGTCCACTTGTTTAGATACTCTACATACTTCAAGAATGTCTCTAATTTCTTCATAACTTTCTCCTTTTCTGATAGTTCCTTTGTTAAGACTGCTGGTTTCTTCGTAGCTTCTAAGAAAGTTTCTTTAGATGGTTTAATAGTTTTGCCAATAGTTTTGGAAGATGAACTTCCAATAATTGATACATTAGATACTTCTTCCTCAATTGGAAGTCCTACAGATAAATTCTTCGCTTGAGAGGATTGAGATCCTCCTTTGTACATTTCCTCAAGAGAATTAACCCTTGACTTGTAAAAAGCTAGTTCACTGTTAATTTGTACAATCTGCGCCATGCAAGTATTCGCATGGTTGAATAGATTTGAATAGTTGATATTCATTTGACGCATGTCCAAGTTAATTTCTTCTACTTTCTTAAATAGTTCATCCATGTCTTGATAAATAATCTGCAATAACATTGTCAATACCCTTGATATGAATAATTTCAAAATCATAATGGCTAAGTTCTACTTGCCATCTAATTAACCTTTTTTTTGCAATAGTTGGATAAATTTCTTTAGTTAACCAATATTTGACTTGTGTATTATCGATTCTAATTTTGAATTTTGTAGTAACAATAAATAATTCAAACTTTTTAATAGCAAATTTTACAGCTAATAACTCTTTTTCATTTATATGATAATTAGTTTGAGTTTGAGTAAAACTATCACTAGTGTATTATGCAATCCTTTTTCTCATCCTCATTTGGATAAATATATTTAAGTACTGCTCCCCATGCTGTTTTGCATGCATCAATTTCTATAATCCAATCACATTCTTTTTTTGGGTAATTCTAATTCTGGTAATTTGTTACAAAGGTCTTTAATTTTTTGTACTTCTTCTTCTTCGTCTTTGGACCATGGTGTCCATCTAGTTTTTCATTTTAGTCATTTTTGTAATGGAATTAAATGTTTTGCTAAGTTAGGTACATATTTCCTAGTCTGGTTCACAAGTCTTAAAAAGCTTTGTAATTGTGTTTTATCTTTTATATGATTGTCAAACTCTTGTATTTTTGTACGAATATGTTTTTGGAGTTTTATTCCTTCTTGGCTAATTATAGATCCCAAGAATTCTACATTTTCTTTAGAAATCTCCATTTTTGTAGCTGATAATATAATTCCATTATTTCTTACAATATCTATAAAAATATTAAGATGTTTTCGGTGGTCCTGTCTAGTTTCAGAGTAAATAAGAATATCATCAATATATACTGTAATAAAATGATAATAATCTTTAAATATTTTATCCATGTACCTTTGAAATTCTCGTGGACTATTTTTAAATCCGAAAGGTAACACAGAAATTCATAAAGTCCTTGTGGTACAGTAAAAACTGTTAAATGTCCAGATTCTTCAGTTAACATAATATGATAAAATCCTGATTTAAAATCAAATTTAAAGAAATATTTCTTTCCTCTAATTTGGTTAGATAATACCTGCTGGTTTGGTATTGGATATTTTAATTCTTTTGTATAAGTATTTAACCTTTTATAATTAATTACTATTCTAGATTTTCCTCTTTTTTGTTCCGAATGTTTTATTACAATGAAGGCTGGACTACTATGTTTACTGTTAGATTCTCTAATGAATTTCTTTTTTAACATTTATTTTATATGCATTTCAAATTCAAGTAATTCTTTGGGTCTATGTTTAATTGGTTTTACACTAATAATCTTAATATTATCTTCTAATATAATTTCTACCATAGGTTTATTTATATGCCATTTTTCCAAAGGATTATCTCCTGATAATTTTAATAATTTTTCTGTAATATTTTTTATTACTATTTGATCAAAATGTTCTTGTACTAGATTTATTCTATTTTTATTGGACATAAATTGTGTTGTTTGTGTTAATTTTTGTCTATCCTCACTACGCTGAGCTGCTATATGAGGCATTTTTTTCCTACAGTAAAGATCATTAATTCTTATTGCTATTGCTATATGATGACAAGTGGTAGATAAAAGAATAACTTTTTCATCAATAGTTATTGGATAATATTTTTTTATGAAGTTATTTCCTAACAATATATTCCCTGGCATATCATCAAATTGATATACATAAGGTATTTGTAGTTCATATTTTCCTATTTGTATTTTAACATTCCTTATTACTTTAGTTATTAGATTTTTGCTCCCATCAAATCATACAAGTATGACTTTTTCTTAATTATCTTTTTATTACTCCACATTTCTAGGGGTAATACGTTTTCTTTAAATAAACAGGATGATGCTCCTGTATCAAACAATGCATGATAATTTCTACTAAGATATCCATTATAATTCATTTTGGTTAGTATATAAATATATTCTCTTCCTCCTTGTATTTTATTCATAATAACATCGGTATAACTAGATTCTCATTTTGTATTGTTAATAGCATCCTATCATCTTTTATGTAATATGGTTTTACTTGCTCTAAGAAGTCTATTCCTAATAATAATTCTGTATTTACCTTTCCTGTATGTTCTACGTACATGTTTATGATTATTTCATTTCTTTTGTTTATTCTTATTGGTAATTCTACATAGGTATCCATTGGATGAATATTTTCAAAATAATCTTGTATTTGAATCGGATTATTTGTTACTTTAAGTTCTAAATCTCCTATTATGTTTTCTTTTATATAAGATACAGTTGCTCCAATATCTATTAATACTTTTTGCTCTTTCCATTCTCCATTTATTCTAATTTCTATTATAACTTCAAATTGTTTTGTTTCATTCCTTTTAGATAGATTCATTCTAGGTATTTTCCTATGTATTTTTGTCATTATTTGTTTTTCCGAATCATTTCTATTTTCTATTTTAGGTAATGATCTTGTACTAGTATTTCTTCTTAGGCTAATTGATCTTCTTTCAAATTCTATTTGGGGTTTATCCATATTTACTAATCTTCCAGGTTGATTAAAATCTATTTCTATATCTTCTGATATTGTCATTCTTGGATTCTCTTTAGCTGGTTTGTATTCCAATAGATTTTTAAATATGGGTTCTATTATGTGTGTTCTCGCAGCATTCTTAATTTTTACTTCATGATTACTAGTAAAAGCATATATTGTTCTAATAGTTAAACTTATAGTTTTACTTCCTGGTTTCATATCTATTCATCTTAATCTATAATATAATGTTAAGGCTTTATTTTATATTGTTTTCCCATACTTATGCTGAAGTTTGGTCTTATTGTAGATTTTACTTTTTGGTATATTAAATATTCTGTTACAATTCCTATTAAGGCATCTTGTACTGAACTTACAATTCTATCATCCATAATATATAATTCTATAGGTGTATCTATTCCTTCTCTAAAATAGGCTTTTGATATAATTTGTACGGCTCCTAAATATATGTTTTTTATTTTTCTTTTTAGTTTAGGATTCAATAGATTTATTTATTGTCTTATAATTTCTTCATTTATTATCGGTATTAATGTATTTCCTGTAGTATCCCTTATATCTATAGGGTGATTATGGTTTCTTGCTACATATGCTATTTCTTTATTTTTCTGCCAGAATGGTAAATTAAATATTTCTTTTGGTTCTACATCTAATTTTGATTTTAAGATCTTTTCATACATTTTAGGATTAAATATTAATCTTTCATTTAATTGTTCTTCATTTTCCTCTAATTGATATTCATATTCTTTAGATGAACTTTCTTCACTAATTTGCCTAATCATATTTATATATAGATATTCTTCTTCACTAGATTCACTTTCTTCTGAAGATTCTAATTCTATTATAGTATTTATTACTTCATGTTCTTCTAATTTATAGATTTCTTCATCTTCGGGAATTTTTTCTCATTCTTCTTCTTGTTCAATAGGTAATAGATTATAATTTTCTTTTTCTATTATTGAAATATACATCATATTTTTCTTTGTATCTTTCTTGGGATATTTTGGAGATATATGTCCTACTTCTCTACATGAATAACATTTAAATTTTTTAGGATTTTTAGAATTGTTATAGTTTTGTTTTTTTTTGTTTTTTTTTTTTTTTTTGCCTTAAATATCTTTTATATGGTACTCTATACCTTTTAGATGTTTTATTATATGGTTTTTTATATTCATTAAATTTTTAAAATTTGTCTCTAAATTTATCTTTTCTATAATATTTCTTTTTCTTATATTTTCTTTGTAGATGACATCCCCATTGGGTTGGTTTATATTATAATTTATCACAGCATAATGATTTTTTACTTGCTTTTTGAAATTTTATCATATTATTTGCTTACATACATTTTTCTTTCTATTGCATTTCTATAAATTGTATTCTTGCTCCTAGGCTATTATTACTTGACGGTATTTCTAATTTTTCTCATTCTTTAAATAATTCTAAATTCCATGGGTTTGGTAGTTTAAAGAATATTTGGTTCATAATTTCCATACCATATGTTTCCTAATTATATTCTGTCTTTTCAAGATATTCCCTAAATTCACATGCAAATTGTTTAAAGTAACACATGTCACAATTGATAGATTTTCTAATAAATATATATTTCTTAGTTTAGAGCTAATTTTAGTATCTCTGTCTATTACTAATGTATATTCTCTTTTTAATGCATCCTTATATCTACTAAGTATAGTTCCTATTTCATCTTGGTCATTTCCTCTAACTTTTCCTATATAAGTTTCTATTAAATTTTCCCACCATCTTACAGTGGTTCCTATAAATGTATTTTCTAACATTAATTGGAATTGTTTTCCTGTTAATTCTCTAGTATAGGCCATCATAGTCATAAATTTCATCCATAATTCTAATTCATGATCTACATCTTGCACACATCCTAAATCTATCTATCTTCCTTCTGAACTAATTTGTGTTTCCATACTTCTCCATGGTGTATATTCTATAGGATAATTTTTACTCGGTTTGGAGAAATATTTTTGTTGTGATATAAAATTATTTGTTTTAAAATTTTGATTTTGTTTTTGATTCATATAGATTTCTGGTGTATTTTCTGAATTAGTAATACTTATATTTTCTTTTTTAACTTGGTTAGTTCCTGATTATTGTATATATTCTGGTGGATTTTGTCCTGCTGATACTGAAGCTCTTTGTTATTCATTCATATTAATTTCTTCTATTTTAAGATTTATAAGTTTTTCTATATAATATTCTTCTGTTATGTAATCTTCTTCACCTTCTTCTTTAGGATTTTCCATAAATTTTTCTATTTGTTCAGTAATCATATTTATTTATAATCTATTGATAGCTTTAAATTCTTTGTCAATTATTATTCTTTTAGGTTTTCTTTTTTCCATTTCGTCATATATTTTTGTTATATTTTGGTTTACAATTTCTATATTTTGTTGTATATTATCTAGTCTTTTGTGTAAATCATTTTTCCCTATTTCTTCTTCTTTAATTGTTCTTACTATATTTATTTGTTCTATGAAAGTTTTTTGTTCTGTAATTTCTATTGGATTTTCATATACTCCTACCATATTCCCTATTTTATTTATTTTATCAGTTATTTGCTTAATTTGATTTTCTAAGGTTATTAATTGTTTTGATAGGTTATTTACATATTGCTTTACCTCTAATATTTGTGTGGGTATATTTTTTTTTTTTATCTTTATAATCATTAGTTATTTCTATAATTTGTCTTATTTCTAATGGTAAATTATTGATAATTTCTTGAACTTGTTCTAGATTTTTTGCTTGTTCTAAGTTTTGTTCTGTAGTTTTATCTAAACTTATTCCTAATTTATTTAGTAAAAATAAATTTGTCCAATTTAATTGTTTATGTTCTCCAAATCCTCCTTCTCCTAATAGTATAAATGGTATAAATTTTCCATATGTTTAATTTATTAATAGCCAATGGCTATTATTTGGTAAATCTTTGGATTTATAATTATACACTCTAGGTTCAATTAGTGATAATTTTTTAGACATTTTTCTAAATATATTTCTAGGTATAACTACTAGCTCTGATACCACACTGGACCGGATCGTGAAATTAATTTTGCGAAATTATAATCTTTGTCTAATTCTTCTTAAAAATCTTTCTTCAAATTCATCTATATATCTTATATCTTCTTGTCTAATAAAGTTTTCTTCTTTTAATCTTAAATATTCATTATGTTGTAAGACTAGTCTTTTAATTTCTCTAAATTTTTCTATAGCAATAGTATCAGTATTTAAGTCTCTTCCTATTCTTTATATTTCTAAATATTCACTATGTAATCTTCTAATTAAATCTTTTCTTTTTTCGCGAGGGTCATAAACAGGCATAATAATTTTAATTATGAAATAATTTATAAAAATTATTTTTCAAGAATTTTATTATATATTAGACTTAGTAAAATAATATGTTAAATAAGGTATAAGGTATTTGTTAGATAAGTTATATCCTTAGTTTTTAAAGAGTAAAATAGTTATTTTATGTTTGTTAGTAAGTTGTTAGTATATATTGTTAGTAAGTCTAGTATTCTCCAAACCAATTTCCTATAATGCCATTTCATATCAACTTGCAATTACCAGCAATTGCCTTTACATTAGTATCAGACACGAACATGTAAGATGTAGTCAGGCTAGAATGACCATACATTCATGCAATGTAATCTCTTTCCATTTTAGCAAGATGCCATTTCAAGGTGTTGTTTCAGTTTACAAGCTAAATGAAAGATAAAATAGTTAGGATTCATGATTTCACTTAACTCTCGCTTAAATAATTTATTAACACGTGCGAATTAATAAATTATTCATTTACAATGTTAGACCCGATTTTTCAAATTTAGCTAATTACCTCTCTCGAGTGAAATGAACCATAATCAATTGGTTTAACCTACTATATCTTTATGTCTATTAAAACCGAATCAATGGAATTAACTCTTTGTGAATAACCCAACCACCACAATATCGCTACCAGCCTATCGTCTTCCAATCAACAGAAAGGAGAAATCAAAACCATTAGCACAACATCCTCATCACTGGTTGCAACATCAAATCACTCCACAACTTGGAATTTCAGATCACCACCAGTATTAAATAAGAAGAAAAATTAAAACCATTACAACAAAAGTCCTCATAGCTACCACCATTATTACCTTGCGCCTTTGCTCTCATCAACACTAGAAATTTCAGATCTAGGTCTAAAATTTTTGAACTAGATATCTATAAAGGGTAGAAATATGCAATATGAGATGATATAGATTCAGAAATTTGGTGGATGGCAGTGCAATGCAGTGGAGGTAATGGTAGAGATGAAGTTTGGTCGTCTGAGGTGGATGGCAGTGCATCTGCAGAGCACTTGCTTGATGTAATCAGCAGCGCCACTGCTAGGTCGATGCAGCGGCGTCGCTGTTGGGTCGATTCAATGCCACTGCTGCCAGAACAATGAAGGGGCGCCGTTGTGTCTGCTTCGATCACGGCGGCGCCGTTTCCTTGATAAAGGCAGTAGTACCGCGTTACGTCGAAATTGCTCTACCATCCACATCTTGTAAGCGACGTTTTGACTGTGCCGCAGTGGTGGGTTGATTGTGGAGGAAAGGGGCAGAGGTGTGGGTGACAAGGAATGAATGATCATCGGTGGGTTGAAAGTAGAAATAGGGACAAAATAATTTGGGTTTGAAATGGTGTTGTGACTTTGAGTTGAATAATTAATTTAATTTTAAATTATTTAGATTTATTAATTAATTATAAAAATCTTAATAGAACCAGAAATTTGAATTTATTTAGATTTGACCTCATCTTTGAATTTGATTTCAAAAAGACATGTGTAATTTCCTCAACTTTGGGATAATCAATAGAGCCTTAATTATAAGATTTTACCAATCTTTATCTTTATAATATATAAAGGTTGGGCAGTTTCTAAAAACAATTTCTCGCCCATTTTCTGAATCTATGAATAGTAAGTTCCCATAAAATAAACAGTGTGAATGTAAAATAGATTAGTGTGAATGCAAAATAGATGTATGTCAAATGTGAATGTAAAATCTGGATAAATGTGGACGCGTTTATTGCCTAAAGTGTGTGTACTGAATAATGATTGATTTTTTTAATCAATTTTAATTTTATTATCAATATTAATATTAATATTTATATATTAAAGTTGTTGAGTTCTTTATGCAGGTCCCACAGCATGTTTCCCGTTCACTGGTGCTCGACTACATTTGGCTCCTTCACTGTTCTTCCTGTTTTCTACAGATTTTGGTGGTTAATAAGTGCATTTAAGGCTAGGAATCTCCGTACCTACCTTCATTTTCACTTATCCAAGCATTTAATCCCTCATTTGGGTTCTATTTTGCGATTTTGAAATCGGTGTCATTGTTCATACGCGAAGAACAAATTGATTCTTGGCCTTGAACCCGTGGATTTCGTGGGGTTCCAGGTACTGGGCTTCCCTCCCCTTACCTGGAATCGTATTTTGGTGGATTTATTTCAACATTTTGAAAGGATTTTGAGCAGCCCCTTCAACTGGGTTCGGGTTTCACGATGTCTAAGGCTAGCTCTAGCTTGGATTCTCTGCTGATTTGGGCTCCTACACTCACACATTGGCTGCTTCTGCACTGTTCATACGTGGATTTGGCTCCCAGCAAGAGTGAAGCTTTGGTCTTCTCTTTATTTTCTTGCTAGGAACCTCCCCTTCTAAGGTTAGTGTGGCTTACTTGTGGCCTTGTCGGCCTAATTTTAGCAGCCTTGTCGGCAATTATTACTGTATTGCTTGTGGTGATTGTTGAGTTGTGTTGGGTGGAGTTGAGTTGGTTTGATTGGTGTTGGTTGTTGTTGGTGATTGTGTTTGGGAGTATTTCTCTCCTATAATGGGAAGGAAGAGAACAAAACAGACATTCAGCCCTCTACCTCTGATGAAGGATTCTGCGCAGACATCTACAGGGCGTGCTAATGCGGTTCTTGAACAGGGTACTAGTTCTAGCAGTGGTTTTTAAGGTTTTCCAAATGAAACTTCGGAGGAAATGAACAGTTCTAGAACTCTTGGAGATGTGGATACAGAAACAGAGGAATCTTTGGAAGCTTCTCATGCTCAAGTAAATCTTGAAGCTTCTGGAAATGAAGAATCTAAGTCACCTAGCTCTCGAACTATGGGGGATGTGGACAATGCAACTGAGGACACCATGAATGTCAGTCAAGTTAAAAATGATGTGTTGGGGAAGGGCACAGGGGAGGATAAACAGGATAGTTCCACTCCTTGGAGGAATCTTTTCAGGAACAACAGGACACGAGACAGTGGAATCTCACTTAAGAAGGCAACCTTTGAATCAATTGATATGTGCATCAACAAGGAAGAGGTTGATGACCTTAATAAATGGGGCTTCTATTTAGTTGGGTATTTTGCTGCTAAGTTCCCTGCGAAGAAAGCTTTGCTACAAATTTGTAAAAGTTGGGGAGTGGTGTATGAGCTTACTATGCATAATAGTGGTTGGTTGGTTTTAAAATTTGATTCCGTGGAGGATAGGGATAAAGTGCTTATGGATGGGCCATACTTTGTTTTTGGAAGGCAACTTATGCTCAAAATCATGCCCCCCTGTTCCGGTTCGATAATTTTGAGTTTACCATGATGCCTATCTGGATTAACTTACATGGGTTACCCCTTGAATGTTGGAATGCCACAATCCTTAGCAAAATTGCTTTGCGTGTTGGGAAGCCAATATGTACGGATAAACTTACTTCTACAAGAGAAAGAATCACATATGTGAGAGTCCTAGTTGAAGTTGATGTCTCAACCCCATTGTTGAGAAGTTTTAAAATCACCCTACCGGATGGAATTTGTTATGTTCAAAACATTCTTTATGAATATGAACCAAAATTTTGTTCTGGGAATCAAGCTTTTGGCCACACTACCCAAGGTTGTAGATTTAATGAAATCTTGCATGGGAAAAATCAGAACAATAAAGGTGTGAAGGCTGGTGGAACTGATCAAGGAAAGGGCAATGTTGAATCTGAAAGTGCTGGGCAGACTGGGGACGCAGCCTGCAATGCTGGGAACACAGCCTACAATGCTGGGGACGCAGCCTGCAATGATGAACATGAAGTACTAGAGCATCCCTTTATTCAAGTTTAGAAAAGGGGTAAACAAAAATCCAACAAAAGGGAAGTTAATAGTGAAGAGCCAAAAGGAAGGAAAACAAAGGTGGATTTGAACAAAGTTCCCACTAGAGCATCCTCTAGTGCAAATAAAACGGGGCAAGCACTCCTTACAAAGGCATTTTCATGAAGATTGCATGTTGGAACATTAGAGGTTTCCATTTACCTCTTAAACAAATGGAGTTAAGAGTTTGTTGCTTGAAGATTCTATTGATATTTTTGGCATCTTGGAGACTAAACTTTCTGAATGGAAGCTTAGGAAGATTATGTTGAATAAATTTGGAGGTTGGGAATGCATTCATAATTTTGATACTCATGTGGTTGGGAGGATTCTTATACTTCGGAGCCCCTCCAAAGTTGATGTGGTTAACTTGGGTGTCTCTGAACAAATTATTCACTTGAAGGTTACGTGCAAGACTACAAGTATTTCCTTTAATACTAGTTTTGCTTACGGACTCCACTCTATTGTTAGCAGAAGGCCGCTATGGAACAATATTTTGGAGTTTAATGATCAATACAACTCCCCTTGGTTATTAATGGGGGATTTTAACAGTATTTTGAGAGATGATGAGAGGCAAAATGGGGTTGCTGACTGTTCATCATATGAGCTTAATGATTTCAGGGAGTGCTGCATTTTTTCTGGACTTAGTGATATGAACTCTATTGGTTGCAAATACACATGGTCAAGAAATGGTGTTTGGACGAAGTGGATAGAGCTATGGTCAATGGTGCATGGGCTGACATGGGTCTCTTTGGTCTTGCAAATTTCCTCCTCCAAGGATGTTTATATGACCATTCAGCTTGTATCGTCACTTTATTTCAGCCTGATTGCAATAAACAGAAGCCGTTTAAGTTCTTTAACATTTGGTCATCTCATGGAAACTTCTTGAGTATTGTTCAACAAAATTGGTCAGTGCAGCATTACTTTGGCACTGCACAGTATCAGTTTTGCAAAAAGCTTAAGGATTTGAAATGCCCTCTGCGTAGTCTCAACAAGAAGCACTTTTCCCATATTTCATCTAGAGCCGAGAGAGCTAGGGCTGATTTGGAAATTGTACAGCTTCAACTGCATGATGACCCCTCTAATCTTAAGCTTCAGGTTCGGACAGGTGAACTCAAAAAGCTTACGGTGAATCTTAGTGAATCTGAAAGGAGCTTTTACTTCCAGCAGGTCAAGTGTGTCTACTTGAAGAATTGTGATAAAGGGACGAAAATTTTCCATTCCATTGTGAAACGTAACATGAAAAGAAATCACATTGCAGCGGTGGTTAAGGCTGATGGGGATCTTACAGTTTCACAAGATGAAGTTGCAGTTAAGTTCGTTTCTTTCTATAAAAATCTGTTGGGAACATTTTCTCCTTGCGACCAGATTGATAGTGCTATTCTTCAAAGTGGCACGGTCCTCTCAGATGAACAAATTCAGAATGTTCTCAAACCTATCACTACGGAAGAAATTAAAGCAGCGGTTTTTGATGTGGGGGAAGATAAATCACCTGGGCCTGATGGGTTTTCGGCTTGTTTCTTCAAAAAAGCGTAGGGTATTGTTGGGGCTGATTTCTGTAGAGCAGTCTTTGAATTTTTTGAGGTGGGTTCTCTTTTGAAGCAGATTAATCATGCAGTTATTGCATTGATTCCCAAATCCAGTCACTCTTCTTCAGTGGGTGATTATAGACCTATTTCTTGCTGCAATGTGATCTACAAAGTGATATAAAAAATTCTTGCAACGAGACTTGCCCCCACTTTATGCACCATTATTGATAGTGCTCAGTCGGCCTTTGTTGAGGGAAGAAGTATGACAGAAAATATTCATCTTGCCCAAGAGCTTCTCAAACAATATAACAGGAAACGCATCTCTCCAAGATGTCTTTTCAAGATTTATCTTAAAAAGGCTTTCGACACCATCAGTTGGAGTTTCCTTCGGGAGGTACTTACAGGGTTGGGATTTCCCTCAATTTTTCTCAAGTGGATTATGGAATGTGTTACTACTCCGACATATTCCATTAGGCTGAATGGACAACTTCATGTCTTTTGAGGAGAGCGGGGTATCAGACAGGGGGACCCACTTTCTCCTTTACTCTTTGTGCTTTGTCTTGAATATCTTTCAAGATTATTGAGAATTGCCACAATTGATCCATATTTTAATTTTCATCCGAAGTGCGGCCAACTTAACTTAACACACCTCGCGTTTGAAGATGATTTGCTTCTTTTCGCTAGAGCAGATTTAACCTCAGTTGAAATTCTACTCCATTGCCTTCATAAGTTTGGTGAGGTGTCTGGGTTGAAAATGAATGTCTTGAAGTCTTCTGTTTTCATAGCAGGGATTGATGAGAATACGTTGCAAGATATTTTATCTCTTTCCAGCATTCCTAAAGGCATCATGCCCTTTAGATATCTTGGGATTCCTCTTGTGGCTCAGAAACTTAAAGTCACTCATTATGCCCCCTTTGTGGACAAAGTGGCTGATACTATTAAAGCATGGCCGAGGCACTCTCTTTCTCATGCAGGGAGGGCTGAATTAATCAAGAGTGTGGTTCAAGGTATTGAAAGCTTTTGGTTCTCTATTCTACCTATCCCAGCAACGGTTCTGGATAAAATCACCAAACTTTGCAGGAATTTTCTCTGTAATGGGGGTAAAGAGCTTGTGGCTTGGAGAAGCATTTGTATGCCCAAAACTGATGGGGGACTTGGCTTTAAGGATCTTAAGGGATGGAACGCATCATTACTTGCGAAAGTCCTTTTGAATTTTCATGAGAAGAAAGACTCACTTTGGATCGGATGGATTCATCAAGTATACCTCGGGGGTTCTTCCATATGGGATATCTCGGCCAAGGAAGATGATTCGGCCCTCTTCAAGAGGATTCTTCATCTTAGGGACACAATTATTAGAAGGGAGGGCAGTGTTGACAATGCTTCGAGTAAGTTGGGTTCTTGGAAGATTGGGGGCAAATTCAATAATGAGGCTGCTTACAATTATTTTAGAGAACATGGAACAACTAAGCCTTGGGCGAGAACTAATTTGAGGAGTTGTATTGCTCCTAAAATGGCATTCAATCTGTGGCTTGCGGTTTTGGGAAAGTTACTCACTAAAGACAAGTTGGCCTATCTCGACATAGACATGGAGTGTGAAATATGTCATCACCCAATTGAGGACCAGCAGCATTTATTTTTTCAGTGCACACTTTCGGCCTCCATTTGGGCAAAGATCATATTATGGCTGGGAATCACTCGTACAATGACTATCGTTCCAAGTGCAGTGAAGTGAATTAAGAAGGAGGCCAGAGGTACTACTTGGCACGCTGCAAGTAAGCATATTGCCCTTGCAGCTACTATTTATCATATCTGGATCGCTCGTAACAGGCTTCGATTTGAAGATCTCAAACCGAATGTAGACAGTATTGTTAGAAGAATCAAAACACATGTATACAAAGCAATATTTGATTTGTATCCTCATGTTTTGGTTCTTTTTGTATCTCTTACGGTTTAAGATTATTTTGTTGATATTTTTCCGGGTATGCCCGGTGTATATGTTTATCTTGGACTTTCTTATGTTTGATTGTATGTAATTTCTCCTTTATGGCTTTGACCATTTTTGTATAGCTTACTAGGTACTTTTAGCAGGTTCTCATTGCCTTTCTCGGGTATGTCCGACGATTTTGTAATCATTTTGATTAATTAATTTTTACATTTACAATAAAAAAAAATCAAACTTTTATGGAACACGTTTTGACTTTGTATTTTCCACTACATATATTAATTGGAACGGATTGATTAGCGTTTAAAGGTTCAATGTGCCAGAGAGTGGATGGTTCCAACAAATGATAGATTTGATTTGAAACAAGCTTGGAGTTTGTATTTCTTGACAAATTTGTAAGCAATTAATTTATCGCTACTTCGATAAACATATTTCTTTGCTTTTTCGTTTACATATAATAATACAATCTTTATATATTTTTTAGGGAGATGGGATTCAAGCAACTACTAAAGGTGACCTAATCCAAAAATTTAATCAAACTAGTTGGCAACATGTGCGATGCACGAAATATATAAGTTTTAAATCATAATTTTGAAAATATCTTGATTCAGTCATATCAAATAAAAAACATAATTTAAATAAAATTTTAATACAAAATGTTATTGAACTTTAAACATTAAAAAAAACAAAATTATTCAAAATATAAAAAAATGTTATACATGTACACTAAGTATACAATGTCACTCAAAATTTGGCACTTATTTAAAATTTTTATATAAAATTGTTTTTTACTTTTGTTTACATTTTTCTCTGAAAATTGCCCACCTCATCACCTATTTCCTTTTAATAAGTTATAATTTTTTATTAACCATATTTTTTAATGTGTTGCTTATATAAATTTTATTTTTCCTTATTTTTTAAACATGTCAATTTTTGTCAAAATTATGAAATGATTAAGCCTCCGTTTGGTAATAATGTTTGGTTTATAAACTTGTTTATTTATCATTTTGAGGTAAAAAGTAGTGCCTGAAAAGTGGAAAGACAAAATATGTGTGGTTAAAAAGTTGATAGAAAATAATTAATTATTTTTGTAACATGTGTATTGAATAGCTTACTCATTTATTGAAATATTAGAAATTAAAATTTCAATAATTCTATTTATTTATTTTCAAAATATATTAATTTAATTTTTTCATTTCTAACTTAACAAATTTATATAACATATATTTATTTATTTAAAATATATTAATCCAAAATTTTCATTTTCAATGTAACACATTTACATAGATATGATATGACATTTATTTAAGTTCAAATATATTAATCCAATTTTTTCATTTCCTATATAACACATTTTATTGAATTCGAAACTTAAAAAATAAACAAAACTAATGCATGTATACCTAGTGTACCGCGCCACTCAAAGTTTATCATTTAATTCATTTTTTTATATAAAATTTCTTTTGACTTTTATTTACGTTTTTCTCTAAAAATTTGTTCACCTTATCACCTATTTTCCTTTTAATATGTTATAATTTTTAATTAACTTTATTTTTTAATATGTTGTTTACATATACTTTATTCGAAATCTAATATATTAATTAATATATTTTATTTTTCCTTATTTTTTAAACATACCAGTTTTTGTCAAAATGATTAAATGATTAAATTTTCTACCAATTTATCATTGGTGGTAAAAAGTTGATAGTAAATAATTAATTATTTTTGCAATATGCTTATTGAAGAACCTACTCATTTATTGATATATTAGGAGGTCAAATTTCAATGATTTTATTTATTTATTTTAAAAATATATTGATTAAAATTTTCATTTTTAACTTAACAAATTTATATAGCATGCATGTATTTATTTATTTTCAAATATATTAATCCAAAATTTTCATTTTCAATGTAACACATTTACATAGATATGATATTTATTTATGTTCAAATATATTAATACAATTTTTTCATTTCCTACGTAACACATTTACATAGATATCACATTTATTGGTTTTCAAATATATTAATTCAATTTTTTCACTTCCTACATAACACATTTACATAAATATCACATTATTTATGTTCAAATATATTAATCAAATTATTTCATTTTTAATGTAACACATTTACCCTCGAAACTGTGTATTACTTTATACCTATTTATCAATTTTTGTGTCATCTACTTCCTTTTTAATATTTTTTCTAGCCTGCATTTTTTTTTTTTTTTAATAATCTAATCGACCTAAATTTTAAATAGAATGAATTAACTGGTTTGGGTAAAAATCTATGGCTATTACATTCTCACGTGAAAACGGACTACAGCATTAGCAATTTAAAAAAAGAGGATATTAATGCACATACAATACATTTAAATAAATGCATGGATTCATTAGATATGCTTCAAACATTTGTAGATATGATTCGTGGTCTATAATCTAGCAGTCTAAATTCATGTAAACAATTTATATTCATGCACTTACATATTCAAATTAAGTATCAACATGGTGTACAGAACTTGGAAATAATAAATAGGTATAAATTAAAAAACTCATTAACATTTTTCATAAGGTGTTACTATTTTGATAAATCAATAATGATAAATTTTAACTATTTAAATATTAGATATTTTTTGGATTAATCTAAACAAAGTATTAAAGTTCAATTTAGATACTGTTAATGTTTTTAATTTTCGTGATACATCTTAATTTACTCCATAATAACAGTTTATTTTATGCTGGACATTCAATTATCGCACAAGCATTTCATATTTTAAAGTGTTATTTTTAAAGTTATTTTTCCACATTAAAATACTGATTGGTTCTTTGGATAATATATAAATTGAGCACACAAGCATTTTATAATTTTTTTAAATTTTATTTTTTAAAAGTCTTATTTTGTACATTTTGATTTTCCACATATCACACTATTTCAAAATTGTTTTATTTAAGTAATGATATTTATAATTTCTTAACTAAATTTAATTTGATCATAAATAATTAATTTCAATTCGAATTGACACCCATATTACTCATTTTGTTCATTTATTAATTTATTTACTTATTTTTTTATTTAATTAGTTTTATTTATTTATTCATTTTGTTCATTTATTTATATTTAATACTATAGGTTTAAATAATAAAAATATGCAAAATACATATTAATGACTTTAACAATTAGTTTAACTAATTTTTATCAAAATAAAAATAAAGACATGATAGCAAACTCATAATATTTCAAAATAGGGTGTGGTGAAATAATTTATTTAAAACGTATAAAAATAGTTTTTTCGGTAACATAACACTCTGACTGCTCGGTGAAAAATGAAAAGTCGAGTTGTATTGAAAATTATTAAATAAGTTTTGAATATTTTAATAGTTCGTATCTATAATTTTTTAAAATACTATCATTGTGGTGGTTTCACGTTGTGTAGACCAATTTTTACGGAAATTAACTATTTGGTTTTGATCTTTTTCATTTTATTTTAATAAAATTCTGAGAGTATATCACAAATATATTTTTTTTTTACTTATTACAAATTCTATTTAAATGTAATTTTTTTTTCCATTTTAAGTTTTAAATCAATTTAAATTATAATATTTAAAGAAATTCCTGGAACGATAAACATACGAACCGTAAAAAATTAAAAGAAAAAAAAATTAAGATATGTGTAATGTATATTTTTTGTAATTAATTATCTTCATTTGTTTCTCATTTTTAATTAAATATTCATTTCATATGTTAACATATAAATTTAATATATGTGAGTAATAAATGATCGTGCTTCGCACTGGTGTAACACTAATTTACTTATCACCAATTTATTTATTTTTGTTTTTTTCTTCCGATTTTGTTACGTCTTCTTGACAATTTTTTTCTTGAAAAAACAATTTATCTAATTTCAAAAATCAAATATAGTATAAAGATAGAAAACTTGTATTATAATATCATTTCATCTTATTTAAAAAAAAAAATACAACATCATCACGTTATAACAAAATACATCGTCAATTTGACAATAATTAATACACTACTATCGAATAACATTAAATTAATCGCCACTTAAATCGTAGTTTTCTTCACCGTCCTCGTCGTTACCCGCGAACCCATAATTTTGAATTCTCGTCGTTTTTGTGTGACTGTGGTGAAATTGTGGGTAGTACGTATTTTCTTCGACGTTCATTCCAGGTGCCTCAGTGTAACTAGAGTAGAGTTGTGGGTAGTATGTGTTTTGTTCAACGTTCATCATATTGGACCTCCCCTAACCTCGAAGCGTGGTGGAATGCTCCCTCAACCTCGTTCTCCCTGACCGTGATTTTCATTTCTCTCATTCCTTTGAGTATGTAATTGCTTGAAACTTGCGTTAATGACGCCTCCTCGATTAGGTCATTAGACTCATGTCTCAAAGTGTGAAGTCGTGAAGCAACTGAGACTTCCTCAGTAAATGTCTCCACGAGGTCAAACACTGGATTCGCTTTCGCAGAAGCATTATATCTTTTTTGCTCAACAGGCGAAGAATGTGACGACATGGGTAGCCCGAAAACTCGAATAACATGCAACTACAAGTCATGAATTCCATTTGAGGAAGGTAAACAACGTCCCTTTGACGATCGTAATCCCCACCTGACGTTTTACGTTGCACTGCATAAACCTTCATGTGTTCGTTGCTTGATCTCCTCATTGTAGCGTAGTGCGTACTTTCAACGAGTTCTTCCTGGAAGAGTCGAAAAATTGCTTTCGTATAAACCTGGGACATTTTCCCTTCCATATCGACCCCTATAATCGTTCGTGGTCATTAATACAAATCTGTATGAGTTGCCATTAGTTCCTCATGCCTTTGGTGACTAACCGCTCCCGCAAATCTAGAAATAAAATTCATCAACCCATTTCGCCTATCCACATAATGCATAAAGAAAGCATGGTTACTCTCGATATGTTGACTACTATACATTCCCGCTGCAAATATGTGTTTCACGTAAGCCGACAACCATTTATGTCTAATTTCGTAAATAGTTGGTAACCACTCATTGGAACCCAAACCGGTGTTATGCATAAGAACTGCTCAACGTTGCTCAAACTCTTGTGCCGTCTTGGAATGCCAAATGATGTGCTTCAAGTCCCCACCATGTGCATTGTAAATAACCGGTCCTAGCTTTTCTGAAAACTTGTATGTGATGTGTCACAAACAGAGTTGATGGAATGACGTTGGGAAGATACTTCTAACCGCTCGACCAATAGCTTGATCCTGATCAGTGATAATTACTCTCAGGGCTGCATGTGTTGGCATCGCCTTCATGAACTCTGAAAACAACCACTCGAACGACTCAATCCTCTCGTCGCTTAGAAAACCACATCCAAATAATATTGTTTGACGGTGGTGATTGACTCCAACAAAATGAGCAAAAATCATTGAGTACTTGTTCGAGTTGTATGTAGTATCAAACACAACAGTATCACCAAAAAATGCGTATTTGTTTCTCGAAATAGAATCTGCCAAAAAACAACGCGTGAAAACACCATTCTCAAGCTCATGCGAAAAATAAAAATTGTCATCCATTCGTTTTTCATGCGCTATATGTTGTACGAAAGACTCCGCACCACATCCAATAAGTTTCATGCGCTGATCTTTTTGGTGATTTCTTAAATCTCTATCGGTGTGACCCAGAGATGATGGACCACCAGACTCGATCTCAAATAAACGCATATGCTGCCAAGTCGGAATATTTGCTTGAGCAAACTGTTCGGACAATGATTTTTTTGAAGCAGAGACACTACGATGAGAGCGTAGCAAGTGAACTTTGCTCGGTGTAGTGAGATGATGATTGTGATGTTCAACAAAATGGCTAACTTGCCACGTATCACCCAAACGATTTACAACTGACATCTTAGCCTCGCACCCACATCGTGTGTGGTCTCGACTGCGTTCTCCGAACCTCTGTTTGGAGTACTTTATTTCGTTCTGGTACTTTTAATCTGTTTTTCCCTCCTTCGAATATGTGAAAACCTTTCAGTAAAGCTCATTGTTGTCTTTTATTCGCTTCGAATTATGAATGCGAATGCTGAAACCCGCCTCCTTCGCATAAGCGTTGTAAAAATTTTTAGCATCTTCTGCTGATTCGAATTCTTGGCCAACCATTGGAATAAAAATCTCGGATACTTGTGGCACAAATATGTTATCATTCATTTCCATCACTGTATTGATATATGAAAATTAATTAGAAAAAAATCATATTTAAAATAAAAATATTTGACAAAATTAAATTTAAAAAAATATAAAAAAAATTAAACAACTTACCCAACTCAAATATGTAGTAATCTTCAGAAAATTATGTAATTGACACTTGTCGAAATTTCCGAAACCACTGTATTAATATATGAAACAAATTAGCAAAAAAATCATACTTGAAATAAAAACATTTCATAAAATTAAATTTATAAAAAAAATGAAAAAATAAAACAACTTACCCAACTCAAATATGTAGTAATCTTCAAAAAAATAAGTAAGTGACACTTGTCGAAATTGCTTGTTAGTATGCACACTCTACACTTTTTTTCTAATAATTTTTATGTTGATTTTTGAATGAATTTATGAAAATAGTGTTTATTTTATTGGTTTATATATAGAAAAAATTTTGAACGTTTTTTTTTACCGTTTTATAAACGATACAATTGCTCCAAACGGTTATTTTTCATAAAAAAAAAAAAAAAAAAAAAAATTAAAAAAGTCAAAAGGCTAATAAGAAAAAATTTAAAAAAAGAAAAAGAAAAAAGACCAAACATTCAGAATAAGGGTTGGAAATTGTGATGAAGGGAGTAGATCGTGAGTGTTATTGTATGTTTTAAAAATAAATTATCCAAACCCATCGAAGTCGTTATGGAGAGAAACATCCCATATGCCAGATTTTAATTATTGAATATTTCAATTATGAAAAGTAAAAAAGAAACACATCTGTTCGGCGGTGCTAAAGCCACCATTTAATTTATTTATTTGTAAATTTTTAAGAAGAATATGTATTTAAAAAATGATTTTAAAAAATATGTGTGATAAAAAAATGATTGAGAAATTGTGTTGTTTTCGTTCGGAGACTTCATTAATGAGCAATTTAAAATATACAACTTTTTAAATTACTTTTTAATTACACAATATTTTCTTTCTTCAATTTTTAATTACATATTTTACCTAAGAAATATAAATAAATTTTCTCTGTCCTCTTTAATAAGCAGTCAAACACACAATCATCATTGCACACTACTGGTCTCCTGCGCTCCAAGCGCAGGTACTGTTCAGAAAAATAGACTTCCTATTTTTTATATTTTTTTTTTGTTTTTGTTTTCTTTGCTTTTGTTTGTATTTTTTTTCCATATTATAATGTACTTTTTTTGATATATTTTTATATAAAAAATTTTCAATTGTATTAATATTTTCAGTTGAATTTTTTATCTATATTTTTTCTTTACATGAATTGTCAAACCAATCTCGTTTTTTGATATATTTTTGTATAAAATCTTATCAATTTTTTTTGTACACTCTTTTTCAGTTGAATTGTCTTGTCAAATTTTTATTTATATTTTTTCCTTACATGAATTGTCAAACCAATCTCGTTTTTTGAAGTATTTTTATATATACTACATTTAACTTTTTTTTGGTGTAACATTTTTTAGTAGAATTGTCATGTCAAATTTTTTTATTATTTTTTCCTTACATGAATTGTCTCATCAATCTCTTTTTTGATGTATTTTTGTATAAAATCTTTTCAAATTTTTTTGTACACTCTTTTTCAGTTGAATTGTCTTGTCAAATTTTTATCTATATTTTTTCCCTACATGAATTGTCAAACCAATCTCGTTTTTTGATGTATTTTTATATATACTACATTTAACTTTTTGTTGGTGTAATATTTTTTAGTAGAATTGTCATGTCAAATTATTTTATTATTTTTTCCTTACATGAATTGTCTCATCAATCTCGTTTTTTGATGTATTTTTGTATAAAATCTTTTCAAATATTTTTGTACACTCTTTTTCAGTTGAATTGTCTTGTCAAATTTTTATCTATATGTTTTCCTTACATGAATTGTCAAACCAATCTCGTTTTTTGATGTATTTTTATATATACTACATTTAACTTTTTTTGGTGTAATATTTTTTAGTAGAATTATCATGTCAATTTTTTTTATTATTTTTTCCTTACATGAATTCTCTCATCAATCTCGTTTTTTGATGTATTTTTGTATAAAATCTTTTCAAATTTTTTTGTACATGCTTTTTCAGTTGAATTGTCATGTCAATTATTTTCTTTATTTTTCTTTTCTTGACTTGTCAATTCAATTTCGCATTTTGATATACTTTTTTTTTACATGACTAGTCATTTCATTCTCCAAATTTGATGTAGTTTTTTTCTATAAATTCTCATCTTTTTAGCCATTATTATACCAACCAAATCATTTCACTCTCTTGCAACATTTCTCCAGCAGATTTCTTTCTTTCATTACAAGTTCATTTCATTTTTTTTCTTTTAGCAACATCTTTGTTTCGGAATGGAAGGGGGCGATAATGTATTTGTACCACAAGTGAATGTTGGTGCGATTCCGCGAATTGGGCAAGAGTTTGAAATACTAGACGATATGTACAACTTTTATAATGAGTATGCAAAATTAGCTGGGTTCAGTACACGTATTGGTAGTAGCCGAAAGAATCCACAAACGAATGAAGTTGTCTGGAAGTCATATGTTTGTTTCAAGCAAGGCCAGAAAGATAAAACATACCAAATGAAATTTAAAAATTTGGTGGCTCGTTCAGGAGAAAGGCTGCGCGGAGACTCTCGTTGTGGATGCACCGCCAAGTTAACTGTTTTGAAGAAGGAAACTCAAAATTCTTGGTATGTAAGTCATTTCTCTGAGGCGCATAATCACTCACTTTCCACACCAAGTAAGGTTCACCTACTACGTTCGCACCGCGAAGTTTCGACCACGAAGAAAGCACTTGCGGAACAGTTTTCACAAGCAAATATTCCTACTTGCCAACAAATCGGGCTCATGGAGATAGATGCTGGTGGTCCATCTTCGACTGGTTTCACTGAGCAAGATTTTAGGAACCATCAAAGAGACCTTCGAAGGGAACACATTAGGCATGATGCAGAAACACTAATAGAATACTTCGAGTTGGAGAAAAGAAAGGACCCCAGCTTTTACTACGCATACGAGACGGACGAGGATGGAGTTTTTGCTAGGTGTTTTTGGGCAGATTCCGATTCCAGGAGCTCATATGTCTACTTCGGAGATGTTGTCGTGTTTGACACGACCTACAATACCAACAAGTACTCCATGGTGTTCGCACCATTTATTGGTGTTAACCACCATCGTCAAACTATTGTATTTGGATGTGGCCTACTAAGTTATGAGAAGACGGATTCTTTCATTTGGTTGTTCTCGAAGTTTCTAGAAGCCATGCCAACATAACAACGTTCTGGTGTCATTATCACTGATCAAGATGTTGCTATTTCGAGAGCGGTCAGTCAGGTATTCCCCGAAATTCTACATAGACTTTGTTTGTGGCACATTTTGAATAAGTTTTCAGAGAAGATAGGTGATGTACTTTATAAGGAAATGTACCATGATTTGGTAAACATCATATTGGAGTCTGAGAATTCGTACGAGTTTGAACATCGCTGGTCTGAAGTGATGCTGACCACTCCACTAGGGGATAACGAGTGGCTGTGTCATATGTATGCAATAAGAGCCCGTTGGATACCAGCACACGTGAAGCACATCTTTTCTGCAGGGATGTCTAGCAGTCAGCGATCAGAAAGCAACCATGCATTCTTCAAAAGATACGTGGACAAAAAAAATACATTGATGGATTTCATCACAAGGTTTTCCAATGCCTTGGCTCACCAACGACATGGCGAATTGGTTGCAAATCACACGGACCTAAACGAGCAGCCTCGGATGACAACTTCGTTCGGAATGGAAGTCCAGATGGCCAGCATATATACAAAGACAATTTTCCTACGCTTTCAGAAAGAGCTTGCACAGAGTACTCACTATCTTTGTTCAAAGAGTTCAAATTACGAGGGTCTCAAAACGTATTCCGTCAGGCGTTTTGAGAGTGGAAAAACATTTGATCGAGAACGTGAAGTTTCCTACTTCACAATGACTAATATTACATCATGCAGTTGTAAGACATTTGAGTTCGAAGGATATCCGTGTCGGCATATGCTTTCATTTATGATCAAGAAACAGGTTATGATGTTACCAGACCATTATATTCTACGTCGATGGACCCAGACTGCAAAAGCAATTCCCATTTTTGAACCAATTGTCGATCCATCTACTGGGAATTCTTTAATTTCACGCCACGGTATGTTATCGCGAACTGCATCAGAGTTGGTTGACGAGGGAGCATTGACCGATGCTCGAACCACATTTCTAATGGATGGGTTTCAGAACTTGAAATTGCATGTTAGGGATGTCGACGATGGCGGTGATATACGGAGGAGTACGATGAAGAACAAGGGTAAATAAAGTACTCAACATGTGGTTGATCCTACTCCTGTTAGGACAAAAGGGTGCGGAAAGCGACTGAAGTCGTCGAAGGAGGTAGCCATGTCCCAATCACGGCGAAATTGTCGTGGATGTGGTCGCAGTGGACATGATAGAAGAACTTGTCCAACTTTACAACCAAGGTGAGTTAATAGACAATATCATATTTAATCTTTATTTTTCTCCCCCATAATATATTTCATCTTTTTTTATTCATGACATTAGAACGCAACTGGTGGACGAGCCATGTGAACCACAACACTCATGGAATGATAATCAAGATAATATGTACACCAACATTACTAGCAATAACTATGGGGAGTTCCAAGGATTTGACAACAATGACTATCATTAAGTCGCATTTTCGTTGTATTTTTCTCAAATTGTATCTTTCTTAACTAAGATCGTTTATATTAAATCTATTTTAATTTATGTTCGTTTTGTTTTTATTCAAATTAATCGTCAATTAATTGTGTACAAAATAATACAAAAACCTTTTGAAAGAAAGGAAAAAAATGAAGTAAAAAAAAAGAAAAAGAAATGGGAAAGGTCATGTTAAAAAAAAAATTTTAAATTAAATTAAATCATGAAAGGGCTGTCGTTGTTTTAAAAAAAAAAATTAAATTAAATTAAATCATGAAAGGGCTTTCGTTGACGGCCCTTTCATGTTTTAAAATAAATAAATAAATTAAAACACAAAAAATGGGGCTGTCAGTCGACAGCCCCTGTGCAAAGTGGGGCCCTACGCTCCAAAGCGCAGGATAACCCCAAGCGCAGGGAAAAATAATTGCATCATTGCATTGCCAACCAGGGCTTGAAGTAAAAAGCTTCCATGCCATCGTGGTGGGCTGAAGAAGATGGCTTTTTGGCTGGGACCGTGCGTCCTTTTCAGCATTAGTAATAAATGTTATTTAACATTCACTCGGGCAATTATTGTAGCATCGATCACGGCTTTTTGGCGGGGACCGTGTGTCCTATTCAGCATTAGCATTAGTAGTATATGTTATTTCACATTCACTTGGGCAATTATTGTTGCATCACTAGGGAGGGAAAAAAGAATCGGAACCACTGGTTTTATTCGATTCGTTTTTTTCAAAATTTTAAATAGTTTTAGCTATAAAAATTAAGAATCATTCGATTTCAATTTTGTTTCCAAGTTCAGAATCGAAGACAGAACTAAGAATCAAAACAAATATAATAATACAAAACAAATAAAATTATTTTATTGTTCCTCCCCGTATAACAATTATTAGAGATATGTTCCATCTTTATCATAAAACAAAGGAATCGTTAAAGAGTAAAATTATTAATACTAAGCAAAGGATTGATGACATTTGAGATTATGAAATTTGAACTATCTTTTTTATTGAATGATGAATGATGTTTAATTGCGTTGATTTTGTCTGTGTGTCAAGTAGTAATACAACTTATGTAGTATTGGCCATTTAGTTTGAAAATTTTAGTTTATAGAAACAGTTCGGTTCTTCTCTTTCAAAAAGCACAAATGTTTTTTTTTTTTGTTTCCCATAAAAATCATCGGTTCTTAATTTGGTTCTTTGGGAATCAGAACCATATGGAATCATACTCAGGCTTATGTCTCATTGTTATGGACGAACATATAAATAAGAGTTTGAATTACTTTTTCTAATAAAGTTATATTTGGAATTCCTAATCTTAATATCGGCTTAGAGTCCTTAAATTTAACCAGCAATTTGATCTAATTGGGAAAAAATAGTTTCTACCATAATCATGGTTAAATTGTAGATAGTGTGATAAAACTATGCACAGCATGTAAAAAATTAAAATCTATATTTTAATTTTAAGTTAAAGTCAATAATTATTCTCAATCATATATTTCATGGGATTACAACTTTTCAACATTGCATTTAGTCAACTTTTATCGATATTTACTAAAAATTCGATTTTAATCTCCACGAAATAGGGGTATATCTGTTTGGTAAACTTATTTATAAACAATACATTTTCTTAAATCACGTTTTCAATATACACATTTCTTCAAACCACATATTTTATCTAAAAAATATAACATTATTTTTTTGATAAACTTTTTGATACTATTTGAATTACAGTTGAACATATTTGCTCGTAAGACCTCAATATAAATTACTAACATATATTTAATGTAAAGAGCACGAGAAACACAGAGATTTACCATCACCATTGCCAATGACAAGGAAATAAAGGACATTATTATGACTACAAGATCCCTAGAATAAACATTTTCGTTTAGTAATACTGTTTAGTTTATAAATTGATTTATTTATAATTTTGAGATAAAAAGTAGTGATTGAAAATTGAAGAAAAAAAAATGTGTGATTAAAAAGTGATTTGAAAAATTGTGTGAATTATAAAATAATTTATAAATCAAAAATAATAGACTTACCAAACCGCGGTATTCGTAATTCAGAACACCAGGAGACCTATTGAAAATTCTTGTCAATATAGTACTACATTTAGCCCCTCTTTTGAGACCCGATTTTCAAAATTCAACATTTTTTAAAATCCAATCTCATCTTTGAATCTTATTTAAGTCTATAATATTTTTCTTTCTAAATAATTTTAAATCACGTATTGCTCAAAAAATCACAAAAACTCTATACCAACTATAGGCTAGCATCCTCATTGAACATATTAAAGTTAACTAGTCATATAAGCAAAACCTAGATATTATATGACACATCCATATGTTAAAGTTAAGTATTACTAATTGTTACATTGAATGTGTTAACTTTTCATTAAGTCCGAAAACAATTGTTTATTTATTTTTAAAATGGCAAAACTTATATATTAATATAGGAAGATCTCATTAAATCCTATAATATGAAATCAACATTTTTTTTTTGACGTTAAAGAAAATTAAGAAAAAAATAAATAAATGAGGTATTGAGTGGGTGAGTTAGGG
Organism: Ligustrum vulgare; assembly: GCA_963555705.1. NCBI lineage: Eukaryota > Viridiplantae > Streptophyta > Magnoliopsida > Lamiales > Oleaceae > Ligustrum > Ligustrum vulgare. The sequence goes on along the minus strand of OY743172.1, from coordinate 41,347,392 downwards.
GTGGGGGTAAAATACAACACTTTAATTGGAGAATTTCAAAATATAAAAATAATATATCACATATTAAAACACTCTTTTAATTTAACAAGAAATTTAACATGTGATTAAAAAGATTCTCTTAATATGTATTTTAAGATATCCAATATAGGCATTATTTTAACATTTTACTAATTTATAACATGTATGCTCTTATCCTCGCTCAAAATATGACGTCTATTTTAACATTTTACTAATTTATAACATGTATGCTCTTATCCTCGCTCAAAATATGACGTCTCTTTCGACCTTTCATCATGTCTTCTGCTCGTTGGAAGTAGAATAGATGAAATCTTTGACGGCGTCGTAAAGAGGACCTGACATTGATGAATCAAAAACCTCCATGGCATGATACCCATCGCTGAAGAACTTCACCGTCTGCAACCCTTTCCCTTCCAACATCTTGGCACACTCGAGACCCGCATCCATCAACGGGTCATCAAAACAACCTGTAATCAAAACCCGCCAGCTCATGGACTTCATCAAATCAATATTCTTTGACCCGCCATTCACCAACGGGTTGCAATACTCATGATCATGGTCAGCTCCTTCTGGTAAGGACAAATCAAACATCTGATCAATAGAGTAAAGTGGCAAAAGCGAGTCGTTCTTCAGCCTCTCCTCCGACCCGGTTCGTTTTGTTCCACTGAAATACGGGTGGTGAAGGATTAGGCCGTTAATTTTCACGGGCCGGAGCTCCATACCCGCTGCAGCTGCCAATAAACCTGCATGGTAAGCTAGGTTCCCACCTGCACTCGTTCCACATAAGAAACAGTTGTTTAAATCAGCGTATTGACTCAGCCACTCATCTTGTACATTTTTAATCCAGTGCAGCCCGTCCATGGCGTCTTCATACGCCGCCGGAAGCCGGTGCTCCGGCGCCAAACGATAATCCAATGAAATCACCACTACACCAACTTTTTCCACTAGCCCTTTGCAGAAAACATCATAGACAGCAGAATCTGAGCTACAGAAAACAAACCCTCCGCCATGGTAGTATATGATCACAGGAAATTTTCTGGAAGAGGAAGAATTTTCGACTTTCCGGGGAATGTAAAGCCGGAGCCAGGTTTTCTTTTTCGTATCAATAACCACGTCCTTGCTGAGAACAGCGCCGGCGCCATTGGGATCCGGATTTGCAGGATTTCGGGTTTCAGGATCTCGCTTAACGGATCCATCCGGGTTTACTACAATGTTGAGAAAAGGATTGTCCATAACTGGACGTTCAATTTTCTTGCCAGCCGACGCCATAGGAAAGAAGACTTTGTCGAAAGATTTCGGGTTTCTGAGGGATTTCCTTAAATACTAAGGAGATACGTTGGCGGCTTGAAAATTGTTTACATGTCGGCAGCTTGAAAATTATTTATAAATAATTTTTTTTTCCTCCCTTTTCCTGATAGGTAAGTCAAGTCAAGAAGCAATTTCAACAATTTATTTCATTTATCCAATAACTTTTTAACCACACATCTCATCAATATTTATCAAAATTTACTAAAAATCTAATTTTAATCTCCACTAAATTGGGGCAAAATACGTAATTGAAAGAATTTTATTACTTACAAGTAGCTTGACATGAATGTTGATAAATATGTGGTGTGGATGAGTGATTATTGTTGATTAAAGAGATAATATTATGTGTGTGTTTGATATTATTTAAAAAGTGTTTTTTTTCAAAGGAACATAATTTTTAGGAGAATTTGGATAGTTAAGATTTGATTGAAAAGTAAAATAATGTGGACTTCATTTTTAATGGGTGATTAAAATTGAGTACTGTAGAAAAAAAAAAAATTTAAATGAAATCAAACAAGAACTATATGTACATATGGAAATTTTCAAGTGCCAAGTGCTGGCACCAGAAAAGCTCTCTATGTACATATGTAACATGTAAGTGAATTGTAATTATGTGTAACAAAATAGTAATTGAAAAGTTTTTTTTTTTTTTTTTAAATGTATTTGATTAAAAAATCATATTGAAAATTATATTTTCTGATTTTCTTTGATCTTTTACACTGGATATGCGTCATTTATACCGTCATGATTGACAAATAAAAAATTCTTGGAGGGAAGTCGGGTCCACTTAGAGGTGTCAATTCGGGTGGTCCGGACCGGGTCGGCCCGTCAACATATGAGCCCGGTAATGGTCCGTGTCAAAAAAAGCCCACTCCCTATCGGTTTCGGGTTGACCCACAAATTTCGAACTACAACCTAGGTCCGCTCGCTGGCCCATCCAGGTCGAGCTCATGTGGGTTGTGGGTCGCGGTTCATTCCGATTTGGCTAGTATGAATAAAAATATAGAATTTTTCATATTTATAATAAATATATTTTTCGTTAAATTTATAAATATGAGATGAACAAAATGATAAATTCATATTTATACCATAAAATGTTTATATAGAATTTAAATTTTATATAAACAAATAACAACTAAATGCTAAATGCATTTATAATTACTACTATCAAAGAACATAACGTTTCTTAACTATTAGGGAGAAAAATAATATTTAGCTTTAGAAATTGTATTAGTACTAGAGTTTGTAGAAAATTTTTTTCTTTTAAATATTATGATATTTAATAAAAATATATATATATTTTTTAATTTCACGGGCCAGCGGGTTAATCGCGGCCCCCGAAACCCGCAGTTCACACCTTCTTGACCCGTGAACCGTCGCTACGGGTCACGGGTTGGCCCGCGGTCCCGGGTCGATCCGGGTCGATTTTCACGGGTCTGATCGGCCCGTCCGTCTTGACATCTCTAGGTCCACTGCATGTTGTATGGACCAAAAATAACTAATAAATATTTTATTTCTGAATATTATTTAATATTAATACAATTATTACAAATTATGTGATTATTCGTGAATAATCATTATATTTGCGAAGTTGTAGTTATTATGATTATGTATTCCCATAATTTTTTCTTAAGTGATGCAAATCACGTAGAAATTGTAGCTACGCAATTCACAAAAATTGACTCAACCTATTAACGCCAAAAGAATCACAATTTATGGATCCAATTAAAATCAATTGAATCAAACAACCAATACAATCAAATTGATATATTGACCTCTTGATCACAAATAATATTAATTCTCACCCAAGTTTGAACAAACAAGAATAAACTCGCAAATTTGAATTTTATTCAATGAAGAATAAGTTGTTGAAAGCTGAATAATCTCACAACATAATCTCAAAGTTGTCTTAAATTGTCTAAAATAATACAAAGAACAAGCATATATACAGGCAAAGAAATAAAATCCCAATCTAATTAGGAAACTAAATAAATAACCTAATCTAATTGTAAAAGCAATTCATAATCTAATTAGCAATTTAATAAAGATAATCCATTTTATAACAATAATGGTGGAAATAAACTAGGAAACTAATTAATTGAAAAAGGAAATAAAATAAATTAAGAATTCTCTAAAATTGCGATCGGATCTCCGACAATGCCCATGCGATCGCATGGTAGAATAGGTCGCGATCACATGGAGACATCCTTTTTTCTCTGCCTATATTTTACTCCTTGGCACGATCGCCGACTTCCTTATACTACGCGATCGTGCGCTTCTTCGAATTGGACTCGAACTTCTTCTACCTGAATCAAGTTGATCCACTTGACTTTCGGACTCGGATCCAACATGAAATTTGCTTCTTTACTTGCCAAAAACATGTTTTTGTCCGTTGTTGCTTGAGGACTTGTATTCGAGCTCTGGATTACATCATTCCCTTCTTCTTTATGATGATTTGTCCCGAATCATAGCTTGGTTCATGGTGTTTCAGCGCACCACCTGGATCAAAAGAAAAATTCAAATTTTATTCAATGAATAATAAGTTGTTAAAAGCTGAATAGTCTCACAATATAATCTCAAAGTTGTCTTGAATTGTCTAGAATAATACAAAGAACAAGCTTATATATAGGCAAAGAAATAAAATCCTAATCTAATTAGGAAACTAAATAAATAACTTAATCTAATTGAAAAAGTAATTCCTAATCTAATTATGAATTTAATAAAGATAATCTCTTTTATAACAATAAGGGTGAAAATAAACTAGGAAACTAATTAATTGAAAAAGGAAATAAAATAAATCAAAAATTCGCGAAAATTGCCATCGGATCCCCCGACAATGCCCACGCGATCGCATGGTAGAATTGGTCGCGATCGCTTGGAGTCATCCTTTTTTCTATGCCTATATTTTACTCATTGGCACGATCGCCGACTTCCTTATACTACGCGATAGTGCGCTTCTTCGAATTGGACTCGAACTTCTTCTACCTGAATCAAGTTGATCCACTTGACTTCCGGACTCAGATCCAACATGAAACTTGCTTCCTTACTTTCCAAGAACATGTTTTTGTCCGTTGTTGCTTGAGGACTTGTATTTGAGCTCCGGATCACATCATTCCCTCATTCTTCAGGATGATTGGTCTCGAATCATAGCTTGGTTCATGGTGTTTCAGCGCACCGTCTGGATCAAAAGGAAAATTCTGGCTTCAATTACATAGGATCAACCAATAGTAGTCCAATACTTGGATTGGATGGATGAGTCGAAATATGAACTTCCTTGGCCATATGTGGTTTGGCTCAAACCTCCAATTATATTCAACCTGGAAGAAAGATTTAAGCAAAATAGGGTGGGGAATGTTAGTTTCACCAAGTACAAGATAGGGATCCTTGTACTTATGGCGTATCATCTCCAACTCCTCTTCCCTAACAACAAGGCTCTTCTCTTCACCTCCCTCAGTCTTTTCAACTTGCTCAATCTTCTCTTCTAAAATTTTATACTCAACTTCCTCTTCCACACTAGTATTCTTAACCACCTCTTCCACATTTTTATTCTTAACCACCTCTTCTAACTTCACAATTTCATGCTCAACCATCTATTTTAAATTTTTGGCCTCAACCAACTTTTTCACAATTTCATTCTCTACCCCTCAACTTTCAATTCGTGCATCTACTTGTCAATAATTTTAACTTCTTGTTCATACTCATCCTCATCACCACTCAAATTTTTATTTTCTACCCTAATGTTCAAATTTTGATCAAATTCATTTTTCAATTCATCCTCCTTTTCAACATTCCTATCCCGAGGCTCTTCTTGCAACTTAACTACATTTTTACCCTTGCGTGCAATCATGTCCTATTCTAGAAGTTTTAATTGATAATTCAATTTAGATAACGGATCAATTTTTTTCCTTCACCTTCTTTTGATCTTCAAGTACTTGTTCTAGTATTAAACTAGTTAGGGTGATTGAATATCCATCCTTCACAAATTTGAACTTGTCTCTATTCTTATCATAAAATGCTTTCTTCTCATGCCTCCATGGCCTACCCAACAACATATGACAAGACTCTAGAGGCACCACATCACATAATACTTCATCACTATACCTCCCAATTGTGAAATTCACTAGGACTTCCTTGGTCACTTTGAACTCCCCACACTTCTTCAATGATGTCATCATATAAGGTCTAGGAAATTGTAGTAAATGCAACCCCAAATTTTCAACCATGTTGATACTAGCCAAATTAGAGATGTACTCTCTATCAATAGCCAAACTACACATCTTATCACCCACACGACATCTAGTCATGAAAGTAGGATTTAGCTCATAATACATCCCTTTATGTGGATTTCAAGAACATTCAAAACAAGAAGATCTAGACATCAAATAGCAAGAAGGAATTTTAATTTGACTCGGAAGGAAACGAATATCAAGAATTTTAAACAAATTAAAGAAAGTAGCAATTTTAATTTTGACTCGAAAGGAAAAAAATATCAAGAATATTAAAGAAATTCAAGAAAATGGTTCTTGAATTTTTGAATTTTTTTGGATATATAAATCCAAAATTCGACTACGAGTGCAGTGAAACAAACAAAATTAAATTCAGATAAGAATTGAATAAAGTAAACACTATGAAATTTTGTTGAAATTTTTTAAGGATAAAAAACTAGAAAATTTTACTGGCACAAAGTGTTGACCTATGGTTAACTTAACCTTATTGTTTTGATCATAACAAATAAGAATATATTGTGTTATTAACAAATGTGCTTCAAGTGTTTCATGTAATGATAAATATTCAAAGCACTTTATGTTCAAATCGTCTCTCAAAGATATAAATCAAAACTATGTGATCAAGCACATGAGACGCAAAGAAGATCATGAAAGAATTGAAGATATTCAAGATCAAAATTGAAGTTGAAAAGCATGACATGAATATCAAGAATTCAAGCATACAAGATTAGAGTTCAAGTTCAAGAGTTGATTTAACTTATGTAAAGGTATAACATTCTCAATCTTTAGCGATAAAATTCAAAAGAGCTTGAAAATGATTTTTATGCATCAAGGAACTTACTTGAAAATTCATCACTTGCATAAAATATTTTTATCTAAGTCAATATTGCTTTTCATAAGTTATTTGATTTTAAATCATGATTATACTATGTTAAACCACTTTGAAAAACAAGTTAGAAACCTAAAAATCCTAAATTTTCATGTTTTTCAAAAGTCAATTTTCGGTCAACCGAAAGTCAACTTTTGGTCAACCGAAAGTCAAGTTTCGGTCAACCGAAATTGGTCAACCGAAAGTTCAACGGTTGAAAATGTGTAACGGCTATATGCATATTTCGGTCGACCGAAACTCCAGAAATGGTCAACCGAAAGTTGCTGAATTTGAATATCTTGATCTATAAATAGCCATCTCATTTACATTCATTTTCAACAATATAGAAAAGATTTTATAGAAATTCTCTTATGAAAATTCGTTATTCTTACTTGGTTTATATTCATCTATTATTATTATAAAACTTTGATTGATCTAAACTTTGTTTTATCAAATCATCAAAGTTTTTGGAAGAAAGTTTTGTGAAGATTCTTGATTTTATATTGTTTAAACTTCTTCAACATCTTCACACTATATCGGAATTGAAGTGTAAGTCTCTCTTTGTTCTAAACTTGTTTTAATCTTTTAAAAGAGAGAAATTCCAATTAAGGAACTTTGATTATTTGTACTACATTTCTCATTATCATTTGATTCATCAAAGTTCCATTGCCTAAACACTTTGAGCTTAACTCATTGTTAATTATTCAAGCGTGTCATGTCTTGGTACTTAATTTGATTCAATATTTTAACAAGAGATTATTTGAAAAACTTTGTTTGATTGCATTGAACTTTTCATTATCATTTGCATCAAAGTTTTTCTCTAACACTCGAGCTTAATTCATTGCTATCTATTGAAGTGTTAGCCTAACTCTCTCGGTACTTAATTTGAGTATATCATTTGTCAAGAGCGTTATTTCAATTGTAAATTCAATTCATTATATCTTGTGGTTTCGAGAGCCATGTGAAAACTCGATTGTTGGTTAAGGGTAGGTGCTCCTTGTTGTAAGTCACCTAAGGATAAGTGCTCCTTGTTGTAAGTCACTTAAGGATTTGGTACTCCTTGTTATAAGTTACCAAGATAGTGGATTTGGCCTTGCTCATGACGGAGAGCTCGGTAACGGAGGACGTCGATCACGTTGGTTGATTGAACCTCCTTAAATCGCGTTTGCATTCTCTTATCCCTTTTACTTACTTACATTGCACTTACTCTATTCTATCAATTTATATTGTGCAACACTATATCTAAGTGCTATACTTGCTTTATTAATTAAGTTTACACATTTATAACACACTACATTGATAGTTAAGTTACTTGTAACACTAAGTGCTCATACTTATACGTATTGATTTTTAAGTTTGATATTATTTATCGAAAAAGTTTTATAAACCAATTCACCTCTCCTCTTGGTTAGTTTACTCTTGGGCTAACATGAAGAACAAGAAAAAACAAGAAAACTCAAGAAATGAAAGACTGAGCAACAAGATATGAATAATTCTCATGCGGACTCTATGATAAATATATGAAATTAAACTGGATAGAATAAAAAGATATAACCTTGATTTTTTTGGAGCCTAAACTCTGATACCAACTGATGCAAACCACGTAGCAATTGTAGTCAGCAACACACAAAATATTGACTCAACCCAAGAACGCCAAAAGAATCACGATTTATGGATCCAATTAAAATCAATTGATTCAAGCAACCAATACAATCAAATTGATATATTGACCTCTTGATTACAAAAAATATTAATTCTCACCCAAGTTTGAACAAACAAGAATAAACTCGCAAATTCGAATTTTATTCAATGAAGAATAAGTTGTTGAAAGCTGAATAGCCTCACAATATAATCTAAAATTTTTCTTGAATTTTCTAGAATAATACAAAGAATAAGCCTATATATAATATAGGCAAAGAAATAAAATCCTAATCTAATTAGGAAACTAAATAAGTAACTTAATCTAATTGAAAAAGTAATTCTTAATCTAATTAGGAATTTAATAAAGATAATCCCTTTTATAACAATAAGGGTGGAAATAAACTAGGAAACTACTTAATTGAAAAAGGAAATAAAATAAATAAAAAATTCGCGAAAATTGCGATCAGATCCCCCGACAATGTCCACGCGATCGCATGGTAGAACAGGTTGCGATCGCGTGGAGACGTCTTTTTATCACTGCCTATATTTCACCCCCTTCGCACGATCACCGGCTTCCTTATACTACGCGATCACGCGCTTCTTCGATTTGAGCTAGAACTTCTTCTGCCTGAATCTAGTTGATCCACTTGACTTTCGGACTCGGATTCAACATGAAACTTGCTTCTTTACTTGTCAAGAACATGTTTTTGTCCATCGTTGCTTAAGGACTTGTATTCGAACTCTGGATCACATCACTAGGTCTCAATAAATTAATATATTAAAGTCTATTAACTTATCTTCTTCTCTGTTGTTTATAAAATTTAGCAAGAAATTCTAACCAATTTGGTTAGCAAAAATTATTCATACTAGATTTTTCCCCCATGCGGTGCATGGAATTTTTATCAATGAAAATGATTTTGATGAAAATTTATGAAAATATGTTTATTAGACAATCATATCAAATAAAAAATATAGACAAATAACATTTTATTAAAAAATGTTATCGAATTTGAAACTTTAAAAAAAAAACTAATCAAAATGGGAGAAAAAAAAACTTAATTTAATTTATTATTATTACATTATTAGAGCTTGTTTGGTGAAATAAATATTTTCATCACAACTTTTCAAATTCAATCCCAACCATCCATTCTTAGTCAAGTTCACATTTTTTGATTTTTCAAATATTTTTAAATCACACATCCATAAAAAAAAAAAAAAAAAAAAAAAAAATCATAAAAATCAAAACTTTTCACATTATCAAAAAAGCTCTTATTGTATGAAATATAATATTGATATTTATAAATTTCATTCTTAAAACATTATAATTCAGATTTTTCAAATATTAATGTTAATATATAAATATTGATATAATTATATTATATAATTATATAAATTCGAAATTACCTTTTTTCTTTAATTATTTTTTATTTACCCAAACGATAATACAAATTATTTTTATTATTGTTATTATGACTATCTATAAAATATATAAGTTTTGTGAATTAAAATAGACAACAAGATCAAATCATAAGATTTTGTAAACTAAAATAATTTTTCAATATTTACTGTAAAAACGTTTTTTTTATTTTTTTCAAAATTTTCTATATATATATAACCTGATAATCAAAATAAATAAATAAATTATTCTTAACATATAATTTCGAACATTATTATTGTATGAAATATAATATTGATATTTATGAATATCATTTTTAAAACATTATATTTAACCATTCACATTTTTTTCTCAAAATTTTAACCACATATTTTACATTAAAAAAATAAAAATAAAAAGTCAAATAAACTCAAATTATAAGCGACCGACAACTCTATTTTTCTGTCATCATCACAATTTATAATTTTAGAAAAATTATCAAATAACTTTTTAACCACATTTTTTTTCTCTAGTTTTTAACCACAAAATTTACCTTGAAAAATGAAATAAATTGCGGCTCCTCTAAAAAATAAACTACGAAAAATGCACAGTTTGAATTTGAAAATAAAACAGAAGTGGGACCCACTACAATTCAAAAATTGTGGCTCTTAAGTACTTCATCAGTGTACATGAATTTTTTATTTTCATCATTTTCATTTTTTATTTATTTTTTTTCTCTCTCTCTCTCTTGGGGGGGGGGGGGGGGGGGTTGTTAGAGGGAAAATTTTTGACTTCTATCCACCTTTTATGTAGTACATATATAAGATTTATTTTCACAAGTTTTTAGCTAGTTAAAAAATTAATTTTACTTCAATTAAAGAAAGTAAAAAACTCTTACCAATTGAATTTACAAAGAATCTCTCCATTTCCGATCAAAAGAAAATATCAATATTTTATTAACTTTGAATTGCACATTATATCAATATAGTTAATCGTTCAGGTTATATCATTTTATCCATGACAAAAAAATATTTGTTTCATATGTAATATTTTTCATTTAATGTTTCAGTACAATAGTTCAAATGAATATTGCAGAAGAATATTATATTTTGATCCTTGAAAAAGAAATAGTGATGACAACGGGTCGGGTCGGCCATTTCCAGCCCCGCCCCACGAACCCATTACCTGCCCCATACCCGCCCCCGCGAACCCCCTAGATACGGGACGGGTCGGGTTCGGGTTTTTCCCGGGGCGGGTCGGGTTCCTCTGCCGACCCGTTTGAGACCCAGATATTTTTTTTTCTCTTCTCTTCTCTTTTCCCTCTATCGTTATGTATTCTAATGATAATTTTTGATGTGTTTTAATTCTTGGATCCATTTTCAATTTAGTTAATAAGAATGAAATGTGAAAAAAAAAAAATGAATGCAGCGATTGAGTTGCTGATGTTCAACAATTACCTTAGTTGGTAAGTCTTCCATTTTTTATTATATTGATTTTAGACAAAAATCAATATGATAAAATAAATAAATAAATAAATAAATCATGCTTTATAAATTAAATGACGAGTTCCAAATGATAAATGACTTTATTTTCATTCTTCTAGTTTAATGATTAACTTATACAGTTTCTTGAATTAAATAACGAGTTCCAATTTTTTCTTTTTTCTTTTTAATTTTATATTATAGCGGGTCAGGTCAATAACGGGGTGGGTTGGACCCGACCCAAACCAAACCCGACCCGAACCCGTGGCGGGTTTCAATTTCCATCCCAAATTCGACCCGCGGGTCGGCGGGACTAGTTTTTTCGCCTCATTAGAGGCATGTTCGGGTCGTGTTTTTTTGCCATCCCTAAAAATAAACAATCTTATTTCGGATAAATATTTTAAAAGAATATTGTATTATGATCCTTGAAAAGGAAATAATTTTCTAGAATATTGCAACATTATTTGAAAACGGATATTTTATTTGGATATTTTGTTGATATTGAATAAGTACAAATTTACACAACACAATATTTAAAAGCAATATTTTATTCTTACTTTTGAAAAGTATAATATGCGTGCATATCATATTTTAGACGAATTTCATGTCGTTATTCTTGATGAAACATCATTATTTAAACAATATTATGTAAATATTCTTGAAGAGTTAATATTTCTAAATAATAGTTTGTTGTTGTTCATAAATTAACACAATATAATTAATATTTTAGAAAAAAAGGTTACTTGCTCGTAAAGAGTATGATATCACAATTCAATATTGCACAAGAATATTAAACTATTACTGTTGAAAAAAAACAGTTGTAGCGATCGATAATTTTTTAATAATATAAAATTATTTTTCTTGAAAAACGTGTCGCTAAGTTTTAACCCCAATTTTTTTATTTTTTATTTTTTTTAAATAAATGAAAGGGTGTTCGTCTAGTCATTGTAAAACAAATTTAAATTTATTCAAATTAAGTCCAGTCTCGAATACTTTAAAGTATCAAATTCCTTATCATTTTTAAATCCAAATTTTAATAATTTTAAGTTCAATATTTATTTTTATTATTTAGGATCCAAAATTATGTTAGTCCAATTATTGATTATTTTAAGTCCAAGAAATTCTTGGCCCACTTAACTCTTATAATTTTGTGCCCTAAAATTATTGTTTATAAATCCCTCACCCTCTCCCTCACGACACAAACACACTGGAAGCTCATAAACACACAGAGAAAATTTACAATTTCTGGGTAACCCATTTCCCTCATCCCTCACGACACAAATTGCAACCAGGAAATAACATTCTCGATATGAATCTTCGTACTTCACAACCAAGACATATATGCACAACAAACAGTCTAACCAAGCCTCTAACATCAAACCACCGTCGAAACATATTGAAGCTCCACAACCGAGCATCAGCCACCGCCGCCACCACATAGTACTACCAATATTCGAAACCACGCAAGCCCAAATACTATAGTAGCCTCAACGATGTGCCACCCACCAACCTCCATAGCCGATCGAGACACCACCTCCATCGCTCCCAACCGAACACTGCCTTCTTCAAAATCACCCATATCAAACCTATTGTAAACCCACACACCGGCCTCCTCCATACAACACCGAAATCACTATTCAGAACACCACAATTTGACCACAATCAAAACCAACACCGCCCGCCACCAATCGATAGCCATTGGTCTCTTCGGATTTCCCCGTTTTTGACACCCAAATCAAACCATAAACCCAAGAATAGATGAAACCCAGAACCTTAACTCGACCCACGGCCGTATAGCCGAATTTATTGCTGGAAAAATCACTGAATCCCGAGCCTCTGTTCTTCGCATAAAAAATACAAAAAATTCTCCCAAAGCCACTCCACCCCCACACTGGCGCCACCACGCTACGATGGTGCTGATGCCCACCTTCGACTGGCTGTGTGGATCGGAGAAAGGGCGGAGCCCGTCCGTCGCCCGCCGCTCTCTCTCTCTCTTTTTTGATTTTCAAATGAGAGAGTGAGATGTTTTGTATATATATATTTTGATTTTATTAAATGGCCATTTAGGCCCCAAGTTTTTAAAGGTTTTATTTTAGTCTTAGTGTTTTGAATAACATGTTTGTTTTTATCCTTTCAATTTTGAAAACATTTTAAATTCACTCCCTTAAGCTTTTGTGCTTAGCAGATCAGTCCCTGGAGTCCCTAACTCCTATAATCAGCCCTTTTATTTTTCAAAAAGTCTATTTCAGCCCCTAAATTCTTAAATTTCAGTTTCTTCAAAATTATAATTTAGTTCTCAAATTTTATTTCATTACTTTAATCTTTAAATATCGAAATACTAATTCAAGGCTTATTTCCTATTTTGGTTAGATGAAACGTACAGATAATTAAGAGATTGAGGTTACTTCCTACTCCATTTTATACTTGACTCGAGATAAATTGAGGTAGACTCGCCCCCACTAATTAGTTTATATTATAATTGCATGTGTTATGTGGATTTATGTGATTTATATGCTTAATTGTATGAGATAGACAAGAATATCTCTTATGAGATAAGAAGAGAAATTTATGTTTTGCATGTCATAACTTATATGCTTTATTTGCATAAGACAAGAATATGTTAATTTGCACTCTCTTTGTGATGTTTATGATTAAGAAGAGAATGTCACTGTATTATTTGCATAATTATGTGTTCAATTATCTTGTAAATTAATTATTGGCGACGAGTTTATTGAGTATTTCTTTTGAAATGCTCATTTCATTATTTTAACAATATTTACAGATTTCAGAGACGGTGGTGTATGAAGGGTAGTGATGGCAAACATTAATTTTAAGTTATTTCAAAAGTCACGTTTATTGAACCTTGTTAAATTCAATTAGTCGAGATTTGAAATTTCTTGGAATGTTTTCAAGTGAATTTATTTTAATTTGAGTTACCGTTGCTAATTTTCAAATGAATGTGATGTTTAAAATTTATTTATTTTTGCAATATTTTTTTAAATAGTTAGTTTTAAAGGATGACTTGGCGTCCCGAGTTTTTACGGAACTCGGGACGTTACAATAGTTAAACATCATTTTTCAAAAGAA